>OU611812.1:12047500-12647500 GCA_914767695.1 Ptilodon capucinus
TTGGGCGATACATATTTTAATTTTTTAAATATTTTTTCATGTGTTTCATAACTTGGACCCGGTTTTAGAAGTCATAAATACAGCTCGAGCAGCCAATTATTTTACTTTATTACACAAGAAAAATAGATGCAATCGTTTCAAAAAACAGTATTTGGATCGAGAAATTTGATCTGAGGCTTTACCTACACCCCTTAAAGTAGGTATTGTTGTTTCAACTGGAACTGTCAATTTTTGACATACTTTGTAGATAGATAGATAGAATTATATAGAAATCTCTTTATTGTACCAATAGTTACATGGACATTACACAAAATATATTGACTAAACAAGGAACAAATAGTAGTGTACATTGGGCGGTCTTATCGCAAGCTGCGATCTCTTCCAGAAAACCTTTGGATGCAGAGAATTTTGTCATAATGACATGAGTACTGAGTTCACTGTCAATAACTTGAAGTAATATTTAAAACTTATAGATAAGGTGCCAGGATCCTGATATAATAACTATTATTAAAATTATTACATATATTGTTATGTGTATGTCGTAGCCAACTAGCTTAATTAGCCGTTCAATCAACAGCCTAGCCTATCGGCCTGAATTGTATTCAAGCCATCATATGATCAATTAGCTAGGCAAATGACTTGGAACGATGACGTTTTATTACTTGCCTAGCCTGTTCATTTCAATTTAGTTCCGCTATAAAAAAAACAACCCTAACCTGTTAGTAAAACTTGAGGCTAGGTTGTTGATTGAATGGCTAATTTAGGTAGTTGGCAGCGACATCTATATTACATTATTTAAAAGCAGTGGTAGCCTAGATGGTAAGATGGTAGACCAACTGCCTTGAATGCGAGGGGTGCAAGTTCAAATGTCGGACACGCACCTCTAGGATTTTCATGTGCGAGTGTAATTTCCAATCATTCACTTGCTAAACAGTGCAGGAAAACATCGTGAGGAAAACTGCACATCTGTGAAAAGGCGTGTGAAGTTCGCCAACTCGCACTGGGCCCGCAGCGTGGTACTGTGGCCCAAAATTCCCTAGTATTGGGGGAGAACGTGACCGGTGATGGCAATAGGCTCGCCCTCTATTACATTGGGACCAAAATACATCGGCAAAATGTGAAAGCACTTCAGAACAGCTCTGTCAACCCCTTCAGAGAATATAGGCATGGTGATGTATCTATTAATTTTTATTTTATACGTTACTTATTATGTTAGTTAAATTAATTAATTAAATTCTATTGCGAAGTACCTACCTAGTCAAATTCAAAGATATTCTCATTCATACTTTTTATATTTTTCATCGCTATGCTGTACAACTTTTTGGTAAATATCATTCTCGGTTTTCCCAAAACCATTACTGTCCGTGTTAGTATCATACAAACCATTTGTAACATACTTATTGTTATTATATTTGACACCATTTCCATTTTTAGTGATGCCACTGTTATTGTTTTCGATTTTATTGGTGTTGGTGGTTTTCTCTTTTGGTTTCCTGATGTAAGTTTTGATGTAAAAATCGGTGAACAGTACTAGTATGAAGAAGTTCTGTGGCAGGAACACGGCACTGGTCCAGCGTGGGTACGCGCAGTCTGGCTTGAAGACGATTGTACTCATGTGGACAACACAGCAGAAGAATTGCAACTGGAATAGAATTTGATTGAGATTATCATGTCTGTAATCCCCAATCAGGAGGGCAGAGGCACACTGCAATACACCCACACTTGGCCGATGTATTGTGGTTCCAATTTAATAGGGGTCCAGACTATTACCATAATACCGAAAACATATTTTTCGCCGTCCCTTTTGGAAACTTGTATTATCTCGAAATCGAATCTAAATGGTATACGTCATAGTTTATTTCGGTTTAGAAAGAGTTTTTATTCTTAGTATTATTCACGACAAAATAATACTAAAATCATTCTGTACTTGTAGCATGTACGCCAAGACTAGGCGTATGTCACTGAATATCTTGATGACGTCTCTTTCTCTCGTATGAAATTATACAGAGAGCGAGCGAGTGAATCCGTGACAAAGTTCTTGTCGCGACATGCTAACCCCACTGTTTTGACATGTTGAATAAGCTACCTATTTAAACCACATTATGTAGGTATTATCTGTCGTATATGTACCTAATAAAATATTATTTCAGTCCTCTGATATAGGTACCTTGTATGGTACAGTTCCTTAAATTAATGTCTAAGGGTAGGTAACTTACAATTTGCACCTGTGTGACAAGTTTCTTCAGCCAAATTGCGTTTTTAATGCTGGGCATGGCGACAGTCAGCAGATAGTACGAGTACATTATTACGTGGACGAAGGAGTTGATCACACCTATCAACGATCCGTGCCCACCTGAGAACAAAAATAAAAATTCCGATCAACCGTCAAACCCCAGGAACTCTGAGGTGAGTGAATTAATTAAGACGAACCAGGAAGATTATGTACAATGATTTACAAGACTTTAATTAAATAAAAAAAAACTGGCCAAGTGCGAGCTGAACTCGCGCACCGAGGCTTCCGTACCTACACTATGAAAGCACCGAACATTGCTCTAACGAAAAGATAAACTGGACAGAGAGGCAAACTTAACTTTGCCGTTGGTATACTGGTGTCCCTATACAAACTAACTACAAAATAAGTTTGTAATCGCAAAAAAAAATTGTAACAATAAATTTACAATTTTCGGATTTATTCCTTATTTATACCTTGCTTCTTGCCAAATTTCATGATTCTAGGTCAACGGGAAGTACGCTACAGATACTTGATTCCGTGCAAATGTACTGAAAATGCAACATAAACCGCCGTATCTTTTGACTGCGTTAACCTAGAACTTTGATTTTTTTAGAGCACCAAGAGACTGTAGAAATAAGTCTCTGTTATAAATTTCAACTTGATACCTTTACGCGTTTCTGAGAAAAAAGGTCTTGACAGACAGAAAGACGGCTAACAAAGTGATCGGAAAGGTACGGAACGGGAATAGGTACGGAACCCTAATAAGTAAATAAAATAAGTAGACAACACATAGGTACTCATCGTATGAACCTAAACTAAGCTAGTACTATGGGTACCGTACAATGCACTGGGGGCGATCCCAGTGACACAGAGACTAGGGCAAATTCCGAAAAGGCAAGTGCAGAGTTTGAACTAAAATTTATTAAAAATATAATAACCTGGATAATAAGTGGTGGCAGCCCATATGAGAGCCACCATGCCGGCGTGATGATAGATGTGCAGAAATGTTACTTGGTTCTGCTTCTTACGGAGTACAAAGAACACCTGCGAAAAAGTAAAATCCCAAATTTAGATCTACCAATTAAGTTCTGTTCTTCTTCTTTTTTAGGATATACATCATCATCACGCCTGTATTCCCCGAAGGGGTAGACAGAGGTGCACTGCAGTGCGCCCACACTTCGCCGATGTATTTTGGTCCCAATGTAATAGGGGGCGAGCCTATTGCCATTATACCGGGCACACCGGTTTCCTCACGATGTTTTCCGTCACCGTTTCTTAGCAAGTGTAAAATCTCAGATGAAAATGAGATTCGCACATGGAACCCAGAGGTGCGAGCCGGGGATACAACCTGCGCACTTTGATTGCAAAGCGTGCGTTCGACCACTCGGCTTTTAGGAAAGGAGTGAAATTATGAAATTTTATGGAATAAGATGAGGCATGGTTCCATCTTCGGTTAACAAGTATCCCAGCCGGTGTCAAGTAATTAGTAGCAATAGCAATTTCAATACCTACATAATGTAATTAAAATGGTTGATTAAGACAGCGGATAAATCTACCAATTAATAGACAAAATCACACCCACACGTCACAATTCGCTCACACTGTCAGTGTCATCTAGTTGATCAATGAACATTTTCTACGCGTCAATACAGTTTGTTTTAGTATGGCATAAAAATTGACTAAGTAATGTGACTAGCGGAACCCTACATTCATATTTAATTAATCTAAATGAGTGAAGGTGTTCTGTGGTTATTGTTTGTTAATTTCGGGTTAAATGTCGCTTTACATTTATTGTAATGGTTTCTATTCATTTAAATAAATACTTGCATATTAAACGATGGATTTCCAATTGAAAAGTATAAACATAATGTCTCATTTGTAATTTTAAAAGAAACTATTTTACTGTCGATAAAGCCCACGGGTGCGTAAATACGCTCGCTGCAAATTGTTTGCCAACACCAAAACGTACTCAATGGCAATATGCATAAAGATTGAATTTCTATGGCAAAAGTCACGCGACCACACTGCAAAATTTGCTCGCGTCCTCAATGACAATCCGTTGAAGAAGTTAGTTTTAGTATGTGCACACATCATGCAGCGCGTGTCTTCACGCCCCAAATTGCCCGAGGCGTTATTGTTGCTAAAGCTCTTGTTTGGCCACACCAAAAAAACTGTATTGACTCGTAGAAAAAGCTTCTGTGTCATTGAAGGTGGAAACGAATTTTAGTAGGTGATCCGCGTGATGGAGTAGCTTTCGCTACAAACATTTTGATATGTGTGTAACACAAAGCACATTTTCAAAGAATGTCATGTCAATTCATTCGCCTATGTATGTGGGTGTGTATACTCACCGTATCAAGTAGGTCAACAACCTTCAGTATGAAATACATGTACACTACTTTAGTTATTAGTATAGCTCGGGGCGAGTTGGAGTAGTCCACGGGCTCGCATACCCACTTGTAGTCCCAGCCCCACGATAAACTTATTCCCTGAAAAATAACCACCAACATTACAGCATAAACACTAAAACACACAGGCCCACGGCCGCGCCAGAATTTGCACGATTTTTAGGGTTCCGTACCCTAAGGGTAAAACGGAAATCATATTACTGAGACTTCGCTGTCCGTCCGTCCGTCTGTCACCAGGCTGTATCTCATGAACCGTGATAGTTAGACATTTGAAATTTTCACATATGATGTATTTCTGTTTCCGCTATAACAACAAATACTAAAAAAATGAATAAAATAAATATTAAAGGGGGCTCCCATACAACAAACGTGATTTTTTTTGCTCGTTTTTATAGATAATGGTACGGAACCCTTCGTGCGCGAGTCCGACTCGCACTTGGCCGGTTTTTTATTTTTTGCCCATATCAGAATCAGAATCAGAAACAGATTTATTTATTCATGTAAACTTTATCAAAACAAACTTTATTAGCTCATAGAAAAAAAACACTGGCCTAGTGCGAGCTGGACTCGCGCACCGAGGCTTCCGTACCTAAGCTATGGAAGTCCCGAACATTGCTGTAACGAAAAGATAAACTGGACAGGGAGACAAACTTAACTTTGCAGTTGGTATACTGGTGTTCCCAGTACAAACTAACTACAAAATAAGTTTGTAATCGCAAAAAAAAATCTTACAATAAATTTACAGTTTTCGGATTTTTCCCTTTACTGGTGCTGTAAGACGTTGCTTCTTGCCAAATTTCATAGTTCTAGGTCAACGGGAAGTACCCTATAGGTTTTTGATTCCTGTGCAAATGTAGTATAAAATAGAAGTCACATATAAAGAGATGTTACGAAGCGTAACTTAGGCTAATTTAATTTTAGAAAAAGGTGGAAAACACCAATTTTTCCAGGGCGAAACCGCGGGCACAGCTACTTATGTATATTATTACAGAGTCCGTTTTGGTATTAACAAAAATGTTTACACACGAGAGTCGATGCCCCAGTGTGCAGGAAGCTTTATGGAAATATAGTATTGGTAAAGGACTGGGATTTACTAAACAAATAGTTTAGGTGACAATGGTCCAAAGGTTGAGGGTGCCGCTCGGCACTTTGCCCCGGGTAGTTGCGGGTTTCCCGTCAGTGATAAATAACGAAAACGGCCTTTTCGGAATTTATCCTGGTCTGAATGTTCACCACCAGTCCATTGTATGGTATCCACCACAGTACAAGCTTTCCTTAGATGGGATTATACGATGAATATGTTGTCTAGAGATAATAATAATAAAACATCATCACGCCTGTATTCCCCGAAGGGGTAGGCAGAGGTGCACTGCAGTGCGCCCACACTTCGCCGATGTATTTTGGTCCCAATGTAATAGGGGGCGAGCCTATTGCCATTATACCGGGCACATTCCCCCTCAATACGAGGGAGATTTGGGCCATAGTCCACCACGCTGGCCCAGTGCGGGTTGGTGAACTTCACACGCTATTGCCATTATACCGGGCACACAGGTTTCCTCACGATGTTTTCCGTCACCGTTTCTTAGCAAGTGATAATCTCAGATGAAAATGAGATTCGCACATGGAACCCAGAGGTGCGAGCCGGGGATAGAACCTGCGCACTTTGATTGCAAAGCGTGCGTTCGACCACTCGGCTACCACTGCTTGTCTAGAGATATTTATTGCATATGATTTATACTATGCTATGAGTGCTGTATCATCGTGGACAAAAATAATTTATTAATGATGCATAATCATGAATGTACTATGAATAATTCAATGACATTGAACTACTCCGTTATAATTGTATGGCGAATAATATAAACCTTCTACGTAGATAGATAACTCTGTATTGTTCTACCTCTTAGAGAAATACAAACTGTGCATATACGATAAAAATATATAATCAAGTGCAACAATGGGCGGCCTTATCAATAAAAGTGATCTCTGCGTACTTAGTTTTTTTCTAAATTATTTATTTTTAATGCTGTTTAATTATACATCATCATCACGCCTGTATTCCCCGAAGGGGTAGGCAGAGGTGCACTGTAGTGCGCCCACACTTCGCCGATGTATTTTAGTCCCACTGTAATAGGGGGCGAGCCTATTGCCATTATACCGGGCACATTCCCCCTCAATACGAGGGAGATTTGGGCCATAGTCCACCACGCTGGCCCAGTGCGGGTTGGTGAACTTCACACGCTATTGAATATAGATAGACGTGCAGGTTTCCTCACGATGTTTACCTTCACCGTTCAGCAAGTGGTAATAATTGATGAAAATGACGTTCGCACATGAAAATTATCTCAGAGGTGCGGGCCTGGGATTTGAACTTGCACCCCTTACGTTCAAGGCGGGCGTTCTTGCCCGCGAGGCTGTTTAATTTTAATTATTTACAATTATTTTAATTACTTAAACTTTAATTATTTATTTTTAAGAATGTGGAGACGACTGGTGGAGGCCTTTGCCCAGCAGTGGGACAGACAATAAGCTATTGAAAAAAATAATAATTAATGGAATGAGATGAGGAATGGCTGCACACGAGATCATTCTGCCAATGTCAGGAAATGTTAATTACTAGCAAGAAAAATATATAAATAAACACATACCTATTATATTAAAATGTATAATGAAGGATGTTGAATGTTATATTCAAACATTGTGTATAGTTCTCACGCCACTTTTAGGTATTTTCCAATGTCAAATTTAATATAAGATTTTCAAGGTCGAGCATTTTTCAAAAGTGACTGAGATTCACAATTACTTGACCAAGAAGATTTTAGTCAAGAAATTTGAGTTATTGTAGTCTCCTAATTTCATGGCAATCCAACAAATGTTAGGTCACTAAACCTTGTATTTACATACATGTAAAAACAAGCATCCGCCATCTTTGTCACCCATTTTTAGGGTTCCGTACCTAAAAAGGAAAAACCGGAACCATTTAAGGATCACTTTGCTATCCGACTGTCTGTCTGTCAGGGTGTCAAGACCTTTTTTCTCAGAAACTGGTAAAGCTATCAAGTTGAAATTTATAACAGTAATTTATGTTTACGGTCCCTTGGTGCCCTAAAAAAATCAAACTTCTAGGTTAACGCAATCAAAAGATACGGTTGTTTATGTTGCATTCTCAGTATATTTGCATGGGAATCAAAAACCTATAGGGTACTTCCCGTTGACCTAGAATCATGAAATTTGGCTAGCAGCAAGGCCTAATAGCACAAGTAAAGGAAAAAATCCGAAAACTGTATTTTTTTTCTGTTACAAAATATTTTTTTTGCGATTACAGACTTATTTTGTAGTTACTTTGTATGGGCACAGCAGTATACCAACGTTAAGTTAGCAGTTAAGCAAAGTTAAGTTTTCTCTCCATCCACTTTATCTTTTCGTTAGAGTAATGCTCCGAGCATAGATATGGAAGCCGAGGATAGAACTTTCACAGTTTAGATACGGAAGCCTCGGTGCGCGAGTCCAGATCGCACTTGGCCGGTTTTTTAAAATTATAATGTGTATTTATTGAATTTTGCTCTTGCTGTTAATTACTTGACACTGGCTGAAATACCTCCCATAAGAACGAATGGGATATAAGATTTTCTATAAAAAAAATCACATGAGCTGGCAGGTTTTTTTTTTTTTTTTTTTAAAAACCGGACCTCTATCGGCCCGGCCCGCGTGCTCACCTCTGATGTGGGGGTCAGAGTTCTTAAAATTAGCCTTAAGTTTAGTGTGTAAAATAATTTTTCCAGCCTGGATTATATTATGGCTGAGCTGATTATATTATGATGAGCTGGCAGGTTACAAGACTCACTTACACCGAAAGTACACGAAAGTATCCATAAAGACCGTTCTGCCACTGCAGATCCATTTCCATTTATGTATGAATAGACCCTAATGAAATGAACAGTGGGGTAGCAAATTCTGTGCGTCTGAATTGTATGCCAATACGAAAATGAGCTCTGTATCAATACGCATAAGCATTGAATTTCTGTGGTAGAAGCCGCTCCACTACGCGTCGAGATTCGCTTGCCCTGTCACTGTGATTTCATTGAAGAGTGAACTTTTCAATGAGTCAACACAGTTTGTTTCAAACAGCCAAAACAGTCAAAATTTTACAAAAGAAATTGATTTCACTTACAATGACAAAGATGGAAGCACACGCAATTACTTGCAATGCGTTGTATACTATCAGTATTTTGTCCAAATTATAGGGTTGCCTGTGTTTCATCCACTGAGGTCCCCATTTCAGGACAAACATTAGATATAAACCAAGTAGAAGTATTCCCTGGTAGGGTTTCGCTATTAACGGCCATGAATTCGTTCTGGGATCTGAAATTCAAGATATAATTGAAGAATATGAGCATGCAAGCAGTACAAGCACAAATGGTACAACGATTGCCTTGGATGTAGGTTCAAACGCCAGACTCGCACCTTTGAGACTATTGGAACAATATAATTTTCAATTCATGATTATCATTTGCTGAACGGTGAAGGCAAACGTTGTGAAGAAACTTGTATGGCAATTAAAAGTGGAATGACGTGTGAAGTTAACCAACCCGCATTGGGCGTGGTTGACAATAGGCCAAATCCGTCTCTTATTAAGATGGAGTGAGCCCGGTATGATAGTTGCAGATTTGTTCCTTATTATATTGAGACTAAAATATAAAAGCAACAAGTTGGTGCACTGAAGCGCGCATCTGCCTGTCTTTTCGGGGAATACAGGCGCGATGGTACATTTAACCATTATTTTTATCTTCATTTCTTTCTTTTTTAACAGTTATTTGAATGTGCTATTTATTACCTGAGCAGTGCCTTCTCTTAATACGAAAAGGAATCAGCATAAAATTTAAATTTAAAATTTAAATTAAATTTAATTTAAGTTTAAAATTTAAATTTTAAATTTAAATTAAATTTTATTAAAATTTCAATTGTTTAATAGGTATACTGTTGGTGTGTCGTTATAAAATAAATAAATAAATAAATAAGCATAGTCCATCACGCTAGCTCACCGTAGATAGGCAGACTTCACACATCTATCGAGAACTAGTTCAGTTCCTCGGACGTGCAGATATTCCCTTTACCGTTTTGGCAAGTGATAATGTGGTATGAAAGTGAGATCCGCATAATATGTGAGATACGAACTCGACTAAATATAAATTTTATACAGTTAAAATATTCCACATACCTGTTATCTCGTCAAATACGTATACATATCCTTGCCAAGCCTTTTGTAATATCGCCGCCATGTTAAATTATAAATTAATTCTTGTGATTAATTCCTATTAATTTAAATCAAATTAATTATTTTTTCTGTCTATCTTATTTATCGGCACATCGTATTGTTTGTGCATCTAAGACGGTGGTTTGAACTGAACTGGCTTGGTCGAAAGTATTTTAAATCAATTACCTAATTAATTCATTTGAAGGGATTTTATTGTATTAACATAATGTTTTATTGTTGTTGGTAACTAATGTTTTACCACGGTGTTGCTTGCTTTCATAATTTTCACCATTAAGTTAGTAAATAAAAGTCAATATTTTTTTTGGGGCCAGACGAGTGGAAGGATGTGGGGCGCTCCTTTGCCCTGCTGTGGGACACCAACACACACCAATACACATTATAAATAAAAGTAGGTAATAAAGGAGATAAAGATGGTCAATGACCTCTCTGTGGTTATTATCAATCACCGAGGTCACACAGGACATAATATATTGACACTTACTCCAAATGTACTGAATTGTAAGGTTTATAAAGTCAGTTAATTTGTTGTCGCTATTAATTAATTAACAACAAATGCTTCAGGACATATCCAAACCACAACTCACGACTAACAACACAAAACGTAGGGTCGAGGTAGATGGGCCAGATGGTCTCGTTTGAAAAAAGGCAAGAAATAAGTCATTAGACGGATTGAAAACGCCTGGAAGAGTTACTGGTCCATGAGGGATCTCATGAAGGGCAACCTTCCGATATCCTTATAGCGTAGACTCGTCGACATGTGTATCTTGCCCGTCCTAACCTACGGTGCACAAACGGTCACTGACACAAAATTTGAAATCCAAACTCAAGGTTTGCTATGGAACGCAGCATACTGGGTGTGAATCGGACCGACCATCTTGCGTGACATCACTCGGGTCACGGACGTGGGTAAACAGGCAGCCAAATTGAACGTGGCTGGATGTTGCGAAGGACAGAGAAGTGTGGAAGAGGAAAGGGGAGGCCTTTGCTCAGGAGTGGGACACTATTATAGGCTAATAAAAAAAGAAAAAAGTTTCCTTGTCACATTTATATTCTTCATCTTATTCCATTAAATATTATTCAATTTTTAAAAGAGGTGGAATACAATCCGTTTTGGTATTGGAAAAAAAAATGTCTAGCGCGTTTGACGCGCCTGTTTGGACAAGGCAAATTCAAGATCTATGCAAACACGAATGATTTGAAAATCAATTGGCTGACGTACTGAACGCCCCCTATAGTCGCTACATACCAGAATTAACAAAAGTATTTGACAGTCATTTTGTTTTTATTTAATTACCCTGGTCAGTGAATACATTTTCATAACAATTTGCTTGGATGTGGATACTTACCTACCGATAGTATTATCCACTTACCAGCAGGGCCTCGGCACAAGACTTAAGGTCACAGCACACTTACCAACTCGGAAAGGGATCGTCACCGTACCGCCTTTCGCCTCGCCGTCAACCAGGCGTCAACCTAACGTATGCACGTAACCAAAACGTATCAGCAGCTCCTTTACGTCAACTCGGCTACGGCTAGGCGACACCGCGCTTACGGCTCGCCGACCGCTGGCACGGTGGCTCGCGGAAGGGGACAGGGGTAAGGGTGGACGAAGAGACGTGAGCTCGGGTACGGAGAGACGAAAGCCCGGGGACGACGAGCCGTAAGCGCGGGAACTGCAAGTTGACCACGCACCGCATCGCGATTCGAAGCCTGTTCAAAGGCGAGGCGATTACGTTACGATTCCAATTAGTGTGCGTTGCAGTATGGAGTTTCATACAAATAATACTGAACGGCTCGAGGCGATACGGTGACGATCCCTTTCCGAGTTGATATGTGTGCTGTGACCCTTATCCTACGAATTATATCGCACCGAATCGATCTCCCGCTTACGTTATTTATACGAGAGCTAAAGACAAAATTACATATCTCACATTTTGTCTTGTCACAAACGACTATGCTGTGTGCAGGAGCTGACATTTATGATGACTTCAGCCCCCGGCACACTGACGCTCGCGCGTCTAAATATTAGCCAATATCAAACGAACTCTGTGTCAATATGCATAAAGATTAAATTTCTGTGGTAAAAGCCACGCGTCAAAATTGCGAGCGCTGTCAGTATCATTTCGTTGTAGAATTAACATTTTTTCTGTGTAAATACAGTTGTTATTGCTCTGGCAAAAAAATTGCAGTGTGCCTTACCCCAAAATACGTACAAATTGTAGTCTCTCTTTAAACCTTACAATGCCGTTTTAGTGTAAAAGTATTCTGCAATGCCATTTGCATACAGTTTATTTGCAGTCTAAATATATGAAACAATTAATTAACTATGTGTTTTCCTCAAGCAATAGGTCCGCGTTGCAAAATGTTTGCCTACCTATACCAAAACGAAATGTATTGTCTCATCTGTAATAAATTTGACACCTGGTTGTCCGTCATCTTTATCACTGTCATCATCCATATTTATTATTTTATTATTTATTATTATCACAAGATTTATATTAAATTGCAATGTATGTCCGGGTGGAACCTTGCAACTGTATTTTAAATCAGTTATCTTTAACCGATTGAGCTGAAATTTGGTATACATGCTTATTTTGGATGACAATGCATGTTTAGCTATTTGACGTCATTCTAATTCCAATATGGCGGATCATCCAAGATGGCGGAATAGTTTTTTTTTCTGCACTACCACGGTATGGGTATCAAATGAAAGGGCTTGCCGAGGAGAACACGAAAACTAAATGCAATTAAATAAAATCGTGTTTTTATTTATAATGTTTATTTATTGAATTTGCCCTTGCTATTAATTACTTGACACTGGCTGAAATACCCGTCAAACGCAGGTGGAGCCATTCCTCATCTTATTCCATTAAATATCATCATTTTATTCAGTTTTTGTCAGTCAACTCAGTTCAAAATCTGTCAAAAATTTACAGTTACTTGGTAAGGCCCCTGACATGGTAACTTAGGTGGTAAAAATACTTTTACAAATCGACTACTAAAAAAAAAGCGGAGGAGGTTCTCAATTCGATGCAATCCCGCATATCTCCGGCGTCAGTCGACCGATTTCAATTTTTTTGTTTTATTTCGATGGGATCTTTTTTGTTGGTTGAAGAGTCCTCTTTTAGGAACCGTTGGGTATAATTAACTTATTTTTGATAAGTTTGTGGATTTGATCCTTATTACTTACCTAACTAATTCCAATTATTATTACAATAAAACGCAGTGTCCATCCCAATAACATTTTAATACCAATTTTTATACAATTTAATGTCGTTAAGTATCACGCATTTCTCTCCTTCTTGTTCTTCATATAGCTATCCTGGTAGAATTTCCCGAACATATAGAAGAATGCAACGCAGTTTATTAGCACCAGCACACTCAGATATTTTGGGTAATTGGTATCCGGAGTCAACAGGCAGTTGCAGTTCATGTATACGATGATACAGAACTGGATCTGGAACGAGAAACATACTTTGACTACCACTTATTGCACATTGAAGGTAAACGTCGTGAGGAAATCGGTACGTCGATAAAAATACCAGTAAAGTCCACCACAATGGATCAGCGCAGGGAACTATGCTCCAAAATATCCCTCCTATTGTAGGCGAATTTGCCCGGTATAATGGTATAATGGCAATAGGCTTATTACATCCGACAAAACTACATCCGCGAAGTGTGTATGCACAGCAGTGTACCTCTGATTACAACTTCAGATAATACAGGTCTGATGATGATGTAGGCAAGTGGATGTGTCGCCTGTTAAGTATGCATGATAAGGAGCTACTACTAATACTACTACAGCCCTTTTAACGTCCCACTGCTGGGCACGGGCCTCCCTCAATGCGAGGGGGATTCAGGCCATAGTCCACCACGCTGGCCCAGTGCGAGTTGGCACACTTCACACATCTATCGAGAATTAGTCAAGTTCCCTCAGACGTGCAGGTCACGATGTTTTTTCTTCACCGTTTCATAGCTAGTGATAATCTCGGATGAAAATGAGATTCGCACATAAATCCCAGAGATGCGAGCCGGGGTTTGCACACTTTGATTGCAAGGCGTGTATTCGACCACTCGGCTATACCACTCGGGAAAAGGATACTAACCAATTGTAGTGACGTAACGTATTTCTTCCACCACAAGAACTTCTGGTACTGGGGGCCGAGGCTTGACAGGAAGTAGTAGGTGTACATTATGACATGGATGAATGCGTTTATTGAACCCTCAGGAACAGCTTGGCCACCTGAAAGTATAGTACAGTACAGTCCCCAAACGACCACATGTCTCTGAACAGTATCTTTTGACAATTGACAGGAGGTCATCTGACATTTTCATCACGTTCATCACCCATTATTATTTAGAATGAGTTTGCTTAAATAATTAAATTTGCTATTGCTTGTAATTACATGACACTGGCTGAAATACCCGCTAACTGCAGGTGGAGCCATTCCTCATATTATTCCATAAATTCACCATTTCATTTATTTCTTAAAAAAAGAAGACGAGATACCATTAAAACAACAATACAGGTGGCGTTAAGGCCCCCTGTGCTGTACAGAAAGTCATCAACGAAATAACATTGAGACCTTCAGTGAATTTAAACCCATAACGACTCCACTCTTCGTATAGCTCTGCAGCGATTTTCTCGCCATTGTTGTTATGTCATGTATCTGGTATACGGAAACTATATGGGAAAACAACGGCGGAGTCAGATAAGCCAGAAAAATGTACCGCAGTGCGGGCTCGAATTGCCATCTCCGTTATAATAGCTCCATGGATTACACCCTGACCCTCTTCTAACAGCGGGGGCATATCGTTTGATGGAAACATTCCATTTTTGCTAGATTCGTTGTTGTTTTATTTCTGACAGATTACTTAATCATGGAGTTTCTTGTCCATTCTGAATGGGTGGTAGAGTCTTATATATTTTTGTATTTGTTTGACGATGTATAGCACTCTTAAACCCGAGCACCTTTAGAGCATCAAGACGCGCACTGCTAGAAATTTGCCAATAACAAAAAGAACTCTGTGTTAATACAGGATGTATCAGAAGTTCGAAATAATACTTTGGGTACATATACGGTAGGTCATATGTGGATGCTTAGTGAAGATAGCTTATACCTATCTGTCATAGTTTGTGAGTTATAGATCTTTGCATATTTGTCACAAGTATCATGTTCTGGCCTTTGGGTACATACATGATTCCATCAAGCAGTGTAAACTACATTTGCCTACGAATGGCGGCTACCAATATTCACAAAACAGAACATGCAAATTTTACACATGACTCGAGATATTATGAGTTACAAAAATTAACGACGGAAAAAGTTTTTAAAACATGGTCGAATTTCGATCAATTTTTTATACCATTCAGTTACCCGATACTGATGCAAACCTCAAAGTATTATTTCGAACTGTATACATAAAGATTGAACTTACTTATAGTAAAGCAACACACGCTACACTTTGGCATGACAGGATTGGAAAGCATACCTGGTGCATATTTAGCCCCAATCCATCCGATGATTGGCATCGTAGTGTGGTGGTATAGATGAAGGAATGAGATCTGTTTGTCTTTCTTCCGCAGCACGAAGAAGACCGTATCCAGAAGTTCTGTGATCTTCGCAAAGAAAAAGATCCAGACACCTGAGGCCCACTGGGAAAAAAGTACAGGGTGTTTAAGAAGTCGGAAATAAAGTATCGGGTATCCAACCGAATAGCATAAAAATTTCATCGAAATTCGAACATGGTTTTTTAACTTTTTTTCGTCGCCTATTTTTAAACTTATAATATCTCGAGTCCTATTTAAAACCGTCATGTTCTGTTTTCTAAATATTGGTAACCGCGCCTTCTTAATGTAGTTTTCACTGTTTAAAGGGATTAATGATGTTCACAAAGGCCACAACAGGATACTAGTGACAAATATTAAACTCAAGAACTATTATACTAAGGTATAATCTGTCTTCTCTAAGCATTTACATACGAGCTACCGTATATAGACCCAAATTATTATTTCGGACTTTTGATACACGCTGTATATTAGAAGTATATCTCAAGACGGCTTGGTCTATTAGTTTGAGAGTAGGATACTTGGCTCACCGAACCGCGTGGTTGCTGGTTCAATTCCCGGCAGTGGAAAATTCCGGAATTTGCCCTGGTCTGGTAACTGGGATCGCCCCCAGTTCATTGTGTGATTTATATTGTATAATTGTTAATAAAGAAAAACACACACACAAACATGTTAATCCTTATTGTAAAAAAGCAACCATGGAGTTCCTTACCCATTCTTCTCTATAGGAAATGCATTCGGAATGGATGGTAGAGACACTATTATTATTATTTATTGACGATTCATAAGTGTCTGTATTGGTTTGCATTGATAAAAAAAATCTGGTAATATTACAAACATTGCCTAGTTTGGGATATTACTTCTCATTTCACTTCGACGATTACTTTTCAATTCAACGTCATTAACGTTGTAAAAAAAAAATCTACGTCTTACTCTTGTGTTTTTTTGATGACAAGAAATACTAAATTGTTTATTTAAAAACGTTTAGGTTAATGAGCCGTATAGGATCACTTCTCACATTAAGGCCTAAGACACACTGAGGAGTCGCCATCGTTCGTCAAATCTTCTGCCAATATCAAAACAAACTGTATTGACATATTGAAAAAGTTCTTTTACGAATGAGTGAAATGATGATATTTAAATGGGATAAGATGAGGAATGGCTCCACTTGCGTTTAGCGGGTATTTCAGCCAGTGTCAAGTAATTAATAGCAAGGGCAAATTCAATAAATAAACATTATAAATGAAAAAATGGATGATGATACTGATAAAGATGGCGGATGAATCCATGGAAAAAGTTAATTCTACAATTAAATGACACTGACATCGCCAATTTATACGCTTTTACCACAGAAATTAAATCTTTATTTATATCAACACAAAGTTGGTTTTGGTATTGGCAAAAAAAAAATTACGCTTGACTATTGACCCCCCAATGTGCGGGGCCTTTAATCTGTTTGCTGGCGTCGTCGGCCGGTAACAATCATGACCGTGACCTCACTATACGACGCTGAACTTCACCAACGATTGTGCGTTGTAATCATAAATTAAACGACAACACATTACTACATAGGTGTACCTACTAAGAGTGCTCATAGACTAGCGTTTTTTTATACGCGTATACCAAAGGTCACCAACCTTTTGAGTCGGAAGAGTCAAAAATTACAATTTACAAAATTTCCAAGTTTTTAAAGAGCCACTTTTTTTCTTGCCATAGTGGGTACTTGCATAAATAAAGTGTTCAGATAAAAAAAAACAACAAAATAGAAATGGTCTCTAATCCTGGTTTATCGATTCAAAACGATTTTTAAATGGTTTTTTTATAAAATAAATAATATTAGCGTATGGAACTAAAAAGCCACAGCTTGACATCCAAAGAGCCGCATGTGGCTCGCGAGTCGCAGGTTGCCGACCCCTAGCGTATACATTTCAGCATACGTCCTTATCAATCCTAATCTAGATATCGAGGGGTGAATGGCAAATTTACTTAAGCGACACTTTTGGGCGATATTGACTTATATACAATATATTATCATATTTTTTCTGCGCAGGAGCATGCTCTCCTGTAAAGTTAAAAAAATGTCACTTAAGTCAACCCTTTCCCGTTCAAAGTGAAATCATCTTGCTATTAGTATTTGATAATTCTTTAACTATCTGAAACCAGCGGATTATCCGAAATAATTTCATATCCGGAACCGTATCCAAAACCGGTATAATACTATCCCTATATCCAAATCCGTATCCAGACCCGCAATTTCATATCCATAATACTCCTAGTTCTTACGAAGGTTCTCCCGTCTAGTAATAGGTACTACGGTAACTGCCCAAGCCGTGGTCGTGACCTCTGTGGCGCCCTTGAGCTAGTTGCCACCCCTTTTCCGCCCTTAAGGCCTTGGTTGGAGTCGCACTCTGCACTCGCCACTCCTCCGGTGAAGCTGTAAAGGCCACCTAACGGCCAATAGCGTAGTCCTCTTAAAAAAAAAAACTTAACAGCTGACGCCTTTGTAAAGTAGTAAGAATAAAATACTTACAGCTAATGCGGTAGGTGTGTTTGAGAAGTCGACCGAATGGCATCTATTTATGGAATAGCCTTGTGTAAAGGCAAAACTTAGACCCTGAAACAAAAAGAAAGTATTTAAATCCTTGCTTCTACCCTCGACTGTGTCCGGGCAGACTTTGATTATTCAATATCGTTATAAATTATAGCCTATATGTTATTCTAATGTATAAACAATAATACTGTAAAGCTACATCAAAATCCGTTCAGTAGTTTCTGCTTGAAAGAGTAACAAAATCACATACAGTTTGCAACGGTTCGTACCAAGGGTCGATGCAAACTCTACTTAAAATATTTTTTTATTAAACTTAATAACTTGCGTCGATTCGCCGAAAAAAAAACTGTCAAATAGTCTTAAATGATTTTCACACGCTTAAAATTCTTAGCAAATACGTTTGAATAGTATCCCAAAGTAAAAACTTTAACTTAATTGTTTTTCAGAGATAACTAAGGAAGTAAAACATGTGCGTCAGCTATTTAGCATTAGATATTAACTAATACAAAGGCACAAAGTAATTTAACCTCGACCAACAGATTATAATGAGATTTGAAAAACAAACTTAGATCGCGCAAAATATGAAGGCTTAAATATTTATTGTTGGAGTCGTGTTGTTATGCCATAGTTTGCGTTGTTCCAGATAGAGTCGAATAAGGATCCCCTTTACACATTGTTAAGGGAGAATTGCAATTTTGCGTAAGTCAGAGCAGTTACCTTTAACTTTGAATGTTTACTAATCAGCCAAGCATTGGTTAATAGCAAATTGGAGAGGGGTTCTTTTATGGCTCTTTTTCTTTTGGGACTAAGCCCGCCACACATTCCCACCACTGTTAGTCCTGTAAGCCAGGATCGACAGCGGTGTCCATTGAAGACACCGAGGTTCGACCCTCGGCGAGTCCCGGGAAAAGAGGTAAATTGTCTGGGAACCCGCACGAATTTAATCGAAAAAGGTGTAGGAGGAGTTGGAAGAAAAATGTATACACTTCCCTCCATTGCAAAGCGGGTGACAAAAATAACTGTAATGACTGAATTACCAAAGAAATGAAGATCTGTTGATATAATTATACATCAGAATAACATAAGGAATAATACAGCAAAGGAGTGAATAGCATTAGCGCTGAATATAAATAATTGCTGCGAACAGAATGTCGCAGAGCCAGCAGTCAGTAACCACAAGTGGTGAGTAAGGATGACTGGGATAGCGTGCGTTATTTTCTACATACTTCATAGATTTTGTGCGTCACCACGTTAACGCAAAATGCAAAAATTTCATCGTCAACACATAAAGCAACTCAGCCGTTGTATTCATATACTATAATTATTCCCTTAAAATAATTTCGCGCTATCATGGCGTGGCAACGACGCAGTAAAAACGTGAGAACTTTACCGTCATTGCAAATTGTGCCCAAAATTGTATTCACTATGAATTATATTTGACTGAGCGAAGCTCCGCGTATGGAATTTTTGATGATGGAGAAGGCGGTGATTAGAGTTTAAATTACGTGTCACCATAACATCCTTGAAAATATTACACGCTGTAGGCACTGATTTATAAAAAACAAATGTAAATTTATTCTGCGAGTAAAATTTTTTGTCATACCAAAACTAACTGTATTGACTTGAGAAAAAGTTCATTCTTCAACGGGATGACACTGTCAGTGCGAGCTAAATTTGACGCGTGGGGACGCGGATTTTACCACAGAAATTCAATCTCTATGTATATTATCACAGAGTAGGTTCGTTTTTGTATTGGCGAATAGTCTGATGCACCGGATTTAACGCCCCAGTGAGCGCGAGGCTAATACTGGTATCAGTTATGTTAGCCCCAAATTAAGCTCCTTGACTGCCGTCTTTCTTACGACCGAAATGTATGAGCGAGACGAAAGTATTTGAGTGCTAAGTTAAAATATTAAATACAATATCGCCAATCAGTGTAGTGGTAGCCTCGTGAGCAAGAACGCCCGCCTTGAACGTAAGGGGTGCAAGTTCAAATCCCAGGCCCGCACCTCTGAGATAATTTTCATGTGCGAATGTAATTTTCAACAATGATTACCACTTGCTGAACGGTGAAGGAAAACATCGTGAGGAAACCTGCACGTCTATAGAAAGGCGTGTGAAGTTCACCAACCCGCACCGGGCCAGCGTGGTGGACTATGGCCCAAATCTCCCTCGTATTGAGGGGGAATGTGCCCAGTATAATGGCAATAGGCTCGCCTCCTATTACATTGGGACCAAAATACATCGGCGAAGTGGGGGCGCAGTACAGTGCACCTCTGCCTACCCCTTCGGGGAATACAGGCGTGATGATGTAATTTTTAATATCTCCAATCAACACATATTCATCGTATGATAGCAAACTAAGTACAGCTTTTACGGTAGTCCAAGAAAAAAAATCCAATGATGGGAATCGATCCCGCAACGACCTGGGGCCCGATTTTCGTTTAATAGACATCAATCTCTATTATAGTAATGTCGAATCAGAACGTCAAATTGCTCGTCAAACGCCACACGTTCAAATGTTTGCCGATCCCAAAACGAACTCTGCATCAATATACATAAAGACTGTATTTCTGTGGTACAAGCCATGCGCCTAAGCGTCAAAATTCGCTCTCCTGTCAATGTCATTTCGTTGAGGAATAAACATCTCTATTATTCGTTACAATACATTTTGCTAGGCATTGGCATACATTTTGAATCCCTTTTTTTTTTTTTTTTTTTTTAAGGGCGGAGGCCGCAACCAAGGCCTTAAGGGCGGAAAGGGGTGGCAACTAGCTCAAGGGCGCCACAGAGGGCACGACCTCGGCTTGGGCAGTTACCGTGAGGGGAGAGGTACTTTGACTCCCCAGTGTGTGGCTTAAGTATCGACATTACTTACGTTAAGCAGCAAGATGGCACTTAAAATTATCTGCAGTATATTATACACCATTACAACATGTTTCAGGTCATAAGGTTTCCTTTCTTTCATGTATTGTGGGCCGGCTTTCACGCAGAAGTAGATGTAAGTAACGAGTATGGTCAGAAGAGGACCAGGCCCCGACAATAACCACCAGTCTTTTGTCCGAGGATCTGAAAATGAAGAGAGAATTAAATTACGTATAAACAGGGTTAGGTTTCAAAAACCTGGCTGGTCTTATGCTGGCGTCACTGCCGGCGGGTATGCCGGCAAAAAAAACTCGCAGGGTATAGTGCCATACAAACAAGCCGCCGGGGCATGCTGGCGGGAGGCGCGGCGAGGCACGGTCGCATCAGGAATACAAACCACAGTGTTCTATACAGCTGAGCAGAGATGATGCTCTGCGGCCTTGTGCCCGTTTTTGTGGCAAGTGCCGACGGCCTGATAATGCCGGTGGCATACCCACCGGCCTGTGCCGCCGGTATATGTATAGGAGCCCCAATACGTGATGAAGGTAAGCTAAAGGTTGGTGTAGAGACTAAGATTAAGAAAACTACCTATATTGATGTGGTATGGTCATATGGAAAGGATGAGTGATAGTAGACTGCCGAAAGAAATATACCAGTCGAACGTGAGTGGAAGGGTAGGAAGAGGGCGTTTGAAAAGGACCTTTCTCGACCAGACTAAGCCTGCTGCACTCTGGGGTGTCAAAAACCGTGCGTCAAAATTCTTGCCAATACCAAAATGAACTGTATTGTCTCATAGAAAAAGTGCATTCCTCAGCGAAATGACATTGACAGCACGAACAAATTTCGGCGTGGCTTTTACAACTGAAATTCAATATTTATGTACGACACACGAGTTTGATTTGGTATTGGTAAAAACTATGGGGTCCCTTTGACGGTCTCTCCCAAAAGGTTTTAGTCCGTAGTATTCTCAACCTATGGAAGCGGAAGAGTATTGGGATCTTAAATGTCACTTCCAAGTTTAATTATTATTGTAGGTACCTATGTAAAGAGCGTCATTTGTTTTTTATGTTACTTGTCATTTATTGTCCTTGTAAGAAATACCAGTTTGATTTTCACGTGATCTGTGATTTTCACTCTCGAATAAAAGTAATAGAAACTCTTCTACTGGTAGTATTATTTCAAACAGAGAGGTATGTCAGAATACCTAATATTAGAGGCGAGAAATGTGTGATATATAGGTACGCAAAGATTTTATTTTCTACAAACATTAAGTGTATTGTACGTGACATGATTTGTGTATTCAGGCAAAACGTGACTAATTTAGCACAAAATATACACAAACATGACGTTCCAGAAGTCCGAAATAATACTTCCACATATGCAAGAGAATCGGACCTAAAACGTAATGATATAATTTTTACCGAAATCGATTTATTTTTACTGCCACCAGTTTAACAATGTTATTATATCTCGATTAAGTTGTTTTTTAATAATAAATAATTTTTACACATGTAAAGCTGTTTCTTGTAAATGCAGTTGAAATTTTAAGCTAATTGAATTGCTTAAGGGTATATATATTTAAAGGCAGTGACTTGGAATTTGTTGTATACAGTAAAAATATAATTTCGGACTTCTTATACATCCTATATACTATCCGTCGCAGTCAAGTGAAAACATAGTATAGAAATATAACTAGAATCGCTAGAATTTGTACAAAACTGTCTCAATTAAAAAACAATCTCAATAGATGGGATTATTGTATACAAGACCGGACAAGACTATCAACATCAATATTTTTTTTATTTTGCATTTTCAAGTTTTCATTCAGCCGCGACGCGACGAGTACGTAATAGAATATTTTAAATTATTCAAATAGGTAAATTGTAAAATGTTGGCAATACATGGCAATGTCATTAGTACATGCGATACATTGTAAATATATAATTTATAAATAGAATAGGAAAACATAAATAAATTACTCACCTGATAATTCGTCGAAAACATAATGGTATCCTTGCACCGCCGTTTGAACAACCGCCATATTGTTTTATTTTACCTTTAATAAACACTGCGCCTATACTTATTTTAGTCTCCTTGCCAAACGTTTGGCGTTATTTTAACGACTTGCTAATGTTCTTTTTTGTCACCTAATGACAAGTTGTCCGCACTGAAGTCTGACATCAACTAAGTTTTAAAACTAATGGCCTTTTATTATTTATACCTAGCTTACATTCATAAGTCGGCCACCGTACAATATATAGTTAATTAATTTCAAAAGTTAACCTTTACTTATCCTTCTAGATAGTATTATAATTGACTTTGTATTAACAAGCTACCATCTAGAAATCCAGTAGGTATGTTAGCAATTATAATTGTTTTAAAGGATTAAACCTACTTGTATTATTTAAGATAAGTTTTTAAATCTCCAGACAAAGTATCGAATCACTCAACTTTTTTAAAGTCTACGGCTTCTATCGTAAACCAAATATGGTCTTCTTCTTTGTTTTACGAAATGGATTGTGATGGAAAAAGTTATAAAATGGCTGCACTTGCGATTAGTATTTAGGCCAACGTTTAGTTGTTAATAGCAAGTACAAATTCAAGGAATAAACAATACAAAGTGGTAATGTAAATAATAAAGATGGTGGATGATTAAGTAGGCTTCTGTCCGTCAGTCTAGATCCACATGGCAGTAAAGTCAATCGTCTAATGCACAGGGGCCCGATTTTCGTTTGATAGACATCAATCTCTATTCGAGATTTCGAGATATGTCGCAACAAAACGTCAAGTTTTTTTTTCTTTTGTTAGAGATTGATGTATATCAAATAAAATAAAAAATACCCATCGAATTGAGAACCTCCTCCTTTTTGCAGTCGGTTAAAAGTCGGCCCACAGACCTTATAATTCACTCACTATCACACTTTGAAAAATCTGTAAAAAAGTTAATTAAAATACTTTAGATCGTGATGTAAACATGGAAAGGCGGCCGAAGTTAGAAATTTAAATATAAGAGTGTACTCATTCCTTATTACTACGGTATTAAGTTCCCTTATTATAAATAGGTACTTTAGTAAATGAATTTTATTAATTTTCTTAGAAATCGTAATTGTTAATTTCAATCTTAAGTTAATTACCAAACATAAAATATAGTATGCATTATTAACTATGCTTATAATTGATATCCAGTTTATAACTGTAATTGAAAAAAAAAGATTAAACATTATCTGTTTTGAAAGCATTTAAAAATTATTAAAATGACAATCGTCTTGCGCGCATTGAGGCGAGGGAATCAACAATATTTTCTTTTGACGTCCCTGCTCTATGACATTATTACAGATTGAATTTGTCTAACAAAAGCCACACACACAGCATGGAGATATTATAAGGGAGATGGCACTTCGAGCTCGCGATGCGGTAATTTTTTTTTGTTTATCTGACTCCGCCATCGTTGTTTTCCCATATAGTTGCCGTATCCTACAGGTACATCGCAGAGCTATATGAAGAGTAGAGTCGTTATGGGTGATCTACATACTCTATGATCCACTGGAACAAATTCACCCGCGTCATCAATGAAATAACGTTGATAAAATGACGTTATGGTGTAATGAAAAACCATTTTCATTGCACCTGATTCTGCAAGCATGATTCTGTTATAGCCTCTTTGTAGAATAAACTTCGATATCCTTTAAATGTAGGTAATTATTCAAGTATGTCATTACGGCAGTGACTAACAAAGTACTATTAAGCTAATTAATTCCACAATAATTATGTTTAAGGCAAGTATCTAAATGGATGAATGAAGTATTGGTCGCTGGTATCTATAAAAATATTGATAAGTATTAATTGATATACACGAATGTTGGGAACATAATTTTAGGTGACTGTTATTTTAAAATACTATATCGATATAGCGAGGCTGAAGTGGGAGTGTGCCGGCCATGTAGCCCGGCATTGTCGCCGATGAAGAGGTCGACCGAGGAAGAGGTGGCGAGATGATTTGAACACCTTTGCGGGGACATCGTGGCAGGAATTAGCCCAGGACCGACATGTGTGGACAAGTAAAGGGAAGGCTCTTGCCCAGGAGTGGGACATAGAAAGGCTATAAAAAAATCGATATCTTCTAATTTAGTCAGTGACATACTGTAGTGCACCTACACTTCGCCAATAAGTGCCATTATAATAGTTGGCAGGTCTTTCCATTTTACCGGGCACTTAAATCCCAAAATGTATAGAAAAAAATTGCGGACGGTATTCAGTAGGTTTGTAGAACAAATTTGTACTCAATAATGTATACCTTTAATAATTAGTAAATACATTTGCAGGTGGTTATAAAATAATTATTATCCGAGGATATATTAGGATATATTAGATATATTAGGATCCGAGACGTGGTCGCTCACAATGGGACTCATAAGACGGCTCAGAGTCACTCAACGTGCAATGGAGCGAGCTATGCTGGGAGCTTCACTGCGCGATAGAATCAGAAATGAGGACATCTGCAGAAGAAACAAGGTTACAGACATAGCTCGAAGGGTTGCACGTTTGAAGTGGCAATGGGCCGGACACATTGCCCGGAGAATGGATGGCCGTTGGGGCATCAAAGTCCTAGAGTGGCGGCCACGAACAGGTAAGCGGAATGTGGGACAACCCCCGACCAGATGGACGGACGACCTCACCAGGGTCGCCGGGAGTCGATGGGCGCATAAAGCCCAAGAACGTAATTTGTGGCGATCTATGGGGGAGGCCTATGTCCAGCAGTGGACGTCCCTGGCTGATAGATAGATAGATAGATTGATAAAATAATAGAAATGTATATAATTTAGTAAGAGATTCTTTGTGATTACTATAAGTAATCCTATACAAAGCCCATAGTTAGCAAACAGCTGGCATAAGAAAAAGCTAAAAAAATATATAATGTTTTTATAATATCTAGCGGAAATAATACTCTACAATTTTAAGTACCCTGAAATTACGCTTACATTTACTATATAAATGCGCTTATCTGATGCTTGTTTCTGCTATTACAAAACATCTTGCAATTATGTTCAATCCAAGTGTTGGCAATATTGTCAACAATATTTTCAACTATTATTGACACTAAAAGGCGAGAAAGAAGTTTTTTTAACAAAAAACAAAAACCGACTTAAAAAAACTAGGTGCACTAAAAAGCTAGAAATAATCTTATAATTCATTACATTTAGAGTAGGTGCCGATCTACGTCAGACTAGGCAAATACACACATTAATTTATTTTCTGGCAATCAATCACACGAAGCGTTTTAAACCGTGTGCAGGGGGCTTAAAGTAAGTGATTTTATTGAATTTCTTCAACATGCTGGTATTCTTAAGATGTTGTCGTCGAAGAAGGTAATTATCATGGATATAAACTTATTGATAATCCTAGAGGTGTAAGCTAGCACATAGTAGGTACTTATTTGCTCAGAGCTTACACGCATCGCCAGACGAACATAAATATTTAAAGATGAATAATATGTAACCTTATTATGCCGCCAGCATAGCCAAGCCGCCGGCACTTGCCGCAAAACTGGCATAAAACCGCAGAGCATAATTTTCTGTCTTGACAGCCTTCTAGAATATATTTCCTTATAGAATGCTAGTGATTATTTTTTCTATTTATTAATGATGAAGACCAACGGCGTCCATATGACCATCACGGCCGTGGCTCCCCGTACCCCGGCGGCTCATTTATGCGGCAAGTCTGCGGCTGTATACCCAGTGGGAATGACGCCGGGCTCGTCGACCGTATGCCCATCGGCAGTGCCGCCGGCATAGTGTGTGGGATCTATTGGAAATATTGACTTAGATTTTGGAAAGTAATTAAGTGGTAACTAACTAGTTGGTGAACGCTCGCCTTGGAAGTAGGTGGTGCAAGTTCAAATCGGATGAGATTTTCGGATGTCATTCTCAATAATGATTAACATGCTGTAAGTTGAAGGCAAACATCGTGAGAAAACCTGCACGTCTATAAAAAGACGTGTGAAGTTCACCAAACGGAATCAGATTCAGTTTTATTCATGTAAACCAATACAGGCACTCCTTTTTTTTTATCGTCGGAAAATCCTTTATGGATACCCTGCCACCTCGGGGGAAGTAACAGGGTTATGTGGGAGTCCCGGCAGAAGGCCGTATACCCACTAAAAACCGACGGTGTACCATCTTCCGCTTATATCGGGGCACCACGGGATCGCTTTCGCATGCACCGCGATGCACCAGCGGATAACCCAACAATGGCTGGGTCTCCGGCGCTGAGAAGAGTCGGCTTGGTACAACACTGACCGTCTCCCAGACCGATGAAGCCGTGCAATGGATGAATACAGGCACTCCTGTATCGTCAATAAATAATAATAGTAGTATCTCTACTCCTGGCACTTTACTTGCGTGGTGGACTATGTGTACAATAACCCAAATATCCCTCGCATGGAGCAGGAATGTGTCCGGTATAATGACAAAAGGCTCGACCCCTATTGAATTGAGACCTGAAATATATCGGCGAAGCGTAAGTGTACGTCAGTGCACCTCCGCCTACCCCTCCGGGGAATGCTGGCGTCATGATATGATGATTATGTTTATATTATCTATATTTATACTTCTATACTAATAGTATAAAGAGGAAAGTTTTGAATTTTTGTATGTAACGAATGAACTTAAAAACTATTGGACCGATTTCAAAAATTCTTTAACCGTTAGAAAGCTACATTATCACTGAGTAACATAGGCTATAATATAAACCCGTGCGAAGCCGGGACGGACCGCTAGTAGTAAGTATAGTTGTAGATTAAGTCGGTACTTAATACGAAACCATAAAGATTTATGTCTATGTCCTTGTTTTTTTCAGTATTTAAACACCCGCACTAGCAAAAGATTTACTTTTAGGTTTATATAAGGAGTCCTTCGTTCTATACTACAATACTCGCACTATTAAATTGAAATATCAACACTGTACAAGACTAAGTGTAAGATATCATTTCACTTCACCATAACGAGCCATTGCGTGAAATTCGGAGATTTGGAATAGATGACACCAGTGGATGACAAATTGTCAAAGCAACCATAGATTATTTATTTGAAAGTTTATGATATGAACCATATTACTACCTCCATGGATAAAAAAAACATCATCACGCCTATATTCCCCGAAGAGGTAGGCCGAGGTGCACTGCAGTGCGCCCACACTTCGCCGTTGTATTTTGGTCTCAATGTAATAGGGGGAGAGCCTATTGCCATTATACCGAGCACATTCTCCCTCAATACGAGGGGGTTTTTGGGCTATAGTCCACCACGCTGGCTCAGTGCGAGTTGGTGAACTTTTCACACACACACACACACCTTTTCAACTTTTCACACCTTTTCTATAGACGTGCAGGTTTCCTCACGATGTTTTCCTTCACCGTTTTATAGCAATTGATAATCTGGGATGAAAATTAGATTCGCACATAAACCCAGAGGTGCGAGCTGGGGTTTGAACCTGCACACTTTGATTTCCAGATTCGACCGTTCGGCTACCACTGCTTGAACCAAGCATTAAATAAATGATAGACGAATTCATGTACCATCTTTATCACATTGGCTGAAATACCCGGTAATTGCAGGTGCAGCCATTCTTTCTCTTATTCCAATAAATTTCATAAAAAATAAGTTTCTGTCGCCTACTATTTCATACTTAGCAATTGCCAAGTAAAACTGAAATGATTAAAATTTAATAAGGCACTTAATAAATCGTCTCCAGACAACACACACTCAGCGTATGGTCCCAAGCTAACCATCACTTGTACTATAGGTATAATACAATGAACTGAGGTGAATTCTCATACGGTCATTGCCTGTAATTTGTCACTGACGGGAATCGAACCCATAACCCGGTGCAGTAAGTCGAGCTGCTCAGCGATTGGACAAATTCATATGAAAGTATGTATTTCATATTATGTATTTAATAAAAAGCTTGTTCACAACATAAACATAAATAATATTTTTATAATTAAATTGTGACAACACAGGTTTTTTCTTGTGTCTGGGTCTCTCTCTCTCCCTCCCTCTCTCGCTCTCAGCCACGAAGGCAGTCCAAGTGATTAGTGTAAGTTAAATTATATAATTCAGTTTTCATATAATTCAATACTGTGCTACGATTTACTATTATCTTACAATTTAAAACAGTCCACTTCTTTTGCGAAGATTTTTATTTGCTAGCAATAATCCACGGTGATGCCTATGGCACGTACAAAACAGTTTGTCGTAACAAACAGACAGATTAATTTTATTTATTGGTATACATGTAACATAGTACATTAAAAAAACAAGTTGGTAGTTCAGCCTAAAAATGGTCACAGCAAGTATGTACACATTTAGTTGTTAATTTCTTTGAATATGTTTATTAACGTAATTTCTCCTTTCCATTTCTGTTTCTTGGATATTTATTGTTCAGATTCTGGGATATCGCATTGATATCCTTGGCTTCCAGCTTCGTTTTCCCCAGATGTTCCTTATTATACTGTTTCAAATAGAATTTTCCGAACATATAAATAAAGGCGAGCGCATTTAGACAAACCAAGCAATTTAAACTCTTTGGATAATTGCATTCATAGAATAAAACACTGAAATTGTGGGCGAATACTATGAGGAATTGGATCTGAAATTAAAATAAAGAATAATCAATCACACCTTTAATGACCTTAGTAAAGAAGGTACAGTTTCGTGCACCCACATTTTGTCTATGGTTTTCTCATCATTATTCCTAAAGCCCCGAGAACGTTGGGGCCTAAAGTCGCACGACAATGTTTTTGCCGATATTCAATCAAGTATAAATGCAGCTCACATTGTTAGGTCCAACTAGTGTTAAAGAGCATCCGTGGTGCCTCCTTTGTGGTGCCGCTTTGCAATGGACACATTTTTCTTCCAACTCCTACACCTTTTTCGATTAGGTACATTCGTGCGGGTTCCAAGACAATTTAGCTTTTCAAATCAAAGTTGAGTCAAATCTCGGTGTTTTTAATGGACACCGCTGTCGATCCTGGCTTACAGGAGTAGCAGTGGTGGAAATGTGTGGCGGGTTTAGTCCCAAAAGAAAAAAAAAGTTGAGGCCCGGGCCGTGCGTTGCCTGATGAAATTATGTTATACGTACCAACTGTATAATAGTCACATGTTTCTTCCACCATAAGTATTTCTCGTACTGCGGTCCCAGACCGGAAATCAAATAGTATGTGTACATTATGACATGTACTATAGAGTTCAGGTATCCCATCAGATAGACGTGTCCACCTGAGAAAAAAACAGCATTTACATGAAACGTCAATAACATAGTAGCTAATCATTTTGCTTGAGTACATACATCATCACGCCTGTATTCCCCGAAGGGGTAGGCAGAGGTGCACCGTAGTGAGCCCACACTTTGCCGATGTATTTTTGGGCCCAATGTAATAGGGGGCGAGCCTATTGCCATTATACCGGGCACATTCTCCCTCAATACGAGGGAGGTTTTTGGGCTATAGTTAGGGTTGGTGAACTTCACAAGCCTTTCCATAGACGTGCAGGTTTCCTCACGGTGTTTTCCTTCACCGTTTCATAGCATGTGGTAATCTCGGATGAAAATGAGATTCGCGCATAAACCCAGAGGTGCGAGCCGGGGTTTGAACCTGCAAACTTTAATTTGCAAGGCGTGCGTTCGACCACTCGGCTACCACTTGAGCTTGGCTTGAGTGCAAAGAGTAAAGTATTATTTCAGTCAACTAATGCACCATGCAGCTTACTTTACCTGGAAAGTACTTGACACTGAGCCAAACCATAGCTGACATCATGGCGTGATGGTAAACGTGAAGAAAAGAGACTTGGTTAAACTTTTTTCTCAACACGAATAGAACAGTGTCGAATAGTTCCGTGATTTTTGCGAAGTAGTACCACCAACAATCAGATGATACCTGAAAATATTTACAATAGGTACAGACAGCATCATACATATCGGGACGGGCAAATTATTCAAAATAATCAGAGCGATCAAGAAAATTTGAATATGACAAAACTAGTTTTTTTTTAAACTGTGACCCGACTACGGATAAAAATGGAGCCAATGTTATAATGTGACCATAATAACAAAGCGATTGACATGTTTTTAAGCGAAATCAGATACATAGTTTAGGTGCTACAGAGGAACATACGTAAATACATAAATAGACTTATAAAATCATAACCCTTGCTTTTGACACGCTGTCATCGTATGATCCTCAACAGAGAAAATCTTGAAATATGGGTACCATATAATGAACTAATGGCGATACCAGTTACCAACATCTGAAGAAAGAAGATAGGATGGGAATCGAACACGCAACAATCGGAGTGGATCGGAATCGGAGTGGCCTGCGTTGGTAATAGACCAAGCCGTGGAGAAAAGTCATAGCGGATTCTCATATTCAATAAGTTAGTGCTAAAAGCAACTTTTTAAAAACAAGCTTTTATTTAATTTCTCTTAGTTTTCGTGTTCCTCTTAGCAAGCCCTTTCATTTGATACCCATACTGTGGTAGTGCAGAAAAAATAACTATTCCGCCATCTTGGATGATCCGCCATTTTGGAATTAGAATGACGTCACTTAGCTAAGCATGCATTGTCATCCAAAGTAAGCGTGTACACCAAATTTCAGCTCAATCGGTTAAAGATAACTGATTTAAAATTCAGTTGCAAGATTCCACCCGGACATACATACACGTAGCAAGCTAATATAAAGCTTGTAAAATAGTTTCTGTTTAAAGCTCCTGCTGTGTACTTGCACCTGTCTTGCAGCAATGTTTTTTTATAATTACTAGTAGTTTTTTACAGTTAACTCAGTACAAAATCCGTCTAAAATTTACACTTTAAGAGGTAGTGCTTAAGGCCTCTGATGCCTGTTACGGCACGTACTCTTCGTACTTCAATAAACGAATTGTCACTCTTACTAATAACGGTTAGTTTTTTACTGGGAACAGAGTTGATTCTTAATCTACATAATAATAATTATAGCACCCACCGCAATTCCTCTTGGAGTATTGGTATAGTCCATTGGTTGACACGCCAAATTATAATCTTCGTGGAAAATATACGCGGATCCCTGTAAACAGATGAAACAGTTAGGGCCCATTTTTTAATCCAAAGATAGGATTAAATTGAAAATTGTAGTTATTTTATTTTAGCTAGTATCTTGATCTAGCTCACGGGGTTGTCGACATGTGGGACATTGATTCGGCAGTCATTGTACCGATAGACGTTTCCACCTATGGGTTATTAGCAAAGAGCCTCGACAAATACCAAGAGGCTCGCACTAAGCAACTGATCAAGGGATAGATTTAGAAGGCGGTACTTCTCGAGACGGCGCGCATAGTGAGGAAGTTCCTCTCTTTGGAGCCTTGACTACTGGTAACTAGGACTCTGCTCCAGATTCTGGTAGGGAACTGTATTGTATAATTATATTTAAAAATGTATTTCATAAGTAAAATGAAATGTTTTAGTCACATACTCTTGGCACTTACCCTATAAACCAGGTACATGCTCAATAATACTTGAAAAGTATTATAAGCGAGGAGTACATTCTTCAACTCAAAGGGTTTCCTGTCTTTCATCAATCGAGGGCCGAGAGATTTGCAGAAGTAAAGATATGTGGACACGATCGACAAGATTATTAAGGGGTTCGATACCCAGAGCCAATCTTGGGTCCTCGGATCTATAAATTACAAAAAAATATGTATCACCAGACACATCGTTTGGCACCAAACGAATCAACGCTTGGACTATGGGTACAGGATTAGGGCGATTTTAGTCACACTCAGACTGGAGCAAAATCCAAAATTTACTACCCAGTCTTTTAACATTATTATTTTTAATGTTACATAAATACTTTTGGACAGTTTTTGTATTAAGTGACATAACTTAAAAAAAAACAATCTGTAAAAGACACAATAATTAAGGTTATAGACAGTGAAGTAGTCTTAACGATGAAATTTTAAAGGGATTTAATATTAGTAAGTAATTAAATCACAACTCACCCGCCAGTTCATAGAACACATAATTATATTTCTCCAAAATACCACTCATTTTTATTCAACAACTCAGCAATTTACCGCGTAGCTAAGTGTATGGGGTAAGTACAACTAGTTATTACCGAAAACTTGGTCCTTTTTAATGAAAACAGTTAAACATTTAATATGTTTACGAAACCCTACCTAACCTAACAAACGCTATAGTCTACTGGCTGTCCAGCACTTGCGTTCGGTACTTACTGATTTGCACATAAGGTCAAGAAAGGTGCTTAAAACAATACATTTAAATAAATGTTTATATTCGAATTTGGTTATGGAGTTTCGTTCATGCACATAAACATTTTTTTTAAGCCTTTACGTGTCCCAGTCCTGGGCAAAAGCCTCCCCTTTACTTCTCCACCATCTCGGTCTTGGGCTATTGCCTGCCACGATGTCCCCGCAAAGGTGTCCAAATCATCTCGCCACCTCTTCCTCGGTCAACCTCTTCGTCGGCGACCGTCAACAGGTATCCAATTGGTAGCGATGTTTGCCCACCTTTGCGGGCTCATGGGGGCTACATGGCCGGCCCACTCCCACTTCAGCCTAGCAGTCTTTTCTCCTACGTCTGTTATTTGAGTTATGGAGCGCAAGATGGTATTTTTAACTCTGTCGGTTCGTTTGACATTGAGAATGCTGCGCTCCATTGCTCTTTGACAAACCTTGAGCTTGAACCTCTGTTGCTCAGTCAACGACCACGTTTTTGCACCATAGGTTAGGACGGGCAAAATACACATAAACATAAATATAATTATTTACTTTTTTTTTTTTTATGAGATAGGGAGACAAACGAGCAGACGTTTCACCTGATGGTAAGTGATCAACGCCGCCCATGGACACCTGCAACACCAAACTTAACTTAACTTAACCTTACTATGTGTATCTTCTTAATATACATATTTCTTCTGTACGTGTGTATGTCACTGAACTCCTCCTAAACGGTTGGACCGATTTTAATGTTTTTTTTTGTATGTGCTTGGGTGGCTCCCTGGTTTAGATTCACAATTGGACCCGGTAGGTGGTGCTGCTTTCGTATGTCACTAATTCTAAGGCGGTACGAAGTCCGCCCGGTCAGCTAGTAGTATATTTATAAAGTGTGAAGATAAAATTGAGATTGTAGTAGATATTCTGCGTCCTGATTACGTAATTTAATTGAAAACAAGTTAAAATCACGTTCCAATATTGCTACTGTCAAATGTATTGAAAATCCGCTACGTTGTTTGGTTTCTAACGAAAATCGATATCTAGAATAATATCAATAGCTGTAAAAAACTTGTGGAATTTTAAACTAAATTATTTGGACACACATTGTTTACATTTAGCACCATATACAATATGATTCATAATAGGTATACCAAGCCTCCAATCCTTCCTCATGTACAGTATGTGAAATCATTCTATGAAGTCAGAATATTGATCAGTATTTTTGTTTGTACCACAAAATTAAAACATTAATTTATTTATGTCCTTTATGCAGCCTTTTAGTAGCAATGGTAGCCGAGTGGTCGAACGCACGCCTTACAATCGAAGTGTGCAGGTTCAAACCCCGGCTCGTACCTCTGGGATTTATGTGCGAATCTCATTTTCATCCGAGACTATCACTTTCTTTGAAAAGGTGAAGGAAAACATCGTAAGGAAACCTGCAAGTCTGAGGGAACTTGACTAGTTTTCGATAGATGTGTGAAGTCTGCCAACCCGCACTGGGTCAGCGTGGTGGACTATGGCTTGAATCCCCCACGCATTGAGGGGAGGCCCGTGCCCAGCAGTGGGACGTTAAAAGGGCTGTAGTAGAAAGCAGCCTAGGCATGGACAGTTAGGTCGCTTGTACCTTTTGCCGTGTTAATCTTTAGATCAACTGGAGTTTAAAAGTAACAGATTAGAGCCGGTTTAATAATTTTTGTAAGGAATACATAGTATTAAAACTCGAAAATTATTACTCAAAACGATAATAAAATATTTTTGAATTTACATATTCGTCTAAAATAACTTTAATAACCTATACTTTAAGGGTTATGTTCACATTGAATATTGTAAAATATTTAATGATATTACTAATACTAATTTATTTTTGATATTACTAATTTTATATTTAACAGACTTGTTAAGTCACGATGTATTATCATGTGAATTTATAATAATAATAATAATAAATAATAATACATCATCACGCCTGTATTCCCCGAAGGGGTAGGCAGAGGTGCACTGCAGTGCGCCCACACTTCGCCGATGTATTTTGGTCCCAATGTAATAGGGGGCGAGCCTATTGCCATTATACCGGGCACACAGGTTTCCTCACGATGTTTTCCGTCACCGTTTCTTAGCAAGTGATAATCTCAGATGAAAATGAGATTCGCACATGGAACCCAGAGGTGCGAGCCGGGGATAGAACCTGCGCACTTTGATTGCAAAGCGTGCGTTCGACCACTCGGCTACCACTGCTATGAATTTCTAAATGTTATATATTCAAGTAAATTTGCATAATTAAATAGCATTGAGTTTTAGCAAGTCACGTTAAAATAACTAGCCACATCGGTATTTAATATTATGTAGGTATATACATGTTAGTAGGTACATCGGTAAGTAATTTACCTAAGAATTATAATTATTTTAATTCCCTCACAAAGAATTTATTTCCAAAAAAACCTAATACTATGGAACATTATTCGTGAGATAACTAAACTAGACACTAGGTCGATCTTTCTAAGCCGCAAAGTTTGTAAAATATATAAAAATGTTGTCTGGGCCATTTTTTTTTATAAATATGAAATAAAACAAATATAAATTGTAAAATTACCCATTTTATTTCTATTATCAATCAATTAACAAGTCTTATGTGAATTCATTGTGTGTATCTACGGTCTGATTTTTACAATTTACATATCAAGCGGTTTTAATTGTGTTCTATTTTTAATTTTATTTATAAAAGGTATCGCAATTCTTTTTATAACTTAATAAAAAAAGTATTTACATAACAAAAATAAAATAAATATTTAGAAAAAAAACAAGGATCAATTAAAATAGAAATATTTCCAAAAAAACTTAGGAATATGAAATTTTCTCCAAAAAAATAAAACTGCAACATTTTGGATTTTGCGCCACGACCAAGCGTTTTTACCTTAACCATAAGTCTCCAGTTTAGCTATATGTACATAATATATAGTAAACTCCAAATAATAATTACAGCTAATAATATTTTACTTGTACTCAGCATCTTAAGATTCCTTTTCTAAACATAATGTACATCAATATATTTTTACATTGAAACCCTTAACATAAATTTGTCAGTGCCATTAAAATACCTTACTTACTTCTAAAATATTGCTTTGTAGCCAGTTGTAAATGGTTTGGAATTCGTTTAAATATGGATATTAGAACTAAACAATTTAAAAATGTATAAAAATTAAACACCAGTACTTATTGTCTGAGGGACAATTTTTCTTGGACCTTTCTCGGTCATCATAGGAGATCCCTTTAATTTAAAAATAAAATAAAATAAGCCTTTATTGCTGTTAGTTTATAAATTACTTGACACACAATTATTTTAAGGTTGGAAAAAATAGGGGTAAATCCACGCGTAAAAAAAATAACAGCCATATAAAGTACTATGAAAATCCTAGCTCGTGGTTTTCTCTTGGCTGGCTTGGAGTTCTCGAAGATCTAAACTATTTATACAACTTCCCCGACGATATCACTGGGCAGGAAGATCTTCCCTTTGCCGCCAAAAATTTATCGAACAACAGTTAGAATTCTGCCTCCGTTTTTATTAAGTTTGCTTGAAACGAAACGTAACGGTAGAAATTAGTAGAATGATCTTTCAACAGTTGCAACACTGGCATTTATGTCAGCCGTTAGCCGCCGAGGTGAATCTACTACCCACAGAGTATTATATGCTACTACCTCTATCGAGCTAGTTTATACTAAGGAGCGGCCCTAACTGCGCCCGAACTGAGCCCGAACTGCGGTAAATATCCGCCATATTAGAATTTGATTGTTTATATTGTTTGACACTTACTTACTTGATCTTAATTCTAAGATGGCGGATCTCATATAAACCATTATTGCCAACCTTCAAAAAAATCGCCGCAGAGCATTACGAAGAGTTAAGTTCTTAAGTCAACTCTACCTACTCTGAGACTACCTCCAATGAGGTGAATTTACCAGAAGTCAATGTCAAATAGTAATAATGACTTCTGAAATGGTTTATAGATTTTTAGTCTAACCAGGTCATCCGCCATCTTTATCACTGTCATCATCCATTTTTATTTATAACTAGCTGTGCCCGCGACTTCGCCCGCGTGGACTTTAGGGAGATTACCCGGAAATATGGGTATTATGTTTTTCCCGCGTAACCCCAATGCTTTTTCTAAAATTAAAGTAGCCTAAGTTACGCCTTGGAACGTCAGCTATCTGTCAGTTCCATTGAAATCGGTTCAGCCGTTTAGAAGTTTACCTCAAACAAACAGACTGACAGACAGACAAAAATTTTAAAATTGCGTTTTCGTTAAAGGTATCGTATATACTTTCATACGCATTTGGTAAAAAAGTGTTATTTTGATATTACAAACAAACACTCCAATTTTATTTATTTGTATGTATAGATGTATAGATAGATGTGTATTTATTGAATTCGCCCTTGCTATTAATTACTTGACACTGGCTGAAATACCCGCTAAATTCCGCATCTTATACCATTAAAATATCATCATTTCTTTGTTATCCTCAACCTCAAGATTAAAGCCTCCTTCTTGATGTTGTACGGTGGTATTTTTGATCGTACAGTGTTTAGAAATTTTTTTTGCGACTTTATTCGGACGTTGACGTTTACATCTCGAAAACAGAAACGAAAAAAAAAAATCATATAAATTTGGTTTTGCCGGCGATTAACACTTCTATTATGCAATTTAAAACTGCCCAACGATCAACTTCACTCATGCCACCGCGTCTAGCAAACGTTTTCGTTTTTTTTTTTTTATTATTTATTTATTTTAGGTCGCTTTTTAACATCTAAGGTCATTAGCGACCACAGTAACAGTTACACTAGGTTAAATTAGTTTATAAACATCGATCATTTTCAAAAATTTCAAGGTTTTGTTACATTCATCTTGATTTAAACATTCTTTTAAACTATTAGGAACATTACATTTTCGTTTCTCATTACTGTAGGCTAAGCAATCGACTAAAAGATGGGAGACGGTCAAGTCCCAGACCACACTTACATTTATTTTTTTCCGTTTTAGTAATTAAGTAGACGTGTGTCATGTTTGTGTGCCCAATACGCAATCTGGTTATTATAACTTGGTCTTACGACAGTCGAACGAAATCGGAGGGTTATCAAAAATTGAATCTCGTACGTAACTTAACTTAGATGTATTTTCTGATACCCAATGATCATTCCAAAACAATTTTTTTTCGTTTGATATACATCAATCTCTATTATAGATATGTCTAAACAAAACGTCAAATTGGTCGTATTTTTTCGTTTTGTTTCGACATAATATTTCAAATAGAGATGGATGTCTATCAAGCGAAAATCTGGCCCCAAGCCTCAACATAACAATACCTAATATGTAAAAGTACTTTCTGTACCCAAATTAAAAAACAAAATGATTCATTTACATTTCCTTAAAATAAATTGTATTAAAAGTGTCTTTGAATTATTTATATTTATTTTATTATAAAAGAAATAAAGTCTTTTTTCACTAGCACTCCTTCGCTTTGCCGTTAGCCTCGATGGGTGTTTCGGCCCCTGCACTTTTTTTGCTCTTCATGTAGTTAATGTAGTAAAAATTGCCGAACATGTAGATGAAAAGACCAGCGTTCAGAGATAGGGCGAAGTTGATACCCTTGGGGTAGTTACAGTCACTAAACATGACGGCAAAGTTATGGTAGAATATTATGCAGAATTGGATCTGAAATATGAAAAGATATAAAATTATATTCTACTGTATAAGCAAAAGTCCCTAGAAATAAATAGTCGTGAAAAAAATACAAGATACAAAATATAAGTTAGAAGATGATCTGACTGACTTTTTATGGGAATACTGAGAGATATTGAACATGGTGAAAAACAACATAGGTTCATAAGACATATATCAAACAATGTAGGTAAAATAATCAAAAGACGTCGTCCAAGAAAATCATTCTGTGATTTTATTTCTTCGTAAATGCCAAGTCTGTAGCACTCTCAACAAAGGCGGAGGCAACACACGTATAACAACGACGAATTGGTTTAGTGGTGTGAGCGTAGGCCGCTCGGGTCACTGACTCAGATGGATGTAGGTTCGATTACCTCTGGTGAAAAATTTCGGAAATGGCCTTTTCAGAATTTGCCTGATCCGGGTGTAACTAAGATCGCTCCCAGTCTATTATATCGAACTAAGCTTCGCTTAGTTTGGGATAATGTGACAAGTATGTGTTGTCCGGCGATAATTATTTATATTACGTCAGGATTTAACTTAGTTAAACTACCAGCTTCTTTTTGACAAAAATAAACTTACCAATTGCAACTTGGTGACGTGCTGTTTCCACCATATGTATTTCTGGTATTGTGGCCCAAGACCAGAGATCAGGTAATACGTGTACATTATGATGTGAATGAAGGAGTTGATCACACCCAGGAGAGTTCCGTGGCCGCCTGGAAATTGGTAACCAAAGAGCTGGACCAGAATGCAATAAACTTAGATGATACTATGTGCTTTTGATTCAAAATAAATATAAATCACATGGTCCATTGAATTATAAATACTTTAATTTCATCTTAAATCAAAAATTAAGGAGTACGGAAATAACTTTTTATGTCACAATATTAATGATAATTGCTAATGCAGCAATTATCATTAATATTGTGACATTAGCCTTACTTAGGATTATACATCCTACAAATATGTTAGATAATAGTGAGGGAATGTACGAGAATAGTGTATCTTTCCTAGGTAACATAAGTACACACGATGGGGAATTCGAAGTTTTCAAAGCTATTATAGTCATGATAAAATCATATCTGAAACGGTAAAAACCTCTTGGAAATTCTCGTACCTTTCGTGTATTTATAACCTCGTACCTTTGCTAAATTAAGTAGATCTTAGATAAGATTTGAGTATTTGACTACATCGTACCTGGTAAGAATTTAACAGCGGCCCAAGCGCAGACGGGCATCATGAAGTGGTGATACAAGTGAAGAAATGTGAGCTGCCTGTTCTTCTTCCTCATAACGAAGAAGATCGTGTCCAACAGTTCAATGAGCTTCGCCATGAAATACCACCATACAGCTGTCGCCATCTAATAAAACAATATTAATATTAACAATGTGGTATGTGTCTTCCGTTTATTGTACACGTTAAAGTGACCACCGAAAAATATTTTCGTCATTTTTAGAAAGACTTTAGTGTGTCAAGTTTTCCTTGAAACTTGTTGCAACAGTTCTGAAATCAGCTGTTACTTTTTGACTCTCTATGATCCGAAGATAAACACAATCGAAGGGCGTATAAAAAAAGTATAAAATATGAAATATATTTTTGAAATGTTGAAATTCTGATTTCACAATATGATTTCATAAAATGCATACAAAAATATAGCCCTTTTAATAACCCACTACCAGGCATGGGTCTCCACTCAGTGCGAGAGGGATTCAGACCATAGTCAGGGTTGGTAGACTGACACAACACAAGAAAAAAAGGTTCCAGGCTTGTTATAATCAGTATTATGATTCAGGTTGCGCAAAACTTACTCTAATAGCTTTAGGGTTGTTGGAAAAATCCACTGGTTGGCATGAGAAGTTGTAGTCGTTCCACCATCCGGCAACCAAACCCTGGAATCAATGGTTCGGCTTCATGAGACTTGTGAGGTGAAACGAACTTGGTAAATGGCATTAAGTTAAAAGAGCGTTTTCAGACTAGTGATTTTTAAGCACGCATACAGTTGCTAGTACGCGTGTACGCTCAAGCCAGTGGTGGCGAGTGTCAGTAGCAATATGGATTCCGACGAAGAAACAAAGACGAAACAATAAAGTGGAAAGATTTGTATTTTTTGTATGTTACGAATAAACTTAAAAATTACTGGACCGATTTAAAAAAAATATTTTACCGTTAGAAAGCTACATTATCACTGAGTAACATAGGCTATATTTATTAGAAGAAAAATATAGAGATCCTTAGAAATCTTTACTAAAACCAACCCAAGGTGTAAAAAAATTAGCCGTATAATGTATTTCATCCCATACACTGCGGATAGTATTGATTATAGAACAAAAAAATGTTCTACAATATTATAAAACACATCAATATCTACAAAAAAATCCGCGAGACTATATGTCAAACTTTTGTAGTTTTGTCACTATAACTACTTTTTTACATTTTAAAAGTTGACAGAAATGCCGTTCAAAATCAGACCGTGTTATTCATACCTTTGTATTAATTCTTATCCAAATAATTATTTCGTAGTCAAGACTGTTTCAATACTTGTTTACTTTTTGAATTATTGAAATCGGTCATTCCATTCAAAAGATATTACGAAGTTAAAAATGTCAATATAAACAAAAAATACACGCCGCCGCGGACGACGCGCCAGAAGGTCCACGAAGCGCAGCGAGCAACGCGGCGACAGAGCGGGCACCGAAGTGCGGGAGAGGGTTTTGCGTAAGGAAAGAGTGCTTTTCTCATGGGCAATTGTATGTTGCTCTTTCTCGAGTAGGATCTCCTGAAAATCAATATGGTTTTGCTGCCACCTACAAATACAACTGCCAACATAGTGTAAAGTAAAGCTTTAAGCTAAAAATATGACAAAATAAAAATGTCCACCCGTGCGAAGCTGGGACGGGCCGCTATTATTAATAATTCAATGTTCTTCATAAGCTCGTTCCTTCAAAGAGGGTAAAATTTACTTATCGAACAGTTAGTTTTATCTTAACTAGCTATACAATGTAAGTTGCAGGTTCGATTCCCGTCGGCGGAAAATTTCCGAAATTACTTTTTACAAATAAACTGTCATCCAAGTGTAAGTATATATTCAATTATTATGATGCATCATGTGGTTTTTTTTTTAATCGTGCAGAAAAGAATCCATAGATATTTATGCTTACCTCATAAACCAAGTATATGCTCATAAAAACTTGTGAGACATTGTACACGATCATCGTGTTCTTCAGGTCATAGGGTTTCCTGTCTCTCATGTACCGAGGGCCGACGGAGTTGCAGAAGTAGAGGTACGCTACCAGGATGGTGAGCAGCGGCACTGGACTAGACATGAGCCACCAGTCCTCTGTTCGAGGATCTGTAAAAGGAAACAGATTTTGCTGAGAAATTTGTTTAAATTTTTTTGTTCTGATCTAGGCTTCAGTGAGTATGTCCGAATGAATTGAATTAAGCTTGGCTTGCCACTTGGCTTTCTGAACCTCGAGATCTCAGGTTTAATTCTCGTCAATGGTAAACTTTAGAACTGATCTTTTCCTAATTTACCCTACTTCATTGTATGGTCCTAATTGTACAGCGTTGCTTAATTTCAATTGTGACCAATATCAAAATGAATTGTATTGACTCATAGAAAAATATTATTCCTCAACGAAATGTCATCTCGAGTGAATTTTGCAGCGTGGTCAGCGTGGTTTAATACAGAAATACAATCTTTACGTATATTGACACAGAGTTCGTTTTGGTGTTGGCAAAATCTTTGCAGCGCGCGTCTGCCCGGGGCATACCTAATAATAGCTGAGAAATCAGATAAAAGACCATCATCTGAGAGGTACTTTTTCTCTGCATACCTGATTATTTATATATGAGGAAGCTTACGAAACCTTGCCAAATGACGCAGTTATCCATGTAGATGATGAAGTTCATTATTTAGTGATACATCATCACGCCTTTTTTTCCCCGAAGGGGTAGGCAGAGGTGCACTGCAGTGCGCCCACACTTCGCCGATGTATTTTGGTCCCAATGTAATAGGGGGCGAGCCTATTGCCATTATACCGGGCACACAGGTTTCCTCACGATGTTTTCCGTCACCGTTTCTTAGCAAGTGATAATCTCAGATGAAAATGAGATTCGCACATGGAACCCAGAGGTGCGAGCCGGGGATAGAACCTGCGCACTTTGATTGCAAAGCGTGCGTTCGACCACTCGGCTACCATTATTTAGTGATAAAGGTTTATAATCCATATCATCGAATTGGGGCAAGCTTAGTAAATTAAAAATTGACCACACAGTCTTTTAACATTATTGTGTTGGATGTTACTTTATATTATTATTTATATTTTTGGCCAGTTTTTGGATAAAGTATCAAAACTTTCAAGAAAAGCAGTGGTAGCCTCGGGGGCAAGAACGCCCGCCTTGAACGTAAGGGGTGCAAGTTCAAATCCCGGGACCGCACCTCTGAGATAATTTTCATGTGCGAATGTCATTTTCAACAATGATTACCACTTGCTGAACGGTGAAGGCAAAACATCGTGAGGAAGCCTGCACGTTTATAGAAAGGCGTGTGAAGTTCACCAACCCGCAATGGGCCAGCGTGGTGGACTATGGCCCGAATCTCCCTCGTACTGAGGGGGAATGTGCCCGTTATAATGGCAATAGGCTTGCCCCCTATTACATTAGGACCAAAATACATCGGCGGAGTGTGGGCGCACTACAGTGCACTTCTGCCTGCCCCTTCGGGGAATACAGGCCTGACGATGATGTATTTATGAGTTTCAAGAAAAAATCTGAAAACAGAGTGATGATACCAGATTTATTTATTTTAATAAAAAAAACTAATATGAAGGTTATACAGACAGTGAAGTAGTCTTAACGATGAAATTGTAAAGAGAGTTATAATAGTAAGTATTTGAAACGCAACTCACCCGCCAGTTCATAGAACAAATAATTATATTTCTCCAAAATACCACTCATTTTTATAATATTCTCAGCAATTTACTGCGTAGCTAAGTGTATGGGGTAAGTAAAACTAGTTATTACCTAAAACCCGGTCCTTTTTAATAGAAATAATTAAACATTTAATATGTTTACGAAACCCTATCTTACCTAACAAACGCTATAGTCTACTGGCTGCCAAGCACTGATTAAGGTTTATTGAAGTGCGTAATATAAGGTCAAGAAAGGTGCTTAGAATAATATATTTAAATACATTTTCCAGTTTGGGAATATGGCTTCGATCATGCACGTATTAACAATTTTAACATAAACATAATTAATTACTATGACAGTATGAAGATATAATTAAGATTGTAGTAGATATTATGCCTCCTGATTACTTTTTTACGAAATGAGTGAAATGATGAAATTTAATGGAATAAGATGAGGAATGGCTTCACCTGCGACTAGCGCGGGTATTTCGCCACTGTCAGGTAATTAATAGCAAGGACAAATTCAATAAATACACATTATAAATAAAAATGGATAATGACAGTGATAAAGATGGCAGATGAATCCGCCTCCTGATTACGTAATTTAATTGCGAACAAGTTAAAATTGCAGCTGTCAAATGTATTGAAAAACTTTTTAACAAAAAATTAAACCGCCGAAAATTTTAAAAAGCAAAAAATAATATAACTTTTTTATTTTACCTTAATAACAAAGTTCTTAAACTAATGTAAGTATACCTAAGTCATTTTGAGTCGGCGCCAAACAAGCAAATTAATTAATTTAGTAAAGTGTGATGTACGGCGGCGGCGGCGCGGCGCGACACGCCCCTTCGCCGGAAAATGCCGAGCGTTCACGAAGTTAATGTCAGCGAGACAGCAATACACAGCGAGATAGCGAGACACAATGTGTGCACTCACGTATGTGCCCATACGTGAGTGCACACATTGTGCGAGTGATCGTACGGAGAGCAAATTTTTTGGAATGTTAATGTTTGTCGCTGAAGATTTCACGTTGCATTGTTAATTTCATTTGGTTATTTCCTTAAATTTATTGTTCATTAATTGTTTGGCGCCGACTCAAAATGACTTAGGTATACTTACATTAGTTTAAGAACTTTGTTATTAAGGTAAAATAAAAAAGTTATATTATTTTTTGCTTTTTAAAATTTTCGGCGGTTTAATTTTTTGTTAAAAAGTTTTTATTTTATAATTTTTTGTGGCTAAAATCTACTACTTAATCTGAATCTACTGCTTATTTTTTGTAATACACAACTCAGCATTAAAATTTGGGAATGAACAATAAATCTCTCCCTATTTTCCCACCTTTCGGGTAGGATTTTTGTTCCTAATTTATATAGGACCAACTTCGAAGTTATACCCTAACCAATACGTGTCGAATAGTGAACCTCTTCTGTTTTCTTCGTTGGTTAAAAATGGGTATAATTCCAAGTAAAGTCCATGCGGGCGTATGTATATCATGGTGTAGGTGCCAATCTACACCAGACTAGGCAAATACACAAATGAATTGGCACCGACTACAAATGTAATGAATTATAAGCTTATTTGTAACTTTTTAGTGTACCTAGGTTTTTGAAGGCGAATTTAGTATCTATTTTGTGAAAAGATGCAAGTATTAGCACCTCATAACAGCCCAAAAAAGGAATTCACCCCTCACCACCCTTTCCATCCCATCGTTTCGATATTTGTTAACTATCCGTATTAAACAAAAAAAGATTTTTCCAAATCGGCTCACTAACGCCAAAGATATGCTATAGTCAAGAATGCAAACTTTATCACCCCATTTCACCCCCTACATATTTTTTTTTTCAAATTTCCTAAAACTCGTGTTTCTTTATTTTGGATGTAAATTACATATACAAAGTTTCAGGTTGATCAAAAAATATTTTTTAAATTGTGTACCCTTCAACCCCCCATTTCACCCCTAAGGGGGTTGATTTCTGATAATGTTTTGAAAATGGGACCACCCTCGAAGAATTCCCTAGCAAACGTCATCAAAAATTTGAAATCGGTTTAGTGACGCCGGAGATATGCGTGATCATACATAAAAAAGAATGCAAACTTTATCACCCCATTTCACCCCCTACATATATTTTTTTTCAAATTTCCTAAAACACGTGTCTCTTTATTTTGGATGTAAATTACATATACAAAGTTTCAGGTTGATCAAAAAATATTTTTTAAATTGTGTACCCTTCAACCCCTCATTTCACCCCTAAGGGGGTTGATTTCTGATAATATTTTGAAAATGGGACCACTCTCGAAGAATTCCTTAGCAAACGTCATAAAAAAAATCGAAATCGGTTTAGTGACGCCGGAGATATGCGTGATCATACATAAAAAAAAATAAAAAAAATAAAATATACGCGTCGAATTGAGAACCTCCTCCTTTTTTTTTTTTTCGTCGGTTAAAAATCCGCCACGTTGTTTGGTTTCTATCGAAAATTGACAGTGACAAAAGTGATGTAAAGTTTCTAGAATAATATCAATAGAATAAACTTGTGGAATTTCATCGACTAAATACGATGGAGGCCATATCTTTTTAAAAAGTGAAGTGAACTTGTGGAATTTTCTAAACAAAACTAATTTGGATAAACATTTCTTACACTTAGCACCATATGTAATATGATTCAGGATGGATATACCAAAGATGCAACTCTTCCTCATGTACAGTATGTGAAATCATCCTATGAAGTCAGAATATTGATCTATATTTTTGTATCTACCACAAAATCGGAAGCGGCTGAGACTCTGAAACGACGGAAGTACAGGGGTTATCGGCTCCGAATATATTTTCATTCCTTTTGGAGTCGGAACCCTAGGTCCATGGGGACCAAGCACCCAAAATTTACTTGGCAAAAAATTGGTCGACACAACCGGCGACCCAAGAGCAGGCCATTTTCTCGCTCAACGAGCGGCTCTAGCCATTCAGCGAGGGAATATAGCCATATTACATTAAAACCACAAAATTAAAACATAAATTTATTTATATGCTTTAAGCAGCCAAGGCATGGTCTGCCGTATTAATATTTAGATCAACTAGAGTTCAAAGTAAAAGATGATTCGAGTGCTGTGTTACGACAAATTTTTAGTAAAATATTTTAGAGTTATCATATTCGTCTATAATAACCTTTACTTTAAGTATTCAAGCAGTGGTAGCCGAGTGGTCGAACGCACGCTTTGCAATCAAAGTGCGCAGGTTCTATCCCCGGCTCGCACCTCTGGGTTCCATGTGCGAATCTCATTTTCATCTGAGATTATCACTTGCTAAGAAACGGTGACGGAAAACATCGTGAGGAAACCTGTGTGCCCGGTATAATGGCAATAGGCTCGCCCCCTATTACATTGGGACCAAAATACATCGGCGAAGTGTGGGCGCACTGCAGTGCACCTCTGCCTACCTCTTCGGGGAATACAGGCGTGATGATGTATGATGTATTTAAGTATTCACATTGTATATTGTAAAATATTTATGTAATGGTACTCATTTTATATGTTACAGAATTGTTGAGTCACGAATTGTCGTGTGAATTTGAATTTTAAAATGTTATATATTCAAGTAAATTTGCATAATTAAATAGCATTGAGTTTTAGCAAGTCACGTTAAAATAACTAGCCACATCGGTATTTAATATAATGTAGGTACATAGGTTAGTTTGTAAAATATACCTACTATAAAATATTTCACTAGACCAATATTTTTTAATCTATACATACATACATACATACAAATAAATAAAATTGGAGTGTCTGTTTGTAATATCAAAATAACACTTTTTTACCAAATGCGTATGAAAGTATATACGATACCTATAACGAAAACGCAATTATTTTTTTTTTGTCCGTCTGTCTGTCTGTTTGTTTGAGGTAAACTTCTAAACGGCTGAACCCATTTCAATGGGACTTTCACTGTCAGATAGCTGACGTTCCAAGGCGTAACTTAGGCTACTTTAATTTTAGAAAAAGCATTAGGGTTCCGCGGGAAAAACATAATACCCATATTTCCGGGTAATCTCCCTAAAGTCCACGCGGGCGAAGTCGCGGGCACAGCTAGTATGAAATAAAAGAAATAAAACTTGTAAAATTACCCATTTTATTTATAATATCTTACAATTAACAAGTCTTATATGAATTTATTTTGTTTATCTACGTTTTGATTTTTACAATTTACATATCAAGCGGTTATAATCATGGTCTTTGTTGCATTTTATAATGTCGCAATTATTTATGTTACCTACTATATAATATAAAAAAAAAATTACAGTGATTGATAGTTACTGAAAAAAATACAAAAATAACATTGAAAAAAAATACTCAAAATATAGGCTTACAAATAAATTAACAATTGGTACCTACTATGTTCTATGATTTTGAATTTTATAGATATCAAAATGATTCTGTAATCCAGAATCCTAAATGCGTTAAAGGCGAATCCACATTATATCACCCTTAAGTATTTTGAACATTCAAAAACTTAACGTTACAACTTCATGTTACGTTATAGTAACGTAACGTTACAACGTAACGTTCTTTTATAGTAACGTTACGTATAACGTTGCTTTGGAGCATGGATAGGAACTCCGGAAAATGACAAACGAATTGCAAAAATCAAATATTTTTTTCTGAAATATTTATTGAGTAAGTATCTACTCATACTCTGGACGTTTCCCACTTAATAATAACAGTCAGAATGGTTTTGTTTTCTTAATACTTGTACATTTTGATCACAATTATTACGTCCTACACCCACAGGAGCGATCGACTTAAGTTGACTTTGATTGAAAAAGTACTTTGTATTTTAACATACATAAAGATTGATTTTTGTAGTAAAAGCCACGGGACCACGCTTCGTCAATAATTATAACGTTTCGATGAAAAATGTGTTGTATCTATAAGTAAACACAGTTCGTTTTCGTATTGGCAAAGTGCCTGTGGGTAGAGGGCTTAATCTTCGAAAAAAACACTTCAGTAGTTAAAAAGTTGCCATAATTTTCAACTCTAAGAGGTAAGCGGTCGATCATAGCGCGAAATCCAATTTCTTTTTGCTGTTCGAGATACCTAACGGTATAAATAAATTGAAGATACCAGCGTTTAATTCAGGCTTTAAAATTTTAAGACTGTACAAAAATCCATTAACCTATACTAATAGACGTTTTACAAACTTTCGACCACATTCAAACTAAATTTTAAATCAAAATGAAATACACTCATAAATGCAATTCAGAATGCCCTTATCCTGAACTAATACATCATTATTAGGAATATAAAATTTTCTCCAAAAAAAATGAAACTGCAAAATTTTGGATTTTGCACCATGACCAAGCGTTTTTACCTTAGCCATAAGACTCCAGATTTAGCTATGTGTACATAATATATAGTAAATACCACATAATAGTTACAGCTAATAATATTTTACTTGTACTAGGACAGGATCTTACGATTCCTTTACTAATTACTAAACAATCACACATTGGTCCATCAGTATATTTTTACATTGAAACCCTTAACAAAATAGTTTTCATAAACTTGTCAGTGCCATTAAAACTACTTTCTTCTAAAATCTTGCTTTTTAACGCAATTCTAATTGGATTGCAATTCGTTTAAATTTGTTATATTTCAGTATATGGAGAACTTATAAAAATTAAAAAGGAGACGGGGATCTTTGGGCCCAATTGTAATAAGTTGAGATATGGTTTAAAAAAAGCGGTATTTTTGTCTATTTCAAAATATAAAAAAATCTGCTCAATTCACCATCAGGGAGACGAGAAATCATAAAAATAAGTTTATTTCACTGAAGAAATAGAGTATCGATTACAATAATCGATTACTGTGAATGATTTAAACAATTGAACATAAAATACTTGATTCAATCAAAATGAATAAATACATTGTAATAATTAACAATAAAAAACTACAATTAATGTAGTAAATAACTGTGTGGCGTCCGCGTTTCCGAACGCTCCACAAAATGTCGACAGACGAGTTTCCGAACGCCCGCGCGCCCTAGACAGAGTGAACACGTTCGGTAGTTAAAAAAACAAATTGTGTTATTAATGACTAAGCACATAATTGTATTCATTTTAATATATTAATATACACTAAAATGGTTGAATTAACACCAAAACTGTATATTAAAACAAAATAACAATCACAGTTCAAAAATCAGCTGTATAGTATCTAGGTTGTTGTCACTTTGTTGAATAACCACACTTTTACTAAATCTCTTAAAATTCTGCTCTCAGATTGCCAAGATCAGCAAAATTTTCGGAGATGGTTTGTTAATATATAAGCTCTTAATTGACACCACTCTCATATTTTTACAACTGGGCCCAAGAATGTATGAAAGCGTATCCGTCTCCTTTATAAAAAATTACAGCAGTACTTATGAGTACAAGGAACCATTTTGTTGTGGGTTTTACTTTATTCTTTAAAGTCTCCTCCATTTTCTTGTTTTAAATTAATTTGGTTTTACTGAGAATTACACTCTTATTACGCTTTATAAAACTCATACGCTCATCAATCGATTCTTACTACCAGCCCGCATACTACCACCTCTAAGACCTCAAAACCTTTTAATATTACTTTAGTTTATTGCAGTACAAAAACTTAAATAAAAGTTCAAAGTAGTTATAAAATAATAATAATGCTATGCTTTGAGAGATTGCCACCCAGAGTGCCAATCTGCCCTCTTACCACCTGTCTTGAAGCAATGTTTTAAATCTTACTTTCAGTTTTTGACAGTTAAAAACTCGTCCAAACTGGTTGTCTGGAAGAAATTGCTTTTAACAATAAGACCGCCCAAACGTACATAGCTACTGTATTTAGAAATAAGAATGTTGTATTATTTTCTTTGTTTAGTGTGTACAATAAAGAGCACTCTATCTATTTAACTATCTAAAAAATCTGTCAGAATTGAAAGTTAGTATTTAAACAATACAATACTTTAAGAGGTTGTGATAAGGCACCTGTGGAGCTCCGCGTTATTAAACAATGGATTTTCTTTTAATTTGGGACAAAGATCTACGTCCAGGCCTCAAAGTAGTAAAACCTAATTGTAGCCAAATTTTACATAAAAACTTTGATTCATTTACATGTCCTTAAAAAAAATAAGATCAAAAGTGTCTTAGAATTTGCTCATAGACGGATTTATTTTTTTATAAAATAAATAATGTCCTTATTCACTAGCACTCTTTTGCTTTGCCATTAGCCTCAATGGGTATTTCGGCCTTTTCCCTTCTTTTGCTCTTCATGTAGTTAATGTAGTAGAAATTGCCGAACATGTAGATGAAAAGACCAGCGTTCAGAGACAGGAGGAAGTTGATACCCTTGGGGTAGTTGCAGTCGCTGAACATGACGGTGAAGTTATGGTAGAATATTATGCAGAATTGGATCTGAAATAAGAAAAGGCATTTAATAATTAGCTACTTTATAAGCAAAATACCCTAGAAGAAAGATTACATGGAAATAGTTTTAGAACTCATTGACTTAGTTTTAGAACAGTGTGTAAGATAAGATATATAAGTTAGAAAATAATCTGACTGACATTTTTAATGGAATACTGAGAGATATGCTGCTGCCACCAGTCTATTGCATGGAACCGATAGTACAAGCTTTGTTTAGTTTGGGAACATACGATGAGATTGTGTAGTCTGGCGTTATTTATTTATATTACGTCAGGATTTAACAAAGTTAAACTACCAGCTTCTTTTTGACAAAAATAAACTTACCAATTGCAACTTGGTGACGTGCTGTTTCCACCATATGTATTTCTGGTATTGTGGCCCAAGACCAGAGATCAGGTAATACGTGTACATTATGATGTGAATGAAGGAGTTGATCACACCCAGGAGAGTTCCGTGGCCGCCTGGAAATCGGAAACCAAAGAGCTGGATCAGAATGCAATGAACTTGGATGGTACTATGTGCTTATGATTCAAAATAATTATAAATCACATGGTAAATTCAATGATAGATACTTTAATTGTATCTTATATCTAAAATTAAGCCAACTTTTTCTGTCACAAGATTTATGATAATTCCTGCATTACTTAGGGTTATACCCTCCTACAAATATGCTAGACAATAGTGAGGGAATCTACAAGTATAGTGTATCTTTCTAAGATAGCATAGGTACAAGCGATGTTTTCAGAGCTATGTCATATCATAGTCATGATAAAATCTTATGTGAAACATAAAAAGCCTTTTGGAAATTCTCGTTCCTTCCCTGTATTTTATATATTATATTCTTTGCTATATTAAGTAGATCTTAGATGAGATTTGAGTATTCGGTTACATCGTACCTGGTAAGAATTTAACACCGATCCAAGCGCAGATGGGCATCATGAAGTGGTGATACAAGTGAAGAAATGTGAGCTGCCTGTTCTTCTTTCTCATAACGAAGAAGATCGTGTCCAACAGCTCTATGATCTTCGCCATGAAATACCACCATACAGCTGCCGCCATCTAATAAAACAATATTAATACTAAAAATGTGGTATGTGTCTTCCGTTTATTGTAAACGTTAATGTGAACTCAAAAATATATATCCATCGTTTTTAAAAAGATTTTAGTATGTCAAGCTGTCCTATAAACTTGTCGCAACAGCTCTAGCTCTAAAATCAGCTGTTACTTTTAGAACTCTATGATCCGAAGATAAACACAGAAAAAGGGGCATATAAAAAAGTAAAAATATGAAAAATACTTTGAAATACTGACTTCATGATATGAGTTCAAATAATTCACACAAAAATATAGCCATTTTAATGACAGTGCAAGGCATGTTTCTCCCCTTAGTTACTAGAGGGATTCAGGTCATAGTCCACCACGCTGATCCAGTACAAGTTGCCAGAGTAACACAACCCAAAAATAAAGCAGGCTTGTTATATAATTAATAAGATTCAAGGTTGCGCAAAACTTACTCTAATAGCTTTAGGGTTGTTGGAAAAATCCACTGGTTGGCATGAGAAGTTGTAGTCGTTCCACCACCCGGCGACCAAACCCTGAAATTATCAGTTCAGCTTCATGCGTCTAAATAGAAACATTGATTATAACAACAACTTGGTAAATGGAATTATGTTATTTTTTTATGTTAATCTTAATAGCGCTTTTAAACATTTTAGAGTGTTTTTAAGCACGCATACGGTTGGTAGTACGCGTGTACGCTCAAACCAATGGTGGCGAGTGTCAGTAGCAATATGGATTCCGACGGAGAAACAACTGAAACCTTCTTCGAAGTTATAAGCGCGTCAATACGAGCTGCGTGTGCGGCAAAAGGCGCGCCTATACGCATTTACACGCACTTAAAAAAACCGGCCAAGTGCGAGTCGGACTCTCGCACGAAGGGTTGCATACCATTATTTATAAAAAGAGCAAAAAAACACGTTTGTTGTATGGGAGCTCCCTTATATATTTATTTTATTCTGTATTTGTTGTTATAGCGACAACAGAAATACATCATCTGTGAAAATTTCAACTCTCTAACTATCAAGTTTCATGAGATACAGCCTGGTGACAGACGGACGGACGGACAGCGAAGTCACAGTAATAGGGTTCCCGTTTTACCCTTTGGGTACGGTACCCTAAAAATGATCTCATACGCTCGTATAAAACGCTAATTTGAAAATACCATATAATTGTACTGTTTAATATTGTCAGTTACGGTATTCACAATCTTTCCATCGGAAAAGTTATTATTAAAAGATCAATGTTCTTCATAAGCTCGTTCCTTCAAATAGGGTAAAATTAACTTATCGTTCAGTTAGTTTTATCTCAACTTGCTATACTATGTAATTTGCATGTTCAATTCCCGTCAGCGTAAAATTTCCGAAATTATTTTTTTCGAATAAACTGACAGCCGAGTGTATAGTATATTGTATCACTAGGGTGCAAAATAATATTTTTACGGCGAGGGCGCTTTTTTGAATTCAGAACGAAGTGAGGGATTCAAAGTACGTCGCCCGAGCCAAAAATATATTTTGCGCCCGAGAGATACACTCTACTTTTCATCACCCACTATGAGAAAATAAAAGGCGCCTCGTATTTTATTGTATCTTATATTATTATTTAATAAGACATAGAGTAACAACTCAATTTAAATTAAATAGTATGTAATAATATAACAACTAAATACTTATATTTACATTCGAGAGATTTCAAACAAAACCATGAATTTCTAACAATCCGTGAAAATTGACGAAAACATGGGTGTAGTTCGCGCGTTGTCAATTTGATTTCTTTTTTTTATTATTCAGCTAGCGGCGCGACTGTGGGCCGTCGTACCAGCCAGTTTTTATGCAAACAATATATGCGTTCGATTTCTTTGGCTCTGAACACTAAGATGTTCCAAATTCAAAAAGTGCGCGGCAAAGTAAATTGCGGTGCACTTATAAAGAGGATTAAAAACTCATTACTGTCCCCTAAAAGTTTCAGAAAACACCACCTTTGGACGCACTTAAAGGCGAACCAAGTCGTACTTTTTGAATGGATGGGATAAAAAGTATATTATTCAATTATCTTGGTGTATCATGCGTTTTTTTGTAAAAATCGTCCAGAAAAGAATCCATATATACTTACCTCATAAACCAAGTATATGCTCATAAAAACTTGTGAGACATTGTACACGATCATCGTGTTCTTCAGGTCATAGGGTTTCCTGTCTCTCATGTACCGAGGGCCGACGGAGTTGCAGAAGTAGAGGTACGCTACCAGGATGGTGAGCAGCGGCACTGGACTAGACATGAGCCACCAGTCCTCTGTTCGAGGATCTGTAAAAGGAAACAGATTTTGCTGAGAAATTTGTTTAAATTTTTTTGTTCTGATCTAGGCTTCAGTGAGTATGTCCGAATGAATTGAATTAAGCTTGGCTTGCCACTTGGCTTTCTGAACCTCGAGATCTCAGGTTTAATTCTCGTCAATGGTAAATTTTAGAACTGATCTTTTCCTAATTTACCCTACTTCATTGTATGGTCCTAATTGTAACAGCGTTGCTTAATTTCAATTGTGACCAATACCAAAATGAATTGTATTGACTCATAGAAAAATATTATTCCTCAACGAAATGTCATCTCGAGTGAATTTTGCAGCGTGGTCAGCGTGGTTTATTACAGAAATACAATCTTTACGTGTATTGGCACAGAGTTCGTTTTGGTGTTGGCAAAATCTTTGCAGCGCGCGTCTGCCCGGGGCATACCTAATAATAGCTGAGAAATCAGATGAAAGACCATCATCTGAGACCATCATCTGAGAGGTAATTTTTCTCAGCTTACCTGATTTTTTGTATATGAGGAAGCTTTGCGTCATTCGGAATTTTGCCAAATGACGCAGTTATCCATGTAGATGATAAAGTTCATTATTTAGTGATAAAGGTTTATAATCCATATCATCGGATTGGGGCAAGCTTAGTAAATTAAAAATTTACCCTGTGTGGTAAATTTTTACATTATTGTTTGATGTTACTTTATATTTTTGGCCAGATTTTGGATAAAGTATCAAAACTTTCAAGAAAAGCAGTGGTAGCCTCGGGGGCAAGAACGCCCGCCTTGAACGTAAGGGGTGCAAGTTCAAATCCCGGGACCGCACCTCTGAGATAATTTTCATGTGCGAATGTCATTTTCAACAATGATTACCACTTGCTGAGCGGTGAAGGAAAAACATCGTGAGAAAGCCTGCACGTTTATAGAAAGGCGTGTGAAGTTCACCAACCCGCAATGGGCCATCGTGGTGGACTATGGCCCAAATCTCCCTCGTACTGAGGGGGCATGTGCCCGGTATAATAGCAATAGGCTCGCCTCCTATTACATTGGGACCAATATACATCGGCGGAGTGTGGGCGCACTACAGTGCACTTCTGCGTGCCCCTTCGGGGAAGACAAGCCGGATGATGATGTATTTATGACTTTCAAGAAAGAAAAAAAACAGAGTGATGATACCAGATTTATTTTAATTTTAATAAAAAAAACGAATATGAAGGTTATACAGACAGTGAAGTAGTCTTAACGATGAAAATGTAAAGAGAGTTATAATAGTAAGTAATTGAAACGCAACTCACCCGCCAGTTCATAGAACACATAATTATATTTCTCCAAAATACCACTCATTTTTATAATATTCTCAGCAATTTACTGCGTAGCCAAGTGTATGGGGTAAGTAAAACTAGTTATTACCGAAAACTTGGTACTTTTTAATGGAAATAATTAAACATCTAATATGTTTACGAAACCCTACGTTACCTAACAAACGCTATAGTCTACTGGCTGCCAAGCACTGATTAAGGTTTATTGAATTGCGTAATATAAGGTCAAGAAAGGTGCTTAGAATAATATATTTAAATATTTTTTCCAGTTTGGGAATATGGCTTCGATCATGCACGTATTAACAATTTTAACATAAACATAATTAATTACTATGACAGTATGAAGATATAATTAAGATTGTAGTAGTTTTTTTTTTTTTTTTTATGTGATAGGGAGGCAAACAAGCAGACGTTTCACCTGATGGTAAGTGATCAACGCCGCCCATGGACACGTGCAACACCAGGGGCATCGCAAGTGCGTTGCCGGCCTTTAAGGAATGAGTATGCTCGTTTCTTGAAGGATATTATGCCTCCTGATTACTTTTTTACGAAATGAGTGAAATGATGAAATTTAATGGAATAAGATGAGGAATGGCTTCACCTGCGACTAGCGCGGGTATTTCGCCAATGTCAAGTAATTAATAGCAAGGACAAATTCAATAAATACACATAATAAATAAAAATGGATAATGACAGTGATAAAGATGGCGGATGAATCCGCCTCCTGATTACGTAATTTAATTGCGAACAAGTTAAAATTGCAGCTGTCGAATGTATTGAAAATCCGCCACGTTGTTTGGTTTCTAACGAAAATTGACTGTAACAAAAGTGATGTAAAGTTTCTAGAATAATATCAATAGAATAAACTTGTGGAATTTCATCGACTAAATACGGTGGAGGCCATATCTTTTTAAAAAGTGAAGTGAACTTGTGGAATTTTCTAAACAAAACTAATTTGGATCAACATTTCTTACACTTAGCACCATATGTAATATGATTCAGGATGGATATACCAAAGATGCAACTCTTCCTCATGTACAGTATGTGAAATCATCCTATGAAGTCAGAATATTGATCTATATTTTTGTATCTACCACAAAATCGGAAGCGGCTGAGACTCTGAAACGACGGAAGTACGAGGTTATCGGCTCCGAATATATTTTCATTCCTTTTGGAGTCGGAACCTTAAGTCCATGGGGTCCAAGCACCCAAAATTTAATGTACTTACTAGGCAAAAAATTGGTCGACACAACCGGCGACCCAAGAGAAGGCCATTTTCTCGCTCAACGAGCGGCTCTAGCCATTCAGCGAGGAAATGTAGCCATATTACATTAAAACCACCAAATTAAAACATTAATCTATTTATGTGCTTTAAGCAGCCAAGGCATGGTCTGCCGTATTAATATTTAGATCAACTAGAGTTCAAAAGTAACAGATGATTCGAGTGCTGTGTTACGACAAATTTTTAGTAAAATATTTTAGAGTTATCATATTCGTCTATACCTTTACTTTAAGTATTCACATTGTATATTGTAAAATATTTATGTAATGGTACTCATTTTATATGTTACAGAATTGTTGAGTCACGATATGTATTGTCGTGTGAATTTTAATTTTAAAATGTTATATATTCAAGTAAATTTGCATAATTAAATAGCATTGAGTTTTAGCAAGTCACGTTAAAATAACTAGCCACATCGGTATTTAATATAATGTAGGTACATAGGTTAGTTTGTAAAATATACCTACTATAAAATGTTTCACTAGACCAATATTTTTTAATCTATACATCTATACAAATAAATAAAATTGGAGTGTCTGTTTGTAATATCAAAATAACACTTTTTTACCAAATGCGTATGAAAGTATATACGATACCTATAACGAAAACGCAATTTTAATTTTTTTTGTCTTTCTGTCTGTCTGTTTGTTTGAGGTAAACTTCTAAACGGCTGAACCGATTTCAATGGGACTTTCACTGACAGATAGCTGACGTTCCAAGGCGTAACTTAGGCTACTTTAATTTTAGAAAAAGCATTAGGGTTCCGCGGGAAAAACATAATACACATATTTCCGGGTAATCTCCCTAAAGTCCACGCGGGCGAAGTCGCGGGCACAGCTAGTATGAAATAAAAGGAATAAAACTTGTAAAATTACCCATTTTATTTATAATATCTTACAATTAACAAGTCTTATGTGAATTTATTTTGTTTATCTACGTTTTGATTTTTACAATTTACATATCAAGCGGTTATAATCATGTTCTTTGTTGCATTTTATAATGTCGCAATTATTTATGTTACCTACTATATAATATAAAAAAAAAATTACAGTGATTGATAGTTACTGAAAAAAATACAAAAATAACATTGAAAAAAAATACTTAAAATATAGGCTTACAAATAAATTAACAATTGGTACCTACTATGTTCTATGATTTTGAATTTTATAGATATCAAAATGATTCTGTAATCCAGAATCCTAAATGCGTTAAAGGCGAATCCACATTATATCACCCTTAAGTATTTTGAACATTCAAAAACTTAACGTTACAACGTCACGTTACGTTATAGTAACGTAATGTTACAACGTAACGTTCTTTTATAGTAACGTTACGTATAACGTTGCTTTGGAGCATGGATAGGAACTCCAGAAAATGACAAATGAATTGTAAAAATCGAATATTTTTTTCTGAAATATTTATTGAGTAAGTATCTACTCATACTCTGTACGTTTCCCACTTATTAATAACAGTCAGAATGGTTTTGTTTTCTTAATACTTATACATTTTGATCACAATTGTTACGTCCTACACCCACAGGAGCGATCGAATTAAGTTGACTTTGATTGACAAAGTACTTTGTATTTTAACATACATAAAGATTGATTTTTGTAGTAAAAGCCACGGGACCACGCTTCATCAATAATTATAATGTTTCGATGAAAAATGTGTTGTATCTATAAGTAAACACAGTTCGTTTTCGTATTGGCAAAGTGCCTGTGGGTAGAGGGCTTAATCTTCGAAAAAAACACTTCAGTAGTTAAAAAGTTGCCATAATTTTCAACTCTAAGAGGTAAGCGGTCGATCATAGCGCGAAATCCAATTTATTTTTGCTGTTCGAGATACCCAACGGTATAAATAAATTAAAGATACCAGCGTTTAATTCAAGCTTTAAAATTTTAAGACTGTACAAAAATCTATTAACCTATACTAATAGACGTTTTACAAACTTTCGACCACATTCAAACTAAATTTTAAATCAAAATGAAATACAATCATAAATGCAATTCAGAATGCCCTTATCCTGAACTAATACATCATTATTAGGAATATACAATTTTCTCAAAAAAAAAATGAAACTGCAAAATTTTGGATTTTGCACCATGACCAAGCGTTTTTACCTTAACCATAAGACTCCAGTTTTAGTTATGTGTACATAATATATAGTAAATACCACATAATAGTTACAGCTAATAATATTTTACTTGTACTAGGACAGGATCTTACGATTCCTTTACTAATTACTAAACAATCACACATTGGTCCATCAGTATATTTTTACATTGAAACCCTTAACAAAATGGTTTTCATAAATTTGTCAGTGCCATTAAAACTACTTTCTTCTAAAATCTTGCTTTTTTACGCAATTCTAATTGGATTGCAATTCGTTTAAATTTGTTATATTTCAGTATATGGAGAACTTATAAAAATTAAAAATTTATAAAAAAATACAGCAGTACTTATGAGTACAAGGAACCATTTTGTTGTGGGTTTTACTTTATTCTTTAAAGTCTCCTCCATTTTCTTGTTTTAAATTAATTTGGTTTTACTGAGAATTACACTCTTATTACGCTTTATAAAACTCATACGCTCATCAATCGATTCTTACTACCAGCCCGCATACTACCACCTCTAAGACCTCAAAACCTTTTAATATTACTTTAGTTTATTGCAGTACAAAAACTTAAATAAAAGTTCAAAGTAATTATAAAATAATAATAGTGCTTTAAGAGATTGCCACCCAAAGTGTCAATTTGCCCTCTTACCACCTGTCTTGAAGCAATGTTTTAAATCTTACTTTCAGTTTTTGACAGTTAAAAACTCGTCCAAACTGGTTGTCTGGAAGAAATTGCTTTTAACAATAAGACCGCCCAAATGTACATAGCTACTGTATTTAGAAATAAGAATGTTGTATTATTTTCTTTGTTTAGTGTGTACAATAAAGAGCACTCTATCTATTTAACTATCTAAAAAATCTGTCAGAATTGAAAGTTAGTATTAAAACAATACAATGCTTTAAGAGGTTGTGATAAGGCCCCTGTGGAGCTCCGCGTTATTAAACAATGGATTTTCTTTTAATTTGGGACAAAGATCTACGTCCAGGCCTCAAAGTAGTAAAACCTAATTGTAGCCAAATTTTACATAAAAACTTTGATTCATTTACATGTCCTTAAAAAAAAAAAGATCAAAAGTGTCTTAGAATTTGCTCATAGACGGATTTATTTTTTTATAAAATAAATAATGTACTTATTCACTAGCACTCTTTCGCTTTGCCATTAGCCTCGATGGGTATTTCGGCCTTTTCCCTTCTTTTGCTCTTCATGTAGTTAATGTAGTAGAAATTGCCGAACATGTAGATGAAAAGAACAGCGTTCAGAGACAGGAGGAAGTTGATACCCTTGGGGTAGTTGCAGTCGCTGAACATGACGGTGAAGTTATGGTAGAATATTATGCAGAATTGGATCTGAAATAAGAAAAGGCATTTAATAATTAGCTACTTTATAAGCAAAATACCCTAGAAGAAAGATTACATGGAAATAGTTTTAGAACTCATTGACTTAGTTTTAGAACAGTGTGTAAGATAAGATATATAAGTTAGAAAATAATCTGACTGACATTTTTAATGGAAGACTGAGAGATATGCTGCTGCCACCAGTCTATTGCATGGAACCGATAGTACAAGCTTTGTTTAGTTTGGGGACATACGATGAGATTGTGTAGTCTGGCGTTATTTATTTATATTACGTCAGGATTTAACAAAGTTAAACTACCAGCTTCTTTTTGACAAAAATAAACTTACCAATTGCAACTTGGTGACGTGCTGTTTCCACCATATGTATTTCTGGTATTGTGGCCCAAGACCAGAGATCAGGTAATACGTGTACATTATGATGTGAATGAAGGAGTTGATCACACCCAGGAGAGTTCCGTGGCCGCCTGGAAATCGGAAACCAAAGAGCTGGATCAGAATGCAATGAACTTGGATGGTACTATGTGCTTATGATTCAAAATAATTATAAATCACATGGTAAATTCAATGATAGATACTTTAATTGCATCTTATATCTAAAATTAAGCCAACTTTTTCTGTCACAAGATTTATGATAATTCCTGCATTGCTTAGCCTTACTTAGGGTTATACCTCCTACAAATATGCTAGATAATAGTGAGGGAATCTACAAGTATAGTGTATCTTTCTAAGATAGCATAGGTACAAGCGATGTTTTCAGAGCTATGTCATATCATAGTCATGATAAAATCTTATGTGAAACATAAAAAGCCTTTTGGAAATTCTCGTTCCTTCCCTGTATTTTATTTATTATATTCTTTGCTATATTAAGTAGATCTTAGATGAGATTTGAGTATTCGGTTACATCGTACCTGGTAAGAATTTAACACCGATCCAAGCGCAGATGGGCATCATGAAGTGGTGATACAAGTGAAGAAATGTGAGCTGCCTGTTCTTCTTCCTCATAATGAAGAAGATCGTGTCCAACAGCTCTATGATCTTCGCCATGAAATACCACCATACAGCTGCCGCCATCTAATAAAACAATATTAATACTAAAAATGTGGTATGTGTCTTCCGTTTATTGTAAACGTTAATGTGAACTCAAAAATATATTTCCATCGTTTTTAAAAAGATTTTAGTATGTCAAGCTGTTCTATAAACTTGTCGCAACAGCTCTAGCTCTAAAATCAGCTGTTACTTTTAGAACTCTATGATCCGAAGATAAACACAGAAAAAGGGGCATATAAAAAAGTTATGAAAAATACTTTGACTGTTTGACTTTTTGAAAAATACTGACTTCATGATATGAGTTCAAATAATTCACACAAAAATATAGCCATTTTAATGACAGTGCAAGGCATGTTTCTCCCCTTAGTTACTAGAGGAATTCAGGTCATCCAGTACAAGTTGGCAGAGTAACACAACCCAAAAATAAAGCAGGCTTGTTATATAATTAATAAGATTCAAGGTTGCGCAAAACTTACTCTAATAGCTTTAGGGTTGTTGGAAAAATCCACTGGTTGGCATGAGAAGTTGTAGTCGTTCCACCACCCGGCGACCAAACCCTGAAATTATCAGTTCAGCTTCATGAGTCTAAATAGAAACATTGATTATAACAACAACTTGTAACGTGAGACCAACTTGGTAAATGGAATTATGTTATTTTTTTATGTTAATCTTAATAGCGCTTTTAAACATTTTAGAGTGTTTTTAAGCACGCATACGGTTGGTAGTACGCGTGTACGCTCAAACCAATGGTGGCGAGTGTCAGTAGCAATATGGATTCCGACGGAGAAACAACTGAAACCTTCTTCGAAGTTATAAGCGCGTCAATACGAGCTGCGTGTGCGGCAAAAGGCGCGCCTATACGCATTTACACGCACTTAAAAAAACCGGCCAAGTGCGAGTCGGACTCTCGCACGAAGGGTTGCATACCATTATTTATAAAAAGAGCAAGAAAAAACACGTTTGTTGTATAGGAGCTCCCTTAAATATTTATTTTATTCTGTTTTTTTGTATTTGTTGGTATAGCGACAACAGAAATACATCATCTGTGAAAATTTCAACTCTCTAACTATCAAGTTTCATGAGATACAGCCTGGTGACAGACGGACGGACGGACAGCGAAGTCACAGTAATAGGGTTCCCGTTTTACCCTTTGGGTACGGTACCCTAAAAATGATCTCATACGCTCGTATAAAACGCTAATTTGAAAATACCATATAATTGTACTGTTTACTATTGTCAGTTACGGTATTCACAATCTTTCCATCGGAAAAGTTATTATTAAAAGATCAATGTTCTTCATAAGCTAGTTCCTTCAAATAGGGTAAAATTAACTTATCGTTCAGTTAGTTTTATCTCAACTTGCTATACTATGTAAGTTGCATGTTCAATTCCTGTCAGCGTAAAATTTCCGAAATTATTTTTTTCGAATAAACTGACAGCCGAGTGTATAGTATATTGTATCAAAATAATATTTTTACGGCGAGGGCGCTTTTTTGAATTCAGAACGAAGTGAGGGATTCAAAGTACGTCGCCCGAGCCAAAAATATATTTTGCGCCCGAGAGATACACTCTACTTTTCATCACCCACTATGAGAAAATAAAAGGCGCCTATATTATATTGTATCTTATATTATTATTTAATAAGACATAGAGTAACAACTCAATTTAAATTAAATAGTATGTAATAATATAACAACTAAAAACTTATATTTACATTCGAGAGATTTCAAACAAAACCATGAATTTCTAACAATCCGTGAAAATTGACGAAAACGTGGGTGTAGTTCGCGCGTTGTTAATTTGATTTCTTTTTTTATTATTCAGCTAGCGGCGCGACTGTTGGCCGTCGTACCAGCCAGTTTTTATGCAAACAATATATGCGTTCGATTTCTTTGGCTCTGAACACTAAGGCCCAGATAAATAAACGTTACTTAGCACGATCTAAGCCAAAGTACTGACTAAGTTCACAAAATTCCATTAAATAGACGTGACTTTCAGTTGTCAGTTCTGTCAGAAGTCGAACTCGGCTAAGCCAAGTATTAGTCAAGATGTTTGATGACTTAGCATGGTCTAAGCAACAATTTCACTAAATAAAATGATTTTTGAACCGTCGTATTGTATGCTGCAGTATGTTTTATATTGTAATAGTGATTCATCCGCCCTCTTTAACGCTGTTATCATACATTTTTATTTAAAATGTGTATTTATTGAATTTGCCCTTGCAATTAATTACTTGATACTGGCTGAAATACCCGCTAAATGCAGGTGGAGCCATCCCTCATCATAATTAATTAAATATCATCATTTGATTCGGTTCGTAAAAAAAAGAAGTAGGTAGTTTAGTGTAGTATTTGTGTTTACTTCAGTAGCCAAAAACAAATGTTTACCTTTATCATTATTATTCTAACTAAAAATATAACAAAAAGTTCATCACTTGCATTTTCATTTAATCCGAGAGAAAGAAAGACAAAATGTAATAAATGCACACAATAACACAAATCTTCTTCTTTTTATACGAAATGATTGTAATGATTCATTTTTTTCCGCTGCACCTGCGAATAGTGTGTACTTATGCCAATGTCGAGTAATTAATATCAAATCAAGGACAAATTCAATAAATAAACATTGTAAATAAAAATGTGTGATGAACTTATCACAAATCAACAACAGAGGCAAAACGAAATATCAACTGCTAGGCCAAGTGTCATTCTCCTAAAAATACCATCGACACCAATAATTTACCACAGAATTCAGTGCGTTCATTTTTTGAAATATGGCCATTTGTATAAAAAGCAAACAAATCAAGTTTTCCATTGTGATCACAAGTATTAAAACATTTTTTATTATATGTAATACATTTATATTGATATAGAACTGTTAATATTAATTGTTATATATTAAATTTTGACAATATTAAACCCGACACTTTCCCAATCTCTGAACGCTTCTTTTTATGCAAAAGTATTACTTTCGATTTTGACTTAGCTCGTGCTCGGCTAAGCAATGTTTATAGTTACGTCTATTTTACTTACCTCATAAACCAAGTATATGCTCATAAAAACTTGTGAGACATTGTACACGATCATCGTGTTCTTCAGGTCATAGGGTTTCCTGTCTCTCATGTACCGAGGGCCGACGGAGTTGCAGAAGTAGAGGTACGCTACCAGGATGGTGAGCAGCGGCACTGGACTAGACATGAGCCACCAGTCCTCTGTTCGAGGATCTGTAAAAGGAAACAGATTTTGCTGAGAAATTTGTTTAATTTTTTTTGTTCTGATCTAGGCTTCAGTGAGTATGTCCGAATGGATTGTATTAAGCTTGGCTTGCCACTTGGCTTTCTGAACCTCGAGATCTCAGGTTTAATTCTCGTCAATGGTAAATTTTAGAACTGATCTTTTCCTAATTTACCCTACTTCATTGTATGGTCCTAATTGTAACAGCGTTGCTTAATTTCAATTGTGACCAATACCAAAATGAATTGTATTGACTCATAGAAAAATATTATTCCTCAACGAAATGTCATCTCGAGTGAATTTTGCAGCGTGGTCAGCGTGGTTTATTACAGAAATACAATCTTTACGTGTATTGGCACAGAGTTCGTTTTGGTGTTGGCAAAATCTTTGCAGCGCGCGTCTGCCCGGGGCATACCTAATAATAGCTGAGAAATCAGATAAAAGACCATCATCTGAGAGGTAATTTTTCTCTGCATACCTGATTATTTATATATGATGAAGCTTACGAAACCTTGCCAAATGACGTAGTTATCCATGTAGATGATGAAGTTCATTATTTAGTGATAAAGGTTTATAATCCATATCATCGGATTGGGGCAAGCTTAGTAAATTAAAAATTTACCACACAGTCTTTTAACATTATTGTGTTTGATGTTACTTTATATTATTATTTATATTTTTGGCCAGTTTTTGGATAAAGTATCAAAACTTTCAAGAAAAGCAGTGGTAGCCTCGGGGGCAAGAACGCCCGCCTTGAACGTAAGGGGTGCAAGTTCAAATCCCGGGACCGCACCTCTGAGATAATTTTCATGTGCGAATGTCTTTTTCAACAATGATTACCACTTGCTGAACGGTGAAGGAAAAACATCGTGAGGAAGCCTGCACGTTTATAGAAAGGCGTGTGAAGTTCACCAACCCGCAATGGGCCAGCGTGGTGGACTATGGCCCAAATCTCCCTCGTACTGAGGGGGAATGTGCCCGGTATAATGGCAATAGGCTTGCCCCCTATTACATTAGGACCAAAATACATCGGCGGAGTGTGGGCGCACTACAGTGCACTTCTGCCTGCCCCTTCGGGGAATACAGGCCTGACGATGATGTATTTATGACTTTCAAGAAAAAAATCTGAAAACAGAGTGATGATACCAGATTTATTTATTTTAATAAAAAAAACGAATATGAAGGTTATACAGACAGTGAAGTAGTCTTAACGATGAAATTGTAAAGAGAGTTATAATAGTAAGTAATTGAAACGCAACTCACCCGCCAGTTCATAGAACACATAATTATATTTCTCCAAAATACCACTCATTTTTATAATATTCTCAGTAATTTACTGCGTAGCTAAGTGTATGGGGTAAGTAAAACTAGTTATTACCAAAAACTCGGTCCTTTATAATAGAAATAATTAAACATTTAATATGTTTACGAAACCCTATCTTACCTAACAAACGCTATAGTCTACTGGCTGCCAAGCACTGATTAAGGTTTATTGAAGTGCGTAATATAAGGTCAAGAAAGGTGCTTAGAATAATATATTTAAATACATTTTCCAGTTTGGGAATATGGCTTCGATCATGCACGTATTAACAATTTTAACATAAACATATGAAGATATAATTAAGATTGTAGTAGATATTATGCCTCCTGATTACTTATTTACGAAATGAGTGAAAAGATGAAATTTAATGGAATAAGATGAGGAATGGCTTCCCCTGCGACTAGCGCGGGTATTTCGCCACTGTCAGGTAATTAATAGCAAGGACAAATTCAATAAATACACATTATAAATAAAAATGGATAATGACAGTGATAAAGATGGCAGATGAATCCGCCTCCTGATTACGTAATTTTATTGCGAACAAGTTAAAATTGCAGCTGTCAAATGTTTTGAAAATCCGCCACGTTGTTTGGTTTCTAACGAAAATTGACAGTGACAAAAGTGATGTAAAGTTTCTAGAATAATATCAATAAAAAAAAACTTGTGGAATTTTCTAAACAAAACTAATTTGGATAAACATTTCTTACACTTAGCACCACATGTAATATGATTCAGGATGGATATACCAAAGATGCAACTCTTCCTCATGTACAGTATGTGAAATCATCCTATGAAGTCAGAATATTGATCTATATTTTTGTATCTACCACAAAATCGGAAGCGGCTAAGACTCTGAAACGACGGAAGTACGAGGTTATCGGCTCCGAATATATTTTCATTCCTTTTGGAGTCGGAACCCTAGGTCCATGGGGTCCAAGCACCCAAAATTTAATGAACTTACTAGGCAAAAAATTGGTCGACACAACCGGCGACCCAAGAGCAGGCCATTTTCTCGCTCAACGAGCGGCTGTAGCCATTCAGCGAGGAAATGTAGCCATATTACATTAAAACCACAAAATTAAAACATTAATCTATTTATGTGCTTTAAGCAGCCTGGGCATGGTCTGCCGTATTAATATTTAGATCAACTAGAGTTCAAAAGTAAAAGATGATTCGAGTGCTGTGTTACGACAAATTTTTAGTAAAATATTTTAGAGTTATCATATTCGTCCATAATAACCTTTACTTTAAGTATTCACATTGTATATTGTAAAATATTTATGTAATAAACAATTCTGTAACATATAAAATTAGTATTTTATATGTTACAGAATTGTTGAGTCACGAATTGTCGTGTGAATTTGAATTTTAAAATGTTATATATTCAAGTAAATTTGCATAATTAAATAGCATTGAGTTTTAGCAAGTCACGTTAAAATAACTAGCCACATCGGTATTTAATATAATGTAGGTACATAGGTTAGTTTGTAAAATATACCTACTATAAAATGTTTCACTAGACCAATATTTTTTTAATATGAAATAAAAGAACTAAAAATAAAAAAAAGAAATAAAACTTGTAAAATTACCCATTTTATTTATAATATCTTACAATTAACAAGTCTTATGTGAATTTATTTTGTTTATCTACGTTTTGATTTTTACAATTTACATATCAAGCGGTTATAATCATGTTCTTACTATATAATATTAAAAAAAAATACAGCGATTGATAGTTACTGAAAAAATTACAAAAATAACATTGAAAAAAAAAACTCAAAATATAGGCTTACAAATAAATTAACAATTGGTAACTACTATGTTCTATGATTTTGAATTTTATTGATATGAAAATGATTCTGTAATCCAGAATCCTAAATGCGTTAAAGGCGAATCCACATTATATCACCCTTAAGTATTTTGAACATTCAAAAACTTAACGTTACAACGTCACGTAACGTTATAGTAACGTAACGTTACAACGTAACGTTCTTTATAGTAACGTTACGTATAACGTTGCTTTGGAGCATGGATAGGAACTCCAGAAAATGACAAATGAATTGTAGAAATAGAATATTTTTTTCTGAAATATTTATTGAGTAAGTATCTACTCATACTCTGTACGTTTCCCACTTATTAATAACAGTCAGAATGGTTTTGTTTTCTTACAACTCATACATTTTGATCACAATTATTACGTCCTACACCCACAGGAGCGATCGAATTAAGTTGACTTTGATTGAAAAAGTACTTTGTATTTTAACATACATAAAGATTGATTCTTGTAGTAAAAGCCACGGGACCACGCTTCATCAATAACATTTCGATGAAAAATGTGTTGTATCTAAAAGTAAAAATAGTTCGTTTTCGTATTGGCAAAGTGCCTGTGGGTAGAGGGCTTAATCTTCGAAAAAAACACTTCAGTAGTTAAAAAATACTGCCATAATTTTCAACTTTAAGAGGTAAGCGGTCGATCATAGCGCGAAATCCAATTTCTTTTTGCTGTTCGAGATACCTAACGGTATAAATAAATTGAAGATACCAGCGTTTAATTCAGGCTTTAAAATTTTAAGACTGTACAAAAATCCATTAACCTATACTAATAGACGTTTTACAAACTTTCGACCACATTCAAACTAAATTTTAAATCAAAATGAAATACAATCATAAATGCAATTCAGAATGCCCTTATCCTGAACTAATACATCATTATTAGGAATATACAATTTTCTCAAAAAAAAAATGAAACTGCAAAATTTTGGATTTTGCACCATGACCAAGCGTTTTTACCTTAACCATAAGACTCCAGATTTAGCTATGTGTACATAATATATAGTAAATACCACATAATAGTTACAGCTAATAATATTTTACTTGTACTAGGACAGGATCTTACGATTCCTTTACTAATTACTAAACAATCACACATTGGTCCATCAGTATATTTTTACATTGAAACCCTTAACAAAATAGTTTTCATAAATTTGTCAGTGCCATTAAAACTACTTTCTTCTAAAATCTTGCTTTTTAACGCAATTCTAAGTGGATTGCAATTCGTTTGAATTTGTTATATTTCAGTATATGGAGAACTTATAAAAATTAAAAATTTATAAAAAATTACAGCAGTACTTATGAGTACAAGGAACCATTTTGTTGTGGGTTTTACTTTATTCTTTAAAGTCTCCTCCATTTTCTTGTTTTAAATTAATTTGGTTTTACTGAGAATTACACTCTTATTACGCTTTATAAAACTCATACGCTCATCAATCGATTCTTACTACCAGCCCGCATACTACCACCTCTAAGACCTCAAAACCTTTTAATATTACTTTAGTTTATTGCAGTACAAAAACTTAAATAAAAGTTCAAAGTAATTATAAAATAATAATAGTGCTTTAAGAGATTGCCACCCAAAGTGCCAATCTGCCCTCTTACCACCTGTCTTGAAGCAATGTTTTAAATCTTACTTTCAGTTTTTGACAGTTAAAAACTCGTCCAAACTGGTTGTCTGGAAGAAATTGCTTTTAACAATAAGACCGCCCAAATGTACATAGCTACTGTATTTAGAAATAAGAATGTTGTATTATTTTCTTTGTTTAGTGTGTACAATAAAGAGCACTCTATCTATTTAACTATCTAAAAAATCTGTCAGAATTGAAAGTTAGTATTAAAACAATACAATGCTTTAAGAGGTTGTGATAAGGCCCCTGTGGAGCTCCGCGTTATTAAACAATGGATTTTCTTTTAATTTGGGACAAAGATCTACGTCCAGGCCTCAAAGTAGTAAAACCTAATTGTAGCCAAATTTTACATAAAAACTTTGATTCATTTACATGTCCTTAAAAAAAAAAAGATCAAAAGTGTCTTAGAATTTGCTCATAGACGGATTTATTTTTTTATAAAATAAATAATGTCCTTATTCACTAGCACTCTTTCGCTTTGCCATTAGCCTCGATGGGTATTTCGGCCTTTTCCCTTCTTTTGCTCTTCATGTAGTTAATGTAGTAGAAATTGCCGAACATGTAGATGAAAAGACCAGCGTTCAGAGACAGGAGGAAGTTGATACCCTTGGGGTAGTTGCAGTCGCTGAACATGACGGTGAAGTTATGGTAGAATATTATGCAGAATTGGATCTGAAATAAGAAAAGGCATTTAATAATTAGCTACTTTATAAGCAAAATACCCTAGAAGAAAGATTACATGGAAATAGTTTTAGAACTCATTGACTTAGTTTTAGAACAGTGTGTAATATAAAATATATAAGTTAGAAAATAATCTGACTGACATTTTTAATGGAAGACTGAGAGATATGCTGCTGCCACCAGTCTATTGCATGGAACCGATAGTACAAGCTTTGTTTAGTTTGGGAACATACGATGAGATTGTGTAGTCTGGCGTTATTTATTTATATTACGTCAGGATTTAACAAAGTTAAACTACCAGCTTCTTTTTGACAAAAATAAACTTACCAATTGCAACTTGGTGACGTGCTGTTTCCACCATATGTATTTCTGGTATTGTGGCCCAAGACCAGAGATCAGGTAATACGTGTACATTATGATGTGAATGAAGGAGTTGATCACACCCAGGAGAGTTCCGTGGCCGCCTGGAAATCGGAAACCAAAGAGCTGGATCAGAATGCAATGAACTTGGATGGTACTATGTGCTTATGATTCAAAATAATTATAAATCACATGGTAAATTCAATGATAGATACTTTAATTGCATCTTATATCTAAAATTAAGCCAACTTTTTCTGTCACAAGATTTATGATAATTCCTGCATTACTTAGCCTTACTTAGGGTTATACCTCCTACAAATATGCTAGATAATAGTGAGGGAATCTACAAGTATAGTGTATCTTTCTAAGATAGCATAGGTACAAGCGATGTTTTCAGAGCTATGTCATATCATAGTCATGATAAAATCTTACGTGAAACATAAAAAGCCTTTTAGAAATTCTCGTTCCTTCGCTGTATTTTATATATTATATTCTTTGCTATATTAAGTAGATCTTAGATGAGATTTAAGTATTTGGTTACATGGTACCTGGTAAGAATTTAACACCGATCCAAGCGCAGATGGGCATCATGAAGTGGTGATACAAGTGAAGAAATGTGAGCTGCCTGTTCTTCTTCCTCATAACAAAGAAGATCGTGTCCAACAGCTCTATGATCTTCGCCATGAAATACCACCATACAGCTGCCGCCATCTAATAAAACAATATTAATACTAAAAATGTGTGTGTTTATTGTAAACGTTAATGTGAACTCAAAAATATATTTTCATCGTTTTTAAAAAGATTTTAGTATGCCAAGCTGTCCTATAAACTTGTCGCAACAGCTCTAGCTCTAAAATCAGCTGTTACTTTTAGAACTCTATGATCCGAAGATAAACACAGAAAAAGGGGCATATAAAAAAGTAAAAATATGAAAAATACTTTGAAATACTGACTTCATGATATGAGTTCAAATAATTCACACAAAAATATAGCCATTTTAATGACACTGCTAGGCATGTTTCTCCCCTTAGTTACTAGAGGGATTCAGGTCATAGTCCACCACGTTGATCCAGTACAAGTTAGCAGACTAACACAACCCAAAAATAAAGCAGGCTTGTTATAATCATTAATAAGATTCAAGGTTGCGCAAAACTTACTCTAATAGCTTTAGGGTTGTTGGAATAATCCACTGGTTGGCATGAGAAGTTGTAGTCGTTCCACCACCCGGCGACCAACCCCTGAAATCATCAATTCAGCTTCATGAGACTAAATAGAAACATTGATTATAACAACAACTTGTAACGTGAGACCAACTTGGTAAATGGAAATATGTTATTTTTGTATATTAAGCTTAAGAGCGCTTTCAGACGTTTTAGAGTGTTTTTAAGCACGCATACGGTTGGTAGTACGCGTCTACGCTCAAACCAATGGTGGCGAGTGTCAGTAGCAATATGGATTCCGACGGAGAAACAACTGAAACCTTCTACGAAGTTATAAGCGCGTCAATACGAGCTGCGTGTGCGGCAAAAGGCATGCCTATACACATTTACACGAACTTAAAAAAATGATCTCATACGCTCGTATAAAACGCTAGTTTAAAAATACCATATAATTGTACTGTTTACTATTATCAGTTACGGTATTAACAATATTTACATTTGCAAAGTTATTATTAATAGTTCAATGTTCTTCGTAAGCTCGTTCCTTCAAAGAGGGTAAAATGTACTCATCGTACAGTTAGTTTTATCACAACTAGCTAGGTTCAATTTCAGTCAGCAGAAGATTTTCGCTATAACTTATTTCGAATAAACTGACATGCTACTTACGCTTAATAATATATTATTCAATTATCATGGTGTATCATGTGTTTTTTTTTCATCAAAATCGTCCAGAAAAGAATCCATAGAATATACTTACCTCATAAACCAAGTATATGCTCATAAAAATTTGAGAGACATTGTACACGATCATCGTGTTCTTCAGGTCATAGGGTTTCCTGTCTCTCATGTACCGAGGGCCGACGGAGTTGCAGAAGTAGAGGTACGTCACCAGGATGGTGAGCAGCGGCCCTGGACCGGACATGAGCCACCAGTCCTCTGTTCGAGGATCTGAGAAAGGAAACAGATTTTTCTGAGACACTGTTGTTTTTTGTTCTGAGGTAATCTTCAGTGAGTATGTCCGATTGAAATATAATTAGCTTGGCTTGCCGCTCGCCTCTACGAACCGGGAGTTTTAGAGTTCGATTCCTGTCAAGGGAATATTCAAGACAAGATCTTTTCAGAATGTATTACCGTACTACTACAGCCCTTTTAACGTCCCACTGCTGGGCACGGGCCTCCCCTCAATGCGAGGGGGATGCAGGCCATAGTCCACCACGCAGGCCCAGTGCGGGTTGGCGGACTTCACACATCTGTGGAGAACTAGTCAAGTTCTCTCAGACGTGCAGGTTTCCTCAAGATGTTTTCCTTCACCGTTTCATAGCAAGTGATAATCTCGGATGGAAATGAGATTTGCACATAAATCCCAGAGGTGCGAGCCGGGGTTTGAACCTGCACACTTTGATTGCAAGGCGTGCGTTCGACCACTCGGCTACCACTGCTATAATACACTGCTTGCGTGGTTTAAAATTTTATTCTTTGTTTTTTTTCCTCGCCGTAACCTTTAAAATTTTGTTATATCAAATCCTGTGCAAAATTTTCAAGTAAGATGATAGTATAATTTGGGAAACAGATGAAGAACGCCATTTTTATTTGGCATCTGAGAGGTAATTTTCTCTGCATATCTAAATGCTTTGTTCATGAGGAAGATCACGGAACCTTGCCAAATGACGCAGTTATCCATTTAGATGATGAAGCTCATTATCATTATCACTTTAGTGATCAAGGTTTATATTCCTTATTATCATAATAATCTGTTATATAGATATGTAGATAGCTCTTTATTGTTCCACCTCTTAAAGTAGCACACATAGTTCACACGAAACGGAACGTGGGGCTGTAGAACCAAATAATTCGAACATTAAGTAACCTCGAAGAAGCGCTACGTAGTAAAAACATTACTGTATATCGTTCAATTTCAAAACATGATTATTGAAATGTTACAGAGTGCCTAATGGGGCTGGCAATATTATTAAGTTATATCAAACGCAACAGAAGCTACACTTTTGATAGAATTCCATGTACGCTCTACAAGTATTAAGAATCCATCTATTTAAAGGCTTCGTTCATCTGAGGCCAGAATACTGTCTGAATTTTATCAATTTTGTGAATTGGATCCTTATTGCTTAACTACGTCCAATTACGACATGAAAAACAAGGTCTTAGTGAAATCTAGCACAAGTGTGGGTAAATAAGCGAACACTATTGTTTGATTTTCATCATAATTTTGTGATGTGATTACCAATATCTATTCAGGTGCATTACCTAGCTCGATGAACTTTAGACGCATTTCTATAGACGTGCAGGTTTCCTCACGATGTTTGTCTTCACCAAAAATAATAGAAAATTCTTAAAAGGATTTTGGAATATCATCCTGGGCTTTAGTTATTTTTTTTATAAATCATTATTAAATATCGTTAGACAATACTCATCGTACGATCCCAAACTAAGCAACGCTTGTACTATGGGTACAAACAACTAGGGGCGATCCCAGTTACACACAACCAGTAGTTGTAGCATGAGCGCCAAGACTAGACTTATGTCACAGAATATGTTGATTATATCTCTTTCTCTCGTATGAAATAAGACAGAAAGCGACCGAACCAATCCATGACAGAGGTTTTGCCTTGACAAGCGTGCTAACACCACAGGGGCTTTTTCGCTTGATAGACATCAATCTCTATTCGAGATATGTCGAAACAAAACGTTAAATTTTACATATCTCGAATAGAGATGATATCTATCAACGAAAATCGGGCCCAGGGCTTTCCTAGCGGCAAATTCGAAAAAAGCATTGTGGGAATATTTTCTGAAAAGGCCATTTTCCACTTCGCCGCTGACGAGATTCAAATGCGCATCCACCTACAGTGAGCCAAGTGACCTACCCTCAAATTGAGATACAATTGATTTTTTTATAGCTTATTTTGTGTCCCACTCCTGGGCATAGGCCTCCCCTCTCTCTCGCCACCGATCCCGATCCCAAGCTATTTCCGGCCAAGTCTTTCCCGCAAAGATGTGCTTGATAGTATGTATATACTAACCATAAATGTTTTCTAACAACCTGTAACTGGGATCGCCCCGAGTCGATTGTATGTTACCCAAAGTACAAGCTTTGCTTAGTTTGGGATCATAGGTACAATAAATATGTTTTGTCTGGAGATATTTATTTACTAGGCAATAAAGTGACGTACCATTACGAAGTAATAGCTGCATCCCGCAACTTCGCGCGGAATTTAGGATCCCTAAATATTTTCCCAAAATTAAAGTAGCCTAAGTTACTTCTTATAACTCAGTTATCTGCTAGTAAAAGTCCCGTTGAAATTGGTTCAACCATTTGGAAGTTTACCCGGAACAAACAGACAGATACAGACATTTTTATTTAGAATTTCATTTTTGTTACAGGTATCGTAAATACTCTCCTTTGAGTAGACGTGGGTCGTTACGTCATTTTCACGAAACGTCACGTAACCAGTTACTTGGTCGGCGTCACCTGTTTCAAAACAGGTGATTTTTGTAACTAGTTATTTTTATTTAGATCCAGTGATTGTTTGCATAAATAACTCTACCAACTATACAGTTACACACGAAACGAAAATAAATTAAATCACTATCTAAGTGTTTTTAGCTATACAGTTAAATCAATCAATTAACTTCCCTGCATACTTTATTCAGGTTTAGGACTGACTGCATTAAATGTATTTATGATTGATTAGTGCTTTCTATGAAACTATGATTTTAATAAAATTATTAATGCAGGCTTATTTAAAAGTCAATTTGATCGTATATTCAATGATGATTGATATTTACATTATTTACATAACGACCATTTTTCAATGACATTATTTTTGAGTTAGGTCTCTATACTTTTAAAGGTGCGAAATATATAAACAAATTCAAAGTGACGCTCGCTCGCTTCCCGCCTCGTAAGCCGTTGAAATTATCAACAAACAAACAGAGATCACTCTATTTTATTATCTATGTCTATAGAGTTACGTATGAAAATTAAACTTATTGACTGTTACGCTGTTTCGTTTTTTGTTGTACACCAGTACCACGGCACACGTGCGTTCGGATTACTTCGGTTTTATTCGTGTCACCCGTTCCTCAGCCGGCCGGTAGGCGCGATGCAAAAGAAATGTAACGCGCCCCACCGAACCGAACTGAGACCTTTGAGTATAAATGTGGACGGATACAGAAGAAAAGGTGGATGGACTTTAAAAAGGGTGATATGAATGAGACCGGAGTGGATGTCAGTATGACGGAAAGGCGAGATGAATGGAAGAAAAAGACATACTGCGCCGACCCCAAATAATGGGACAAGGTAAGGCAAATGATGATCGTATATACTTTCATGCATTTGGTAAAAAGTTGTTATTTTGATATTACAAACAGATCCTCATATTTTAATTATTTGTATAGATGTATAAATACGAGTAGGTATGTGCGACAAGCGTAACAACTATTATATGCGCAAGCACACATCTTAACGCAAGCAAATATGAATTTTATTATAATGAACACGTGTGAGGCCTTCCGTATACCTAAGTATTTATTGCTTTTATATAAAATATATGGTTAATACTCGTCGATAAATAAATCTGAATAGTCACAGGAGATTGAATGTTATTGCGTCTCCTTTAAGTGTAAAATTGTTATATAACTTTTCATGATCCTTCTGTTTTCAATATATACATTTAATATGGCCATTGTTTAATTAGATTCTGGTATCTACTACGTAAGCTATGAGTTTAATATTACCTAAGTATATGACAACTTGACTTAGCTATAATTGTCCCGAATAATATTAAATAAAAAAAATTAAACATATGTGTCGAAAAGAGAACCGCCACCTGTTTTTGAAGTCGGCTGAAAACAATTTTTAGGGGTATGATGACCGATATATTTTTTTAAATCTCTATTTTTATGTTATTTTAAACCATAACTGTAATAAAACGAACAAAATAATAAAAAAAAAATCATATCGATCAAACAATTGTTGAGTTTTAGTGAGACTAATGAACAGCAATAGATTAAATCCTTACTTCCTTAATAATATTAAAAATGCGAAAGTAACTCTGTCTGTGTGTTACGCAAGCATGCCTAAACTACTGAACCGATTTAAATGAAATTTGGTACAGAGATAGTCTAGAGCCAGGGTAAGGACATAGGTTACTTTTTAACCGACTCTGAAAAAGGAGGAGATTTCTCAAACTCAATATCACGCTACGACACAGTAACAATAAGCGCGGGTGAAACCGCGGGCCCAGATAGTTATATATACATAGATAAACATGATAAAAAAATCTTCGAGTAGTGCTAGGTAGAGCCTAACACCAAATAAGTTGGCCAGTATTCTTTTGTTTACAATGAATTCTACATTTAAATAAAAAAGTGCTTTATATCTATAACTTTTACCCGCGTAAAAGAACATATAGCTGACGTGAAACACCGACGCTCCACGAAGTCTGCAATCTGTGAACATGTACAGGACCGCACCCGCCATTATATCAGATTTGATAAACCGCATATCCTCGCTAAAGAACACCGACTCCGACCAAGGATGATACGTGAGGCCATTGAAATTAAAAAACATCCTAATTTCAATAGGGAAGATGGCTGGGTGCTACCACCAACTTGGGATCCAGTAATCAATATGATTAAATCCAAAACCAAGTGTACCATTGCAAGACCTCAGGACACCGTAAGCACTTTCTGCGTGGATCGGACCGCAAACAACAACTAAATATGAGGGTACCCAGTTATTAACTATGACATCAGGACGTCTAACACCTCAGTCCCCCCGTGACCATGGTTGCTGTAAAGCAGCCGAAACGTCGGGAAAATAAAATAGTAAATAAACGCGATAAAATCCGTAAAATAGTTTAATTTCAATATAACATTTGATTTGACTATCATTTGGCGACCTACTTCAAAGAATATGCATTATACTGATCACGTAACAAGTCAGTACATGCATGACTAGTGTATCGGTCTATTGAATAGAAATTGTCTTATTTATTTTTCATTAGGTGTGTACCAAATATTTGAATGGTAATAACAATCTAATCCAATCTAAGGCAACCTAGAGTTCCTAAGAATACTAGGGCGAGTGAACGCACTTGTTTTTTAGGAAAATGTACTCCATTCTAACACTCATAAAGCATAAATTTCTATGGCAAAGTTCGCGTCATCGATGACCTTTGGTTGAAACATGTATTAAAATGTTACGCGCGGGTTAGACGCGTCTACTTGCGCAGAGCTTATAGGTATGTGATTACTTTATACATCATCATCATCACGCCCGTATTCCCCGAAGGGGCTGGCAGAGGTGACTTGAAGAGCGCTCACACATCCATTTATTATATTCCAAAATCGTAAAGTAATCACGGTGAACTATAAGTAACGGTCACAATGAACGGTGAAAGAAAACATCTTGAGAAAACTTGCACATCTATAGGCGTGTGAAGTTCACCAACCCGCACTGGGCCATCGTGGTGGACTATGGCCCAAATCTCCCTCGTATAGAGCGGGAATGTGCCCGGTATAATGGCAATAGGCTTGGCCCCTATTACATTGGGAGCAAAATACATCGGCAAAGGGTGGCTGCACTTAGGTGCACCTCTGCCTATCCCTTCGAGCAATACAGGCGTTATGATGATGTATATTCTAATGTCAGGTATTTTTTACTCGCTGGCCACCCATCATGTTCTAGGTATTCAGATTATGTAAACAAACAATAAATTACCTTATTTGCATATGTGCGTAATTCTAATCAAATAACTGTAATGTGATTGTACGTGAGTGTTTTCAAGATTAGTCGTCGCTGTAGGTCCATTTTAACACTAGTGTATTAATGAAGCTTTTGATTTTGGTTCCTAGCTGAATAAATTTTGGATACGAAGTTGAACGACAGAAAATAATTTGTGAAATGATTCTTGGGTATGGATAAAACTTGGCCTAAACTAAATTCGTTTTAGGATAACTTGGCCTAAACTAATTCAATTTAAGAAGTGCCTTGGAAGAAAGGGGTAAAGGTAAAAACCCCAAGCTCACACATCGCACATATGAGATATTTGGATTTGATATGCGCTTTAATTTTACACACACCGTGTCTTACTGAGAAGGATGTAGATTTATTAAAAGGAAATTTATTTTCCAATGTTTTAATTAAATTTTAAGTAATATCTTTATCTTGATATTGATTAGTTGTGAAAGAAATTAATAATGTTAACACAATACGTTTTGTCACGAGATTTTTTTGGTGAAGAAATAAAATTGTTGTGCCATACTCTACATTTCACAACTGAGATAAAATTGTTATTAAATTATTTTAAGCAGATAAAATACATTTCATAATTTAGTGAAGGCCTGAATTTCCTACTAGGTAGACTAAGTAATTTTTTTTTAATCCGATGTATCACACGACTTATTGTAATACCGTTAAGTCCCTAAACTTTATGCTCTGCATCCGCTGTGGCGAACGAATTACCATGTCTTTATGTGGAAATGAACTCTGTATGAATAGTCATAAAGATTGAATTACTGTGGTGAAATCCCCGCGACCACTTATCGAAATGCACCCGCGTCATCGATGACATACCTTTAAAAAATGTGCTTCTTCTACAGCGTGTTTCAGAAGTCCAAAATAATACTTTGACGTTTGCCTCAGTATCAGGTACACAACTGAATGGTATACAAATGTGAACGAAATTCGACCATGTTTTTTCAATTATTTTTTTTCGTCGCCAATTTCCATATCTCGTAATATCTCGAGTTCTATGTAAATTTTGCATATTATGTTCTATGGACATAGGTAGTCGCCCTTCCACAGTGTAGTTTACAATGCGGAATAGGGTTATGACATCCATAACCCTATTCCGCACATAGTACATATATTACATATACATAACCCTATTATACCCAAAGGCCAGAACACGATGCCAGTGATAAATATTCAAAGGTTTATAACTCAGAAACTATGATAGTTAGGTATAAACTGTCTTCACTAAGCATCCACATATGAGCTACCGTATATGTGTCTAAAGTATTATTTCGGACTTCTGATACATCCTGTATAATAGAGTACGTATTGTTATTAGCAAGAAATTCCACTTTATATTGATAATTAGTTGAATGAAGTTTAATTATGTATTAAATACTCACCGCTGTTGCGTTCCATGAACTTCCGGTACGAGTCCACGATCGACATTGTCGAGTTTGCACCTGTAAAACAAATAATTAAAATTTAGTTTTATTTCGCACAAATTATTGAAGTATTTTTTCTAATAAATACAAGTGTCTAAATTCCCCTCAAATATAATAACTTTCTTAGACAGTTTGGATTATTTCCCGTAGTGCCGTTTTTAAAGGCAGTGGAAGCCGAGTGTTCGAACGCACGAAGGCAGTGGTAGCCGAGTGGTCGAACGCACGCCTTGCAATCAAAGTGCGCAGGTTCAAACCCCGGCTCGCACCTCTGGGTTTCATGTGCGAATCTCATTTTCATCCGAGATTATCACTTGCTAAGAAACGGTGAAGGAAAACATCGTGAGGAAACCTGCACCTCTATAGAAAGGCGTGTGAAGTTCACCAACCCGCACTGGGCCAGCGTGGTGGACTATGGCCTGAATCCCCCTCGCATTGAGGGGAGGCCCGTGCCCAGCAGTGGGACGTTAAAAAGGGCTGTAGTAGTAGCCGTTTTTTAAACCGCCAGATAGGTCCCTATTTTAACGTAACTCTGCTATTTTATGAATTTATTGAATTTGTCCTAGCTATTAATTACTCGACATTGCCATAAATACCGCTAATCGCAGGTGCAGGCATTCCTCATCTTATTCCATCAAAATATCATCATTTCACTCATTTCGTAAAAAAGAAGAAAAACAAATCCTGAAGATTTTATAACGGAGATGGCATTTCGAGCCCGCGCTGCGGTATTTTTTTCTGGTTTCTGACTCCGCCATTGTTGTTTTCCTATATAGTTACCGTATACTACAGGTACATGAGATAACAAAAATCGCCGCAGAGATATACCTACTCTAGATACTCTATGTAATAAATACATTGCTGCAAGACAGGTGAGGGTAAAGTGGCAGATGAGCATCAAAGGTGAACTCAATTGTACAGTCACCTATTTACACACATATCTACGTTAACTAGTTCTTTTCAATTTTTTGACATCAACTGTACTTTTGACTGAACAATCCACAATCCAATCACGGGTTTAACTTCGGACTAACATTCATTTATATTCCACATTACATTACGTATGTATATAAATACATAAGATTTACATTAATCAATATCGCAGTGACCGGTTCCTGAACCAATATTTGAAATTACCAAAAGCACAAAAATTTATAAATAGTTAAATATAAAAATTTCATAAAATATTTGCAAAAAGTACCTAATGTTTTCTAAAAACCAATCTGTAAACTGCAAGAATAAATAGTATTCAACGGTTCAATAGATAAAATTAAAAATAAAGTAATCACCTTATCAATATTTCAAAATAAACACTGCCAATAGATTATTTTAAAAGTCTTCACAACTCTCCACTGAACCTATCAATGATTAATGATAATCGCACTGTTAAAATATAAAAACGCACTTCCCGGCCAAACAACGATCGGGGACTACCATACACATTTTGTTTTGAATTATAAGTAAATTAGTGTATTGCGTAAAACATAACATTAGCCTTGAGATGACACTGGCCCACTTGGCTTGCATGAGCCTAAATTGCGACGCGCGTTCACACATCGGCGGTATGTCCTGGCGAGGCGATTTGTTTTAATTCTCTATGATACTTCTAAAAATCATATTCGAAAAACAAAAATCGCTTATAGAATAGTTTCTAGTAGTTTATAGAATAGTTTCTAGTAGTTTATAGAATAGTCTCTAGTAGTATATAGAATAGTTTCTAGTAGATTAGATTAGATTAGATTTATAGTAGTCTATAAAACTCACAATACTCCAGAAAGAAAAATTATGTCAATAAACATACAAAAAGGCAACAAAAAAACGTGCCTACCTATCCAGGTGCGTGCCTACATCCGTATATAATGAACAGGGTTCGTATTCAGAATGAGCTTAGTCTATTCAGGGAGATCTCTAACGCAGAACAAACTCTGATGAAATTTACATACATATAAAAATAAAAATCGATTAGAACGCTTTATAGATAGATAACTTTAATATAAAGTTAAGTACTTTAGGTAGTCGGAACGCTACCACCGATATCTGAACAGGCCTCTAAGCTTTCTCTTTTCGTAACTTCCATTATCTAATCTATTCCCATAATCATTATCGTTAGAAACAATGATAAGTAATTGCAATATGCAATTAGGAGAATTATTGCAATTCTGTTTGCCTGTTGCAACTGACATAAGGAATTTTGAAAAGGTCTTCGAAGTTATTTAATCGGATATATATATTGCCAATTAAATTAGTAATTGTTCTGAGAACGTAAAATAATTATATTGAATGTAGGTAGGTAAATATGATATTACGCCTCGTGCAATATGAAGATATGCAATACCTTACAAAATGTAAAAACAAAATTAAAGCATACATTTTACGAAGTAGGTACATGTGACATCATTCGCGTGAAATAAAACAAATATTTAATAAATGCCTCAGTTACTCTATATAACATAAGGTATCTCCCAGTTTAAGTCTTATAAAAATCGGTACAGCCGTTTGGGAGTTTGCCCGAAACAGAATGACAATTTTTTTTTAAATATAATTTTGTATAAATTTAGTAAAAACGTGTTATTTTGATATTACAAACAGACACATTAATTGTATTTATTTATATAGATGTAAAGATGTATATATTTAACAGAAAAATATGGAATTAATCTCATAGGAGCGAGAAAAAATAAGCAAATGGTTCTTATCGGCTTACGAACAGCTGCATGAAATATTATAATATATACTTTGCATAAAAAAAGCATGTATAAAAATATTTTTCTTTACGAGACCGACCGCGACCTTTAGATGGGTATTGAAGTGTGGGTAACACAGACAACTATTTAATTTTTTTTTCACATAAAATAAAGTAGGTGTAAAGTAACATTTTTTTTTTAAACTTCATAAGCACCTGGGAATAACAATTATAATACGTCAAAGATTACACTGGCGGTGAGGGACTACATTTTTATGTACCTATCTATATTTTTTCAGCTTATTTTTTTTACAAGTTTTTTAGAAATCTTATATTATTTTATATTTCTCTAAGAATGGAATTTTGTATAAACATTTATATTTTCAAAACTTCGTTATTGTTATCGCGTATACTTACATATGCATTTGGTAACAAGGTGGCATTTTGATATTTAAAAACTTAAAACGAGTTTATGTATTTGTCTAGTTGAAATAAAGATAATTTATTTTACTTTGCCTTTTTGTATTATCTATTCTTTATTTACGAAATGAGTCAAATGATGCAATTGAATGGAATAAGATGAAGAATGGCTTCTCCTGCCATTATAGAGGATATTTCGCCAATAGCAAGGGCAAATTCAATAAATAAACACAATAAATAGAAAAAACTTTTTAAAAACAGGCTTTTATTTAATTGCCCTTAGTTTTCGGGTTCTCCTTAGCAAGCCCTTAATTTGATACCCATACTGTTAGTGCATAAAAAAATAACTATTCCGCCATCTTGGATGATCCGCCATATTGGAACTAGAATGACGTCACATAGCTAAGCATGCATTGTCATCCAAAATAAGTGTATACCAAATTTCAGCTCAATCGGTAAACGATAACTGATTTAAAATTCAGTTGCAAGATTCCACCCGGACATACATTGCAAGTTAATAAAAAGCATGTAAAAAAATGGGTGATGACCGTGATAAAGATGGAGGATGTACGGAACCCTAAAAAACCCGTAACCTTAAACACCTTATTTGTTCTTTTTGGTCCCTTAGAAATAACCTGTATTCGCAAATAAATTACTTTGACTTTGACTTTGGCTGAGCATAAAAAAAAAAGTGAAAACATTTTTTGTTGTTACCTGCTTACTTCTAAACACAATGAGGTGACATAAGGATGTCATTTAAAGGTCTTAGGTTATGTATGAAATATTCCAAATGAAATACAGTTCTCTTCAGACAACTTTTCAAAGGCCATTGTTTTTTTTTTACCTAGAAGGGAAAATAATAACGTTCGATGCCTATAAAGTTTTTTTTTTGCCTATACAAAAACGAACTCTGTAACAATATGAATAAAGATTGAATTTCTGTAATAGTGGTAACAGTCACGCGACCTCACGGCAGAATTCACCAGCACTGTCAATGCTATTTCATTGAATAATGATTTTTTTTTTCAGTGTACACAGCCGAGTATCTAGAGTACCCATAACGACTCCACTCTTCGTATAGCTTTGCGGAGATTTTTCCGCCATTTTTGTTATCTCATGTACATGTAGTATATACGGCAACTATATGGGAAAACAAAGATGGCGGGGTCAAATAAACAAGAAAAAATACCGCAGCACGGACTTGAAATGCCATCTCCGTTAATACTACCTCCATTACACAGCCCCCTTACCACCACTTGTCTTGCTGCAAAAAAATACATCATCACACCTGTATTCCCCGAAGGGGTAGGTAGAGGTGCACTATAGTGCGCCCACACTTCGCCGATGTATTTAGGTCCCAATGTAATAGGGGGCGAACCTATTGCCATTATACCGGGCACATTGTCCCTCAATACGAGGTAGATTTGGGAAATAGTCCACCACACTGGCCCAGTGTGGATTGGTGAACTTCACACGCGTTTCTATAGACGTGCAGGGGCCCGATTTTCGTGCGATAGACGAGATTTGTTTCGACTTATCTCGATTCGAGATAAGTCGAAACAAATGAAAAAAATACGTACGATTTGACGTCAGATTGACTGTAAGATTTGTCGATCGCACGAAAATCGGGACCCAGGTTTCCTCACGATGTTTTCCTTCACCGTTCAGCAAGTGGTAATCATCGTTGAAAATGACATTCGCACGTGATAATTATCTCAGAGGTGCGGGCCTGGGACTAATGCTTCAATGTTTATAATATTACTTTGAGTTTCCGACACTTTTACTCAGTACAAGATTTGTGGTGGTAAGGCCGCATACCAAAACGAACTGTATTGACTACATGATAAAGATAATTCTTCAACGAAATGTCATTGATATCGCGAGCGAATTTTGGCGCGTCATCGCTCGGCTTTTTTACCACTGAAATTCTATCTTTAAGTATATCAACATAGAGTTCCTTGTTATATTCATTGAATTATACACATATTACTTTGTAGATGTGAATTCAACGAACATGACAGATGTGTAATTGACAACCGTCACCATTCTTCTCACGCCGTTCCCACCACTATAGAAAGGCACAGAACGCGTATATTAACCAATCCAATGCAATCCGTAATATGTTACACGTAAGGTATAATTTTGCGTAATTAATATTTTGATAGCGTACAAAATTATTCCCTGGTTATTGCATTATTGCGTTTTTAGTTCGTAATTGTGAACACGTTGTCGTAATTACTACAGGTTTTTGTGGACAGTAATTATTGTAAGATCTGTAGGGGCAGAGCGAGGTGTACTGCCGTGTGCCCATATTTCGCCTATGAACGGCCCATAAAACGCGCAGCACTATTGCCATAATATTGGCCACTCTCGCCCTATATGACTAACGAATCCACAGGCGAAAATTATATTTATTTGACAAAGACAAGCGATAGTTAGGTAGCTGGTAGTATATGCGGAAGTAATGTATCTGAATTCGTCTCAATAAAACTGATCGTCTATTGTTACAGCAGGCAGGAGCTATCTTGACCGAATGAGACTCGGCAGACTTAACAAATTACTAAACAGGGTGTTTCAGAAGTCCGAAATGATATTTAAGATAGGTACATAAACGCAAGCTGATATGTAGATAAGTATCTATAGTATACATAAGAACTTGTGAAGGCAATTTAATTATATCTAGTTATCATAGTTCCTGAGTAATAGACTTGTTGAAATATTACCATGTACATAGGAATGTGAGATATTTACATTACTTTATGTACTCACTGATGTATGTATGTGTGTGTATCGACTGTCGACTCAATGCAATCCGTAAGGCAAGTTCACGGTCAAGAGTACAAGTATTCTGGTATCGCCGAGTTATATTTACAGTAAGTATTATGTATTACCGTGATGACATAACAAGTACTGCAAGCTCAGCATGACCGTATAGACATAATTTTTATCTCTCTCAACTGTCAGATTTGTCGAGCAAATGATGCCATAATGAGTTATGTCTAGTAGAAAAGTCTAGCACGACTTTTATTGTACATGCAGTTATGTGTAGTTCTTTGGTATTTGCAAATAAATTACCTATCTAATATACTTTCATTGACTATGAAATCATATTGCATAATTGTAAATTCATCAAAATATTAAGAAATGGGTAAATCTTATTGGAAAAGGGTAACCATGGAGTTTCTTGCCCATTCTTCTTCATAGAAAATGAATTCCGAATGGGTGGTTGAAGTCTATATTTTTATTTTTTGGTTTTTTGATGATATATATATATACATATATGAATAAAAAAATCTGATTCTGGTTCTAGACAAAAGATTATTTGACGTTATTTGCTCGACAAGCCTGACAGTTGGCAAAGACAAAAATTCTTTTGCTTCTATTTTACGAAATTATTATATTTAATGGAATAATATGGGGAATAGTTGCACCTGCGATTAGCAGATATTCTATTAATTTCAAGTAATTAATAACGAGAACAAATAAATAAATACACATTAAAAATAATAGTGGTAAGGAGGTAAAGTTTAAAGATTGCGAAGATTACACCAATCGAATCAGAAATATTATCGAGATAAAACTTATGTTTAAGCTCTCATGCTGACCATGCCAGGCCGAGCCACTGACGTGATGTAGCAGAACCGGACATTGATCTGACAATATTTGGCTTAACACATATTTGTATGATAATAAGGTAAACTTTCTTACGTCAATGCATAGGAATTATCACAAGTATCTAGCAAGTACTATTTTTTTATGTCAATTTCAATTTCAATAGCTTAGTTAATAGAGGGAAGGACCGGGCTCCAGGTTCAATTTCTATCAGTAGGCATGACCACGTAGACATAAATTTGTCTCTTTCAACTGTTAGATTTGTCGAGTTAATGACGTCACACCGAGGCATGTCCAGTACAAAAAGCTCGATGTAAAAATTATGTCTATACAGTCATGCTACGCCTACAGGTCATTCAAGTATGAATGTAAGCTGGCGAAAGTACACTGGGTACAGCTGGCCAAAATACACTGGCGAAGTGTAGGTGCCTTACAGTGCGACCCCTTCGAGAAATACGGGCGTGATGATAATATTGAACTATATTCACAGCAGAATGTACTATATTCTCAGCAGTCTGACAAGATAAGTCAAAATTCTGCCATGTTACCACCTTGCAAGCACCGTGTAAGCAGAGGTGGCCGAGTGGTCGAACCTAGGGCTTGCAATTAGAATGCAGGCCTTGCAATAAAAGTGTGCAGGTTCTGACCCCGGCTCGCACCTCCGGCTTTATGTGTAAATCTCATTTTCATCCGAGATTACCACTTGCTATGAAACGTTAAAGGAAAACATCGTGAGGAAACCTGCACGTCTATAGAAAGGCGTGTGAAGTTCACGAACCCGCAATGGGCCAGCGTGGTGGACGACTACCCAAAAATCTCCTTCGTATTGAGGGAGAATGTGCTCGGTATAATGGCAATAGGCTCGCCCTCTAATACATTGGGGCTAAAATACATCGGCGTATTGTGGGCGCACTGCAGTGCTCCTCTGCCTTCCCCTTCGGGGAATACAGGCATGATGATGATGATGTTATGACCGTGCAAAAAGAGTTACATAAAATTTGAGAAGGTACTGACTAACTATATACAACTATTAGTTACGTAAGCTTAATATGGAACCAATTTGTGTCAAGACTAATAAATTCAAACCTTGACATTGCATTTTTCTCTAATTACTTACGTACCAGGCACAAATATTTATAAAAATATGGGCCGATAATCGTGGTTCACAAATATGTTATGTAATAGATGATGGTAGATAATAAAAACTGACCCGTCGCGGGACGCCTGGAAGATGTGAAACATAAAACATAAACGTCGTAGCGGCGAGTGAGCAAGTGAGCGGGGTCAGCCGGTGGGCGGAGTATAAGCGGCGGAAAAAACCGAGGAGCTACGAAGCTGCTCGAAGTTTTGGGATCACGGCATCGCGGCATCAACAGTCACTGTCACTCGCCAAGCGCGCCATTAGATGTTTCACATCAAAAAGCCAGTTAGGCTATGCCCGCGACTCCGTTTACGTTGAATATTTTTCTAGAAAGTAAGCCATCAGCTATCTGCCAGTGAAAAGTCCCGTCACATACTGTCCCGCAGTTTTGGGGATTTGTAAAAAGATATTAATTTTAAAAAGTAGCCTATGTTACTCTTTATAACATCAGCTGCCTGTCAATATAGTTTCAGCCGTTTTAGAGATAGCCGGTACCAACAGACGGGCAGATAGACGGAGTTTTATTTTTGTTGTAAATGCCGTAAGTACTTTCTTCTTCTTATTCTTATACGAGTGCCTCTCCAACTAGTGAAGGTTGGTATCAACTTCTGGAATTCGGTCTTGTACAGTGAAAGGCGAAAAAATTGGACTGCGTCAGAGATTCCAGTCCACTCCCGAATGTTGCGGAGCAACGATTTCTTCCTGTGACCAACTCGCCTCGTACCGACGACCTTGCCCATCGTAAGTTGCAGGATTTGGTATCTTTCGTGCCTGAGCACATGACCAAGATATGATATTTTCCGTTTTTTTATGATGGATAAAAGTTTCCGTTTCTGGTTAGCTTAACGCAGTACGTTTGTGTCCAACTTATTCTCAAGATACGTCTGTATCCCCACATTTCAAAAACTTCGTATGCTCCTCCTCCTCGCGTCGTGCTCCTCATTACTGAGGGTCGTGATTCCCCCATGAAATTATTTTCTCCTTGACTATCTTGCGCCACCTGTGCCTGTCTTTGGCGACGTGGAGATTAGTGTCCAGAGATTTGCGGATCAGCTCAGACCATCTAATGGGACTTCGGCCTCTGGAACGGTTTCCGTCGATTTTTCCGGTAAACATTAGTTGCTCGAGGTTGCGAATATCTTTCCTGGCAACATAACTGAAAAACACAAGTATCCTACGGAGACAGATGGTAGATAGTCTGGTAGTCTTCGTACGCTAAGTACTTATTATGCATTTATTAAAGCAGACACTTCAATTGTATTTTTTTGTATGTACCTTAACACTACGTTTGAATTAAAAATAGTTATTCTACATCCTCGTAAATTATTTGTTACGCCGACGTTAGCGAACGGCGAGAATAACACTCATGGTAGAGCTACAAATTAATTAGCAAGGTAGTTGCTAAGTTTATAATGAACTTCACTGATGTTCCATTAAGCTATTAATAAACCTTTACAATAAAATTAATCATATGTTACAACACGCTGAATGTACGTGTCATTGACACTGGAGTAATAAATGGGACCATATCGAGAGTTAATGGAACCTATGGGCACGAACTGTTATGTTGTGGCCTCGATAACCCATGAGGTTAGTTTATAGACCTAGTAGGAGGTTAAGCGGCATCATTGTGGGTAGTGGAACGGATGGGTGACCGTAACGCTTTTTTTACCATAATATCTATATTATAACTTTTTTTTCCTGTTCTCTCTCATATAAGCAGTAAGGGTTTTTTTGTGTTGATTTTCTTTTAGTTTATGTATGTGACTTCGTCTGTGATGTACGCGCCGGCATTCCTTGAAGGTTTAGGTGCACTGCAGTGCACCCAAGTTTAGCTTTTATATTTTCTGTTTCAATGTAAAACCATATATACCAACAACTCTCTTATGTGAAAATAAAATAATAATAAAGCCCTTTATTCAGACCAGCTTAGTATCTATTTACAAAGCATTAAAAACTGAAATCTATGAGTTTAGATATCTTAATGTACATGGTGTCTCAGAAGTCCGAAATAATACTTTGGGTATATATACGGTAGCTCATATGTAGATGCTTAGTGAAGACAGTTTATACCTAACTATTATAGTTTCTGAGTTATAGACCTTTGAATATTTGTCACAGGTATCGTGTTCTGGCCTTTGGGTACATCTATAACCCTATTCAGCAGTGTAAACTACACATATCAGGGGCGACTACCAATATTCAAAAAACAAAACTAGCAATTTTTGCATCGGACTCGAGTAATTACGAGTTATAGAAATTGACGCCAAAAAAAAAGTTGAAAAAACAAGGTCGAATTTCGATATTTTTTAATACCACACAGTTGTATACCTGATACTGATGCAAACGTCAAAGTAATATTTCGAACTTCTGAAACAACCTGTATATAATTCTACTGTACGTGTGTATGTCACTGAACTCCTCCTAAACGGCTGGTCCGATTTGAATGTATTTTTTCGTATGCGTTTGAGTGGCGCCCTGGATGGTTTAGATTCACAATTGGACCCGGTAGGTGGCGCTGCTTTCGTATGTTATTCTAAGGCGGTGGGTACGAAGTTCATCGGGACAGCTAGTAGAATATATTTTTGTAGCTAAACTAATCTTAATCAATTCTATTCTAATACTTAATTATTGTTTGTCTGTTTGCCAATCGATAAAGGCCTCCTCTAACCTTTTCCATTCCTGTTGTGGCGCACCCTATATCTCGCCACGAAACACAACTACCGCCAGTCGCTACTAGATGGCACGACTGTAGACACAACGCAATTCTACGCGTTCAAGAAATTATCCGCCATACAAAATACTATGAAAATCCTAGTTCGCGGTACTGGTGTGTTCGACGATCTGAACTATATATAGAAATTCCCCGACAACATCGCCGGGGGCGTAGCGGACCCCGCCAGGCAGGAAGATATTCCCATTACCGCTAAAGTGGTGACCCCGACGTGATCTACCCGACATGATATGAACACGCAACCTTCGCAAGCTACGTCATCTTGACGTCATCATCACTTCCTCAAGCCTTCGAGCAGCGAGTCAGTCGAACAGCCAGCCAGCAGCACCCCGACCTGGGGCATCGCCGCAAACTGTTCCGACCAAGAACTATGCAGCACCCATGGACTACGCGGACACTGGCCCGGCAAGCATCACAATATGTATCGACCGATCGGAGAGGAGTGATATAGCGACATCTACCTTGCCACATGCGAACTAATCCTGCATCGCGATATTAAAGCGATCCGAGAGTTTGACATATATACAAGCACCAGACAACAACCGCCGGGCAGTAGCCCACCAGACTATATAACACTCGTCTGGTCGGAGGATCCTCCCTTTTCCGCCAAAGTGGTGACCCGGACGTGATATGAACACGCAACCTTCTGATCTTGGGCCACTCTGTTCCACGTTACTCCTGCTACTTGCCTAATGTCATCATCCAAATAAAATACTCGAAATTCATTAAAATTAAATCTTACCAAAGCCCTACAATCATTATGTTGTACAAACAGATTACAGCGTCTGAACAAAGGTTTCTTAATGAAAATTGAGGGGTAACACAAACAATGAGTTACGATGGTACCAAGTAAATTGCCCTTCCATTCCTTTAACCATCACTTAAGAGTTGGTAAGCCAGCGTAATTAATACCAGAGTAAACAGCCCAGTGGTTTGACGTATCGCCTTCGTAACCTAGAGGCCCGAGGTTCGATTCCCATACTGACGCACCCCTAACACAAATATCTAGACTAGCTGGGGACTACTAATTTGCGATAAGTCCGTTATAATGTGATAGGTGATAACCGAATTCATCTCCCATCTTTATCACGTTTAGTACCATTTTTAGGGTTCTCGGAAGCCTCTGAAATACTTCCTCCAAAGCGCTTGTAAATAGTTTAGGTGACAACGGATCACCCTGTTGGACACCCCTTTCGATTTTAAATTTGAATCCTGGCATTTGTGTTAGTTTGACGCAAGCTGTACTATTTTTATAAATGTTTTTAATGATGTTGATGTTAGACGGGTCTACGTTTTGTTTAATGAGAGCATTGAAAATTATATATTAAAATTATAATAAAAAAAAAATATATATATTAAACAATTGTATATAATTACTTTTGAATGATCTTGTTAGTTTTTCATCTCCGGTAAATAATGCTTAAAATTAAAAAAAAACTCAGATTAACCTTGAATAAACCTTGATAATATATGCCAGCATTTATTATATTAAGATAATTAATAATTTAATTGCCTATGAGTATGTATCTCGAATTTGTAAGACCGTTAACGACTGCTATTGCAAAAGATGATTTAAGTTTGTAAAATATGTGTTATTTTACCTTGATTCGATCTATTAAGACTAATTCTATATTTCCAAACATTAAATTTGTTGATGATATATAGGTACGGCAATCTCAGGTTCGGTGTAAAGTTTTTTATATTTGTATCAATAAGAACCTATAGTTAACTCATTTTTAACATAATTATAAAAAACCGGCCAAGTGCGAGTCGGACTCGCGCACAAAGGGTTCCGTACCATTATCTATAAAAACGGCCAAAAAATCACGTTTGTTGTATGGGAGCCCCTTTAAATATTTATTTTATTCTATATTTTAATATTTGTTGTTAAAGCGGCAACAGAAATACATCATCTGTGAAAATTTCAACTCTCTAGCTATCACGGTTCATGAGATACAGCCTGGTGACAGACGGACGGACGGACGGACGGACGGACAGCGAAGTCTCAGTAATCCCGTTTTACCCTTTGGGTACGGAACCCTAAATAACTATTTTTTTTTACTAATCTAATAAGCTTTGGAAATTCAAGACACAATTTTAATAATATTACATTTTTTTCACGAATATCTAATGGCAAAGTGAAAATCACGAAAATCAGTAGAAAAGTAGTTTTTGAACAAAAACACGCATATGAATGTAACCAGTAAATGAATAGGAAAATTATCTGCTACAAAATATCAGTATGTATTATCGTGGTTATTCAAAAGTATAGCATATGTTATCAGATTGAAGAACCAGTTTTGCATGTCTCGTGCTGTAAATTGTAACTGGGTACTGGGTTCAATTGACTTCAAACTATGGCATGCATAGCAAACTCTACCCTAGTTCTATCAATCAAAATATCCATTTGAAAGCTTTGCTTTCAGAGTTAGTATTGAACTTCAATGCGACAAATCTACATTTAATACATTAAGCCTGTATTCCTCGAAAGGGTAAGCAGAGGTGCACTTCTGTGCGCCCACACTTCACCGATGTATTTTGGTCCCAATGTACCTAATAGGGGGCGAGCCTATTACCGTTAAACCGAGCAAGTTCTCCCTCAATACGACGGAGATTCTTGGGCTATAGTCCACCAGGCCAGGCTGGCCAGGTACGGGTTGGTGAACTTCACACGCCTTTCTATAGACCTGCAGGTTGCATCACGATGTTTTCCTTCACCATTTCATAGCAAGAATGTTGAAAGAATCGGATGAAATTGAAATTCGCACATTAAGTGCGGTGCGAGCCGGGCTTTGAACCTCCACACTTTGATTGCAAGGCGTGCGTTTGACCACTCAGCTACCACTGTTATCTACATTTAATTTTTAACTATCAAGTCGTCTGGGAGCTCTTAGGCCATTCGACCTAATGTATTGGATCGTCACAAACCCTTCGCAATAAAATCACAATCCCAAATCCTATATAACGTGGAATTATGAAATTGCATACGAAAGGTGATATTTCTGAAAGTACTCTCACCGCTTATTTATTTAATCTCTTACGTTATTAGATTTATATAATTAATAATATCTGTTAGATAGCTACGACTTCGTCAGCGTATTTTTTTTAAATAGCCTCTATCACAATGTTACGATGTCTGTTTTTTTTTTTTTTATGAGATAGGGAGGCAAACGAGCAGACGTTTCACCTGATGGTAAGTGATCAACGCCGCCCATGGACACCTGCAACACCAGGAGCATCGCAAGTGCGTTGCCGGCCTTTAAGGAATGAGTAGGCTCGTTTCTTGATGATACCTTTGTCGCATCGGTCCGGGAACACCATTTGTTACGGGTAATCTCCAAAAAGGATGGAGTTTTTCACAGGCAAATAGCTAATTTTATAAGAAGTAACTTTGGCTACTTTTATTTTATTCAAACGTAAGAGGTTTGATATTCTGAAATAAAATTAAAATTAACTAATAAGAATAGACGTAACTGGTAAATGGGAACCTGTTCCAGATGCCTGTGGGGAACTGCTTTTATGTTTTTAAATGGTTTTATTTTTATATGTATGTTTAAATTTTTTAAAAGAATTAGCAATAAACGAAATAGGGGTGAATTCATATTTACTTTACGATTCATTAATACATGTTGCAATGGTTTACGTGAATAAAAAAATAAGATTCCTGATTTAAATATATTATTATAGATAGATAGAGTACTCTTTATTGTACACACCAAACAAATAAAATAATACAACATTCTTATTTCTTAATACAGTAGCTATGTACAATTGGGCGGTCTTATCGCTAAAAGCAATTTCTTCCAGACAACCAGTTTGGACGAGAAAACTATTCTTAATTAATTATGGGCAGCTGTTGGTGGTGTACTCAAACAATAAATCAATATATAAAATAGAAATACATACACATATACATACATACATAATTTATATATATATAATTATAGGTGATAATACATAGATATAGTAATAAGATAGGAAATAAAATAATAGTGTGAACAATAGGTGATCACAGTTATAAGTAATGCTCTTTAACTAATCGCTTAAAAATAGATAACAACTCAGCACGCCTTACTGTAACAGGCAATGCATTCCACAGACGAACACCCTGCACACAAAAGGATTTATCACAAAACATTGTAGAATGCATTGGTGTGTTCAGCTCTAGACTTTCTGATGATCTTAGGGACCTTGAGTGAGTATCACTTAGGAACTGGAAACGTTTTCTATAAATAAATTTACAATATTAACACGATATTCGTAATCCGGTTCAAACATAACCAAAGTAATCTATCATGTCTTGATTATGAATACGAGTCAGTAAATCGTTGCATTGAAATCAAATAGTGATTTTACATTTGATTTAATAAAATATGTCAGTTGTAAATGATTGTTAGATTAATAAGAAGTTTTAATCTATGTTAATTTTATGATAATATATACCTAGCCACAATACGGTCAGGGTTCGAAACTAGACATCAAATTCAGTGTAAGCAGTACAACTGGGGGCAAAACTCCCTTCGATTCGCGAGGGATTAATAAATAAAATATCACCAGACAATACTCTGCTTTGTTGTCTCCCAAACAAAGCAGAGATTGCACTATGGACTGGGATGCTTCCCGTCCATAGTAATTCCTAGGATCATTCCCAGTTACACTTAAACTGGGGCAAATTCTAATTTTACGATGGCGGGAATCGAACCCGCAACAACGGTGCAATGAGCCGAGTAGCCTACGCTCAGATCAAGCCAACGTCTATTACGATAATAGGGATGTGAAAATATAATCGATACCCTAAAAAATAAAAATTGATTTATTTTGAAGTGAAAAAATCGATTATTTGTAGTCGATTTTTTCCTGTCCAAGTCATATCCCTAGCTGTCATTGGGTGATCCACGGCGCACAACAGTACAAAATAGGGATCTGAAAAATAATCGATTTTTATATTAATCGATTTTTTTTAAAGTGAGAAATATCGATTATTTTTTCCCGTCCAAGTCACATCCCTATACGATAATGATATGGATATGTAGGCAACAATGTGCGTCATAATATCAACCTAATGAACAGGACAGTAATAATTATAGTTGTATAACATACCACGGAAACTTCCCTCAAGTATCGTATTTACCATATAAACAACATACATACATAAACAGCTCTAAAGGCAAGGTAATACGCTGGAGGTATATCTACCTTCTTCAACGTCGTAAATCCTATAGAGATACCCTGTCACCTCAGGGGAAGTAGCAGGGTTATGTGGGAGTCCCGGAATAAGGCCGTATACCCACAATAAACCTCCACCTGTATCGTGGCGCGCGCACTAACATCTTCTTTTTTTTTTGAATGGACTACGCTGTTGGCCGTGAGGTGGCCTTTACAGCTTTACCTTTAGCTTTACTGGCATGCACCGCGACGATGTAGGTATATCTACCTACGCATTTGAAATTTGGGTAATAAAAAATTAAAAAAAAATAATTAAGAATGGCAAGCCCACTGTTTCTTTTCGGATCTTCTCGGTCGAGGTAGCTCTGATCCGGTATTAGCATATGAGGAAAATAATGTTAAAAAAGTGTAATAATATTAATTGTAGATAATGATTTGCAAATAACATGTTGCAAAGTATATTATTGAAAAATAAACTTCGTTATTAGCATTTTAAAGTATTACGAAGTGATATAAGTATACTTCATTGTTTTTTAGGGTTCCGTACCCAAAGGGTAAAACGGGAACCCTATTACTAAGACTTCGCTGTCCGTCCGTCCGTTCGTCCGTCCGGCCGTCCGTCCGTCCGTCCGTCTGTCACCAGGCTGTATCTCATAAACCGTGATAGTTATAGAATTGAAATTTTCACAGATTATGTATTTCTGTGGCCGCTATAACAACAAATACAAAAAAAAAACAGAATAAAATAAATATTTAAGGGGGCACCCATACAAAAAACGTGATTTGTTTGCTCGTTTTTAGTTTTTAGGTTCTAATTTTATATAAAGTGTGTTTTTATTTTTATCTTTTTCAAATTCTAAATTGACCATTGATACAGTGCATAAATAATTTTCATAAATTGGGACTAAAATTTTGGTGTATATACAAACTAGAAGCTTTTAACTCAAACCGAAAACACACTCGTAACTTGAAAAGCGACTTTGACACCTTGGTTTTTTTATAGATAATGGTACGGAACCCTTCGTGTGCGAGTCCGACTCGCACTTGGCCGGTTTTTTTTCTTAGCTGCAACTTTAGGTGAATAGAAGACATGGAAATACTGCGCTGACCCAAAATAATGGGCAAAAGTAATGAAAATTGTGGGAAGCTGCAACTTCGTCGGCATTTGGGAAAATAAAAAAATAGTTTGATAACATGTAAGTCCCGTCAAAATAGGTTCAGCCGTTCCGAAAATTACCCAGATTGAACAGACAGGCAGACAGACAGACAAACGGACGAACAAACATTTTTTTGTTATAAGTACCTTCCATATTCACAAATGTAATAAAAAGCTGTTATGTTGACATTACTAACAGACAATTCAATTTAATTTATTTGTACAGATTTAATAATTATAGTTCTCAAATTCTCTCCAGTTGCATATCCTCAAGGTTTTCAACAGGAGAACAATAACGCTAACCTCATTCACGTTAACTCCTGATTATGGAGACCTTCGCTACTTAATTAACTGTTACTTAAGTAGGACGTTTGCAGTGTCACCGCACCTCAAAGGCTATGGCTTTATTTCTATGGTTTTTCAAACACTTTTTTATTTATGTCGTCCTATTCGTAAGCAGTGGTAGCCGAGTGGTCGAACGCACGCCTCACTCGAAGTGTGCAGGTTCAAACCCCGGCTCGCACCTCTGGGATTTATGTGCGAATCTCATTTTCATCCGAGATTATCACTTGCTATGAAAGGGTGAAGGAAAACATCGTGAGGAAACCTGCACGTCTGAGGGAACTTGACTAGTTTTCGATAAATGTGTGAAGTCTGCCAACCCGCACTGGGCCAGCGTGGTGGACTATGGCCCGAATCCCTCTCGCATTGAGGGGAGGCCCGTGCCCAGCAGTGGGACGTTAAAAGGGTTGTAGTACTAGTAGTATTCGTAAGTTGTCGGTAAGTGACAAAACTTAATTTTGAGTTACCAGCAAAAATGCGAAAATTAATCTCACCCTAGATTATGCAGCTTGATTGTTCCACAGATTTGTTTCCATTTATCTCAATAACTAGAAATGCTAGAACATTGAGACCAAGACTGATTTATAGATAAAACGTTTCGTTTTCCGAATATTATAAAGTTATTTATGTGGATATACTCAATTTTAAGATACAAGCAAATATGTGGAAAGTGATGTCTTTGGAAATTGTGAAGGCATAGAGATCTGACTCCACTTATCTTGATAACTATAAACGTTAGAAATATAAAACCAAGAGTGGGCGATAAAAAAAACGTTTGGCTTTCATGTGGTATCCATACATAACTCAAATTATCCAAAATTTCACTTAACGCCTTTTAGAAATCGGTCGGCAGATATGTAGTTGGAAGCCCACCTTGGAAGCAAGGGTTGCTAATCGCTGGCTCACACCTCTGGGATTTTCGAATTGCATATGCGATTCTCACTAACCGACTTCCAAAAAGAGGAGGTTCTCAATTCGATTGGCATTTTTCTTTACATCCAAGATTATCACTTGCCACGAAAACCATCGTGGGGAAACCTGCACGTCAAAGTCAATGTCAAAGTAATTTATTTGCGAATACAAGTTATTCTTCATCCATCTACCAACCAAGTGTTTTACATACTCTGTTGTTGACAAAATCATCGACTAAATACGATGGAGGCCATTCTTTTTAAAAAGTGAAGTGAAGGTGACATAGATAACAGTGTAGGTAGCGTATGCCGTATTCTACCTTATGGTATTCAAATATAACACATAAGTATACAAATAAAAATTAAATTACAACTTATCATTAAGATATTCCTGTACACTATAATAAACCTTATCGTGTAGAAGATTGGTAAGATTTTTTTAAGGAGTATAAGCTGTTGGCTTCTTTAATATTGTTTGGCAGTATATTTTTGGTATATTTTGGACACCACAGAATACACTTTTATTGAGCAGGGCGGTTCTGTTGTACACCGTCGGTTTTTAGTGGGTATACGGCCTTTTGCCCTCTTCCCACATAACCCTGTTACTTCCCCCGAGGTGGCAGGGTATCCATAAAGGATTTTCCGACGATAAAAAAGGGCAGTTCCGTTGGATATATTATGTACCTTGTTTTTATGACGCGCACTATGGAACTTATTAAACAAATCTAGATTTTGTTGTACAAATATAGCAATTTCATGGATGTATAGACATGGTAAAGGAAATTTTTTAAATTTTTTTAAGTATGGTTTACAGCTGTCTGTCGTCTTTAATTTACACATTGATCGTATACATTTTTTTTGAGCTTTAAATGCACATTCTCAGTTAGTGAAATTCCCCCAGAATATTAAACCATATCTCAACAAAGACGCTGCATGGTATGCAGCCAGTACAGTGTCTTTGCTTACTATTTTATTTGACATATACAGTACGTATGAATATGTTTTATGACATTTAATTTTTGACAAAAATTACCTCATTATTGATAAATATAACAAGAAAAGAAACAAAAAAAAAAGGTAAACAGACAATAAATGCATTTTTCTCAAATATTTCACTTCGCCGTTAGTATCATGCAGATCAACTAAATCAAATAAATAATTAAACTAAATCAATGAAAAAAAAAACAGCAATTGATTTTGAAATAGAACAAAGTAGAATCTTATAATACCAAATAATCATTCAAATCAACCATTTCAATGTAACAATAGTTAAGTAATAATAATGGCGGCGGTACAATACTATGCGATCCAAATAAGAACAGGAATGCCAATAAGCTCTATCGGTCAAATGTCACATGAGAAGTATGGTTTGCAAAAAACTTATTTGCATATCAATATTATTAGTACCTACATCAAATATAAATAAAAAGGTTAAATTAGTAGTAAATTGTCTTAATAGAATATTTAATTATTTATCCTATTCTCATTTGAATCGCATAGTAATTACCATTTCGTATTAAGCAATCAATAATTGAAAGTAATTAACAAACAACTCACCATTCATGTTTAAAAAATTCCAAACAACAAACTGGCCGAACACAAATTAATAAACACAACTATTAATTAATTGCAATATCAATTAAAAATAAATAGTCACGACATTTACGCACCAATCACATTCGGTCGAGTTTGAATTTCGAATAAAGTATTTAAAAAGAAAAAAAAACTTTTGTCCAATCGCACGCAACGGAAGCCGTAGGACAGCCGCGCTAGTCGTTAGATGTGAACAAAATGCAGTAGAGGTGCGCAGGCGCCGGTATAATAAACAAACGTCGCGCGCCGCTCTCGCGATAATCACCTGTAGATCAATGTACGTGATGATTATATAATTACATTAATACACGGTAACTTTTATCAGTCGTTTAGTTTTCTCAATCAAATTACTTGTACAACATATTGGTGTCAATTTTAATGGCACGGAACTAAATTAAACTAATTATTGCCGTCTTTAAAGTATGTGTCAAAATGTTTGCCAATACTAAAACGAACTCTGTAAATAAAATTGTATATCCATAAAGAATGAATTCCTGTGGAAAAAGCCACGTCCACCGTCAAAATTCGCTCGCACTGTCAGGGTCCTTTAGTTGAAGAATTAACTTTTTCTATGGATTCATCCGCCATCTTTATCACTGTCATCATCTATTTTTATTTATAATGTATATTATATTTACTTGACACTGGCTGAAATACCCGCTTAACGCAGGTGGAGCCATTCCTCGGCGGACGTGGGGACGCCTGGGGTTGTACCAAGCCGTCCCAAGGGCCCAGCGAACAGCTGGGCCGGACCCGGCGACTTAGCCGGGCAAGCCGCTGTGGTGTCCCGTTGCATCCCTCCATAGCCGCGGGTGGTATACCGTGGGTTTTTAGTGGGTATACCGGCACTATGCCGGGGACTCCCACATACCCCTTCCTCCTCCCCCGAGGCTGGAAGGGGATCCATAAAGGATTTTCCCACGAAAAAAAAAAAGGTGGAGCGATTCCTCATCTTTTCCATTAAATATCATCCGTTCATTCATTTCGTAAAAAAGAAGAACTTATTCTATGATTAAATACAGTTTGTTTTAGCATGGCGAAAAATATGACACGCGTTCGTCGACGTCTGCTTGAAACAAATACGGACCGTTAGCGTAACGGGCCGTTAATGATTAATGGCAACGGGTGGTTGCGGATTAGATTCCCGGCAGCGGAAAAATTGCCTTTTCTAAATTTAGCCTAGTTTGGGTGTAACCGGGGTCGTCCCCAGTCCAAAGTGTGGTGGTGCCCATAGTACAAGCTTTGGTATCATACGATGTGTATGTGTGGTCGAGAGCAAAAATAGGTAGTATAAAATGCTAAAATCATTTTGACTGTATTCGAAAAAAGTGTGCAGGCTTTGCTGTGTGAATGGCGCTCAGAAATACAGTATATATGACATTTAACTAATCATTCATATGAACAATAGTGTATAGTATATTTTAAAAGAAGACAAATTACCAGCTATCAAATAGAACAACATGATGTATCAGAAGTCCGAAACAATATTTTATGCGATTACTTCTATAAATGTTTGGTATCAGTCGCATCCACAGGCTAAAATTATATTCTTTCTTAGGCAAGTCTTAAAAATTGACGTTCGTGTTATGGTTATCTTAAAAAATCGTAAAATCACATAAAACAGAGTATATTAAAAAAAACAGCCAAGTGCGAGTCGGACTGGCGCATGATGCGTTCCGTACCATTTATCTATTAAAACGGCAAAAAAATCACGTTTCTTGTATGGGACCCTTAAAGATTTTTTATTTATTTATTTTTAAACTGAATAATATAAATCAATATTCTTTGAACTTTTCAAGCGTCCACCTGTTGTCGTTATCAAGATTGAGCAAAAACGAGCAAAAAATATCACGTTTGTTGTAAATATTAAATATATTCTGTTTTTTTTTAGTATTTGTTGTTATAGCGGCAACATAAATACATCATCATATACAGCCTGGTGACAGGCGGACAGACAGACAGCGGAGTCTTAATAATAGGGTCCCGTTTTACCCTTTGGGTACGGAACCCTAAAAAAGCTACTACGTTTAGTTCGGTGTGAATAGAATCTGATGAAGTCATGACATATGTCAATATATCGTTATTAGATTCGGAGAGTAAGCCGCAATTTGTATACCCGATACTCACGCACATGTCATTGTATCATTTCGGACTTCTGAAACCCCCTGTATATATATATCTCTATAGTCTCGAGTTAATGACGATCATTAAAACATGTTCCACACTGTCAGACTGCGTAGCCGCTCCCTGCGAACTAAGTTTTGCATCATCGAGCCAAGGTTGCCATGTCTATAACTCTCACCTAAACATGATCTGATCTTGGTGAGACGTCAAACTAACTACTTGGTATTTTAAACTTTGTATTATGAATAGTAGAGTTGAAAATTGCAAGAAACGTAAGCGATAGGTTAAGAAGCAGGAGAAAAAGATTTGTTCAGTTTGACTTCTTTAATTGAATTTAGAAGTTATTTAGCAAAACCTAATCAATTCCCAAATCAATACAATTGAACAATCACTCTGTTATGTCTAAATAACATGTTAAGAAACGCATGTCTATGTATATAGCCGAGTGGTCGAACGCACGCTTTGCAATCAAAGTGCGCAGGTTCAAACCCCGGCTCGCACCTCTGGGTTCCATGTGCGAATCTCATTTTCATCCGCGATTATCACTTGCTATGAAACGGTGAAGGAAAACATCGTGAGGAAACCTGCACGTCTGAGGGAGCTTGACTAGTTCTCGATAGATGTGTGAAGTCTGCCAACCCGCACCGGGCCAGCGTGGTGGACTATGGCCCGAATCCGCCTCGCATTTTGGGGGGGCCCGTGCCCAGCAGTGGGACGTTAAAAAAAAGGGCTGTATATACGGTACCTATAACGAAAACAAAGTTTTAAAATTGGCTGTCTATCTGCGTGTCTGTATATTCCAGGTTATCTCTGAAACGGCTTGACCGATTTTGACGAGACTTTCATTGATAGTTAGCTGATCGTATAACCAGTAACTAAGGATACTTTGATTTTGGATATATTAGAAGAGTTCCCAAATTCCACATGAACGAAGTCACGAGTTCAGTTTCATAGAAATTAAAACAAACTACATTGGTCTTTTTCAGTACAAAAGTCTTCTACAATCATGTCACAGCCCTCGTAACTGTCCTCTAGCAATGTTTTTCATATTACTTTCAGGGGCCTTACCATCACCTCTTAAAGTATTCTTGTTTCATTAATATCTGTCCATTTATGATAGATTCTGTACTGAGATTATGTAGTGTTGAAAACTGAAAGTACTGTTAAGGTGGTAAGGATGCAATATTTGTCAGTAACTCAACAAAATGTGTCCAAAATTGACAGCTTTTTTAGGGTACCGTACCCAAAGGGTAAAACGGGAACCCTATTACTGAGACTTCGCTGCCCGTCCGTCCGTCTGTCACCAGGCTGTATCTCATGAACCGTGATAGCTAGAGAATTAAAATTTTCCCAGATGATGTATTTCTGATGCCGCTATAACAACAAATACTAAAAAACAGAATACAATGAATATTTAAGTGGGCTCCCATACAACAGACGTGATTTTTTTGCCGTTTTTATAGATAATGGTAAGGAACCCTCCGTGCGCGAGTCCGACTCGCACTTGGCCGGTTTTTTTTAATGGCCTCCCATTGAGTCTGGCCCAATGAGATTCTGCCAATGTCAACGAAGTGGCGAAGACACGATGTATTGAAACAACGAGGTGGTAAGACCCCTGGTATGTCTTAACTCACCCCCACATTGTTACGTCGTTTCAATTTCAAGCCCTCCGTTTAATACGTCAACAGTGTTATTACTAATCACTAACTTAGAACCAATAGACATTATATTCTAACACGGGTTTTACCAAAACCATATTATGATTGAAGCTAACAAATATTGATCAGCATAAATTATTGTACAAACACATCCACTGACAGGTGATCGTTGATATTTTTAGGGATCCGCGAATATAAAAAAAAAACATTTCATACTTAAACTGAGTACTTGTACAATTATCTTATACTAGCTGTGCTCTTAATTCACTTGATTAAATATAATTTAGGTAGCCCATGTTACGCCTTATAACATCATCTATATGTTAGTGAAAGTCCAATCAAAACTGGGCCAGCTGTTTTGGAGGTGACTTAAAAGAAACGGAGACTTACAAAAATAATTAAAACAATAGCTTTTTTGTTTTAAATATACCTACTTTATACGGTTATAAAGTTGCATACGCATTTAGTAAAAAGGTATTATTTTGACATTAGAACTAATTCAGAAACTAGTTTTTTTTTTAGTTCGGTTAAAAAAGTCATCAAGCGGACATGCTAAAGCCACCATATTTTTTTTACTTTCATCACCTATTTTATTTATTATCTGTATTCATTGAGTCAGTAATTGTTATATAAGTTGATACTAACAAAATATCTTATAATAACGGCTGAAGCTGATCCATTTTCTTACGTAAAATAAATTCATGAAAACAAGGAAGGTTTTACTTACGTTTTTGAATTAACTGGTGTATTATATGATAACATATTATTTTTTTAAATGTACAGAACCATACTATTTCTTAACTATTCTTACGTAATAATATCTTCTATAGTATTTGCCAATTCATTTATATCCCAAAATGTCTACATTAGCATGATATTAACGCTATATCGTGGATTCCACTCATAAAGAATCAGTAGTACTATATTTTCCAAATAAAGAGTACTCAAGGATTTCAGTTCTAGTTATGAATTTCCTTAGTAACAGCTTATTTATAAAGATCTTTCATTCTACTAATTCATATGGAGGGATGGAAGGCTAGCGACACTTTTGGCGATATTTACTTATATACATAATTGTAATCAGCTAATTTATCCGATGCTGGAGAAGAATGCTTGGGGTTTCGTGGACCGAGTTTCGCACGAACGTCTCGATACTTCAAGGACTCGGTATCAGGCAGCGTGTTTTCGATTGTACAATCTCGCATCTTGACATTCTTCGGACATGTTTCCCGGCGTGACAACCAGTCCATAGAACGCCTTGTCGTCCAAGGAAAAATAGAAGGCACTAGACCGCACGGAAGGTCACCCACGCATTGGACTGACCAGATCAAGTCCGCCATTGGAGGCTCAGCCAACGAATGCAGCAGGATGACCTCTTGCAGACAGCGGTGGCGAAATGTCGTGAAGCGCATTACATCTGCCCCTTCCAATACTGATACTTAACGATCACGACCGCTCTGTCAAGAGCGTATCGGATAAGAAGGAGAAGAAATTTATCTGCATCGAATGAATATGCTCTCCTGTAGAGTTAAATGTGGCTTAAGTCAAATAGATGATTCAGATTCACCCCTCGATATATGAAGAGCAGTGGTAGACTAATTGGTGACCCGCCTTGAACGTAAGGGGTGCAAGTACAAATCCTGGGCCCGCACCTCTAAGATTTTCATATGCGAAAATCATTTTCAAAAATGATTACCACTTACTGAACGGTGAAGAAAAACATCGTGAGGAAACGTGCGCGTCTATACAAAAGCGTGTGAAGTTCACCAACCCGCACTAGGCCCCAGGCCCAAATCTCCTTCGTATTGAGGGAGAGTGTGCCCGGTATAATGGTAATAGGCTCGCCACCTATTACATTGTGACCAAAATACATCGGCCAAGTGTGACTGTACTGCAATACACCTTTGCCTATCCCTACGGGGAATACATGCGTGATGATGTATAAACCACGCCTATATTATTCAAAGAAGTAGGCAGAGGTACGCTGCTATTAAAATTTTGTTTTTTTATTATAAAATTGATAAGAGTAAAATGGGAGTGGGCCAATATTACCCAAAATCGGCCGCCAGAAGACAGTAGCGAGACGACCTTGACATCTTTGGGGTTCCGTAATAGATTATCGATCAATTTGACCTTGTACTACTATAATTATGTTACATAACCATGAATACTATGGTAGACTTTAACGGCTGCATTGACCTTAAGGCCATTTCTATCTCAAGGTCGCCCTTGCTATTACTTTTGAGTTGATGATATTGAAAAAAAACCGGCCAAGTGCGAGTTGGACTCGTGCACGATGGGTTCCGTACCATTATCTATAAAAACGCCAAAAAATTACGTTTGTTGTATGGGAGCCCCCTTCAATATTTATTTTATTCTGTTTTTTAGTATTTTTTGTTATAGCGGCAACAGAAATACATCATCTGTGAAAATTTCAACTCTCTAACTATCACGGTTTATGAGATACAGCCTGATGACAGACGGACGGACGGACGGACAGCGAAGTCTTAGTAATAGGGTTCCTGTTATACCCTTTGGGTACAGAACCGTGAAATAAAGTTGTATTTTTTGTTACCCCATGATCTTTGAATACTTAACCGGTGTAATTAAACGGTTTTTGAAATTGACTAATCGAAATACTGACTTCAGGATATGGTTTCAGATACTGTAGCTAAATAAAGCCTTAGGTGAATCTGGCTCAAGATGCGGTCGTCAAAATGGTTGTCAATACCAAAATAAACTCTATTTCAATATACATTAAGGATGAACTTCTGTGGCACGCGATCACGCGTTAAAATTTGCTTGACGAGAATGACATTTCGTTGGGGTATGAGCATTATTTATTAGTCGATACAGTTTGTTATAGTATTAGACAATATTTTGAAGCACGTTGCAGTTTTGTTATAGGTATTACAAATCAGTCTCCTTAACACCACTTGTCTTGCTTGCTGCTGTTTTTACAAGCTTTATATTAACTTGCAATGTATGTCCGGGTGGAATCTTGCAACGGAATTTTAAATCAGTTATCTTTAACCGATTGAGCTGAAATTTGGTATACACGCTTATTTTGGATGACAATGCGTGCTTAGCTATGTGACGTCATTCTAATTCCAATATGGCGGATCATCCAAGATGGCGGAATAGTTATTTTTCTGCACTACCACAGTATGGGTATCAAATAAAAGGGCTTGCTGAGGAGAACACGAAAACTAAAGGCAATTAAATAAAAGCTTGTTTTTTTTTTAAACAATTACCTTTAATTTTAATATTACTTTTAGTTTTGGACAGTTAACTCAGTACAAAATCAGTCAATATATCACAGTTGCTATTGCACGAACTATACTTGAGGAGTTAAGCATGGCCCCAGATCGCGTAAGTAACTTCTTAAAAAGCTGAGTTACGAGAACTTCCGCCAAATGTTCTATTTACCCAGTTTCCTTGCCACTGCAATAAAAACGGAATTACACCGAACGTCGCGAAATCGAGCATCCGTTGCACAGTCCATATCAAATCTACATCAAAGGTCAACGCAAATGACTAGCTGACTTTTATAAAATACTTCGACACGTCAAACGTTTGCTATTTCACTAATAACATTTTTTTTGAACTCGTTTCATAATCATATCTTAGAACATCACAGGTAGCTTAGCTGGTAGAGCGGTATCATTGGAAGCAAGATCAAAACACGGGCTCGCTCGCATTTATCTAAACTTAATAAGCGAAATAAAACTATTTTACGGATTTTATCGCGTTTATTTACTATTTTATTTTCCCAACGTTTTCAATAGGGAAGATGTCTGGGTGCTACCACCAACTTGGGATCCAGTAATTAATATGATTTAATCCAAAACCAAGCACACCATTGCAAGACCTCAAGATATTGTGAGCACTTTCTGCGTGGATCAGACCGCAAACAACAACTAAATATGAGGGTACCCAGTTATTAACTATGGCATCAGGACGTCTAACACCTCAGTCCCCGCTAGACCATGGTTGCTGTAAAGCAGCCGAAACGTCGGGAAAATAAAATAGGAAATAAACGCGATAAAATCCGTAAAATAGTTTTATTTTAATGTATAGTATTCGCGTAAATATAAGAAAACAATATTAATAAGCTAATTCAATTTTAAGTAGTGATTATCACTTGCTTTATTTTGAAGGTAAACATCGTGAGGAAACCTGCATGTCTACAGAAACACGTGTGAAGTTTACTAACCCGCCATGAGTCAGAGTGGACTATGACCTATATCTTCATTGCATTGAGGTGAAAAGTGTCCGATATAATGACACCAGACTCGTTATTATTACGTGTGAAGAGGGAAAGCACTGCAATATAAAGGCGAATTAAGGAATTTCAATAGTGGCAAGTCTAGCTATTTAAATGTGTTAGATGCTTTTATTTGCCTTATCGAGTTTAAGGTAGACAATTTAATGAAATAGGTACTTATGTTTGTAAGTTCGGTTTGTAAACCTCTGCCTGCCCCTTCAGGGATTACAGAAGTAATTATGTATCATGTCAGCAGATCATAAGATTCTTATGGTAAGTAAAAACACACACGATTAAAAATAACTTATTGCCTTAGAGAACCTTTCTTTTCAAACATAATTCTGGGAATACAGAAATTCAAGTAACAGCTGTGTAAATCGATGAAATTGTTCCTCAGAAGTCCGTAATAAGTATTCAATTTACTGATTGAGATATTACTTTGGAATTTGGGAAGCTTGGAATGTTAAATGGTCATATTTACGAGTATTGTAAGTGTCGTGTCGACTGATTGGCTCATTATTGGTGTGTAATGATGTTATAATGAAGATATTTTCATCGAAATATATATTTTGAGGGCTTGCTTTGCTGACTTTTGACACGCAGAACAGTCATGTGATTTGCTAAATGTGAGTATTCGGCGAAAGAAATCTGCGGTTGTTTGATGCATTCGAGATAATAATTGGTGTTTTTTTTTTTTAAACCTTTTAGAAAGCAAATTATGATATAAATCAACGGTGTATTTTTCGTAATATGTTTCTTTTTCTCTTCTTATTTTTTTTTGGAAATTAGTGATATTATGAAATATTAATAGAATAAGATGAAGAATAAACTGCAATCGCGATTAGCGGGTATTCTGCAAAGTAAATAATAGCAAGGGCAAATTCAATAAAGACACATTCTATTCCTACTACTATGTATTATAAATGTGAAAGTTTGTGAGGATGGATAGATGAATGGTTGGATGGATGGATGCCTGTTACTATTTTTGATAATCATACTATTTTATTTTTGATAATAATAATGATATTATTATTATTTATACATCAGAATAACATCTAGGCTATAATTTATAACGATATTGACTACTTAAATTTCTAAGTATAATGGGTCATGAATGTGTTAAAAATGTTGGATAAATCTGTCCGCAATATAGTTCAAACACTTCGAACATGATTTGAACTTACAAAATTAACTCTGACCAAATTATAATTATTCAAACCTTAAATTGAATTTACAACTATTTCGAATCAAAAATCAATGTCAAGATCAAGCAAGGGTCATTGCACTGACTTGACATTAAATTTATTTTAACAAATATAAATACAATGGTGTCTAGTCTATTTAGTTTATTGTATTATATTAGAATATTAAAACTGAGCCGTCGCAGGACACCTGGTAGATGTGAATATACATAAACGTCGTAGCGGCGAGTGAGCGGAGTCGGCCCGTGGGCGGAAAGAACCGAGGAGCCACGAAGCTGCTCGAAGTTTTGGGATCACGGCATCGTGGCATCAACCGTCGTTGTCACTCGCCAAGCGCGCCATTAGATGCTTCACATCAATAATTAATTTATTAAGTTGGAACTGTCGTACGTAATAGTTTGTATTTATCTTAGAGGTGGAACAATAAAGAGTTATCTATCTATCTACCTAACTTTAATTTAATTACCATTGAAAAAAACAAAACTTTAAGAGATAGAAGGCCGCTGTTTCTTATTTAGAGTTTCTTAGGTAGAATCTGACTATATGTAAGTGCTTTTTGGCCTACACGAATAAAAAAAAAATGATTTTGATTTTTATATTATATATATATATTTTTAAGTTAATATTTTGTTAGTTCAACAACATGGTTAACACAAATGTTTTTTTATAATAACTCTTTTCAACTCGTAAGTACTTAAATCACACCAGATCATTAAACTTTTTTATTGTTCCGAATCGACTAAGCTAAAAAGAGTCTTTGGGCTGTTCGCGCTACGTTTCGAAACGTCTATGTCCAAAAAAGCATTAGTCGTTTCGGAACGTGTTCCGAAACAGTCCGTTTAAAAAGCGTCCTTGGGCGGTTCGGAACGTGGTGGGAACGGCTTGTACCCTATTATTCATTATTTCGCTAAATAAGTTCACTTTCTTTCATTTCTACATTATGACAGAAGTCAATAGTCATCCAGAAAATAGTTCTCATGTTTCTATTTACCAGACTGTCTGCAGTGAGTAAGATTTATGTGATTGCTTTTATTTGGAGGGAGTAACTCATTTTACCTCGCGAGGTGCTCATGAGGTTACACCTCATTTGAGGTGTCAGGCATCGCTCGAGTGCTTATTCATTCTCTTTACAAAATGATCTGAGGGAGTGATCTCGCTAGGTACGAGACACGCGATAATTACTATCATAGACTTAATTTTCACTTGCGATACCATTAAAGCAACAGCATCAGCAACTTTTACATAGGACGTGAGGAGGGAGTAAACGAGTGAGGCGGTTTAATGTTGAAATTCAAGTGACTCGTTCAATTTTCTTACACGATTTTCTAACACCTTGAGTTGACGCGTGAGTGAGAGACACATCTCTAAAGTTTATTTCATTGGTACACTGTCTATTATACAAAGTTTTATAAGACATCTCGTTATCTCCCATCTCTTCTATAATTCAGTTGAATCGGTATGAAGCAATAACTTATTGATTCGTTTAATATGAATCTTTCCACTCATCTGTTGCAATCCGGCTATCACATTGAACAAGCAACAAACCAATAAGCAACACGAGATTCTCCATTTCAAATTCCAACTTTAACACGTCTAATTACTGTCTAATTTTAAGCGTTTCTTTCAGGTGGTTTAACTGGTTATACGTATCGCTGCATTAAGAATCTTACATACAAGGTTAGAAAGCTTCAAAGTAAAACGCATCATCATATCGGCGCATCGATTTGTCACCAATGAGTTTATGGGTTAAGGTCGCGCTTTCGTCACTCATATTATAAATAGTTCTGTATTTAAGAATAACAGTCTGACTTAAGTGGACTAAGAATGTATGACTAATGAGATGGCTGTATAATACATGTTCAAATTAACCGGCGCGTCGCTGTGTCGGTCAAGGTAAAGTACCTTAATTTTGGTTTTATCGATAAAGAAAGTAATTTTAGAGAATCTAATATCAATAAGTAATACACTGGTAGTGTTTTATAAAACGGCATATTAATCTTTATTCATTTTATTAGATTTACACATAGCTCGGGTAAGGTCGTAATAAAAAAAAAACTATAAATCCCCCTCGCATTGAGGGGAGGCCCGTGCCTAGCAGTGGGACGTTAAAAGGGCTGTAGTAGTAGTAGTATAAACTGTCCCCCCAAAATTTATTGAGTCATATATTTATTGTAACATCGTACAACACTTTTCTAATGAAAATGTGCTCATTTGTTAATAAATAATATGAAGATGTAATGTTTCATATTATAATTAATTAATACAACATTTTAGACAGAAACAAACTTTGCACTTTTAAAATTACTTCACAGAGTTCAATGATCTGTCGAACATGTAGTATTGCAAAGCTATTATTTATGAGGACTGTGTGAAAATATTGCTGAATGCCAGCAATGGAAATAGGTAATAAAATATAATAGAAATCACGAAATTATTAAAATTAATGGTAAAATACAAGCTTTTATTTAATTGCCCTTAGTTTTCGTGTTCTCCTCAGTAAGCCCTTACATTTGATACCCATACTGTGGTAGTTCAGAAAAATAACTATTCCGCCATGTTGGATAATCCGCCATATTGGACATAGAATGACGCCACATAGCTAAGCATGCATTGTCATCCAAAATAAGCGTGTATACCAAATTTCAGCTCAATCGGATAAAGATAACTGATTTAAAATTCAGTTGCAAGATTCCACCCGGACATACATAGCAAGTTAATATAAAGCTTGTAATAAAATAATAATAATAACAAGAACAATTTTACGTTCCTCACAACTCCCAAAATATTCTTCAATTGAATTCAGTGCTGATTTTCAGTGATGACACTCTACGTCTGTAAGCAAGTGGGACCAAAAGCAAAAAGGCAAATTTTCACACATTTTCCTTTCGCCCGACTTTTGGTATAATGTTTCATTATTTAAATCAACATTTTTAGCCCGGATCTTACATCAAGCCTTTCAAAATCATGCAATGGCGTCATAATAACAAAAAAAAGTAATCCCTTCCGAAAATGTACACTAATTAATCTTTCGAAACGCATACTCGCGTGTTTTTATACGCGAAAACGAACGTAAAGCGATTGACCTTAAACGCACGTCGCATCGCCGCGGCCCTGACGTCTGCGCCTACGCATCGCCGTGAAGCGAGTGGTAACTTACTATAAAAGATACGGCGGAACGATAAGCGAATTGCATATACCGATGACACTATGTCATATTGTTAAACAAATATGTGGACATATACAAAAAAAAACTCCTGATGATACCAAAACGAACTTTGTATCAATTTGCATAAAGATTAAATTGCAGTGATAAAAGCCACGCTCTCACGCGTCCAAATTCACCCGCGCTGCAGTGTAATTTCGCCGATTAATTAACTTTTTCAATGTGTCAATAAGGACCGTTTTGGTATTATTAATATTATACATGGACACCATGTAATACCTCCCTAATGCCTACTATGAATGTTGAACGAAGCCTATGATTAATCTGTCCAGCCAATTTCGAAAACTGGACCTTGAATTTTAAACCGGTCTAATATGCAAATCATATCTGCACACTGCTAGACGTATATCTAATGTTTGCCGTGAAAGTGCAATTTTGTTTGAACGATGGATTCTGTAAGACAGGCGAGAAAAGTTTAAAGTAAATTCGTCTTCAGTTTATTATGTTCTGAAATTAAAAGATACAGTTAATTTAGTCTTACATACAATACAGTTGGTTATGAAATTGGTCGAAGCAAACCGGTGACACAAGCGCTGGCCATTTCCTCAATCACTGAGTGGCTCTAGTCATTCGGCGAGGGAATGCTCCTTCTGGACTCACCCTGGGTTGGATTTGTATAAGGATGAGTGGATGAACCATTTTTTTGGTGTCTTTGAGGTTCTGCAAGCAAGACACATGAATGTTTCAGCATAAAAATACAGTGTAATTTGTGTTATTATTTTATAAACGTTTAAGTTATAAATAAATGCAGCCAACGTCTTAGGCTCGCTTCTGCATGGGCCAATTTTTTTAACGAACTGTTTTTTATTTCTTATTAGTTTTATTTTGGTTTGTTATTGTTACCTAGTAATGTGTAAATCGTGAGGAAACCTGCACGTCTATAGAAAGGCGTGTGAAGTTCACCAACACGCACTGGGCCAGCGTGGTGGACTATAGCCCAAATCTCCCTCGTATTAAGGGAGGATGTGCCTGGTATAATGGCAAAAGGCTCGCCTCCTATGACATTAGTACCAAAATACATCGGCGAAGTGTTGGCGCACAGCAGTGCACCTCTGCCTATCCCTTCGGGGAATACAGGCGTGATGGTGTATAATTTGAGGCAGGTCCAGGTTGTACGATGGTAGTGTACGCGTAAAAATATTATTTCTCTAAGGTCAGTGAAAATTCATACGTTTGTAGAAACCTTTTCAACTGTGAAATTGCCATATTAACGTACTGATATTCTTCCTTGTTCTATTTCTGATTATTTAAAGTTTATTTAATGTTGTTATGTTTTAAATACTGTGCTTATCATTAAGCAGGTTGGTAGTGCAACATTCTTTTGCGTCATTACGATGTTTTCTAAAAACTTCCACCACGAGATGACGAAAATATGGCTAATGAATCGATTAAAATACAATCAAAGTACCGTTATTTTCCAAATAACTAGTAATACTCCACAATCTAATGGAGAGTTAAGTATAGATATTGAATAACACAGGGTTCTAAGGCCCTCAATTAAAAGCCAGTCGGTTCAATAGTGATGTATCCCTCACTAATGAGTCGACTGGTTTGAGTTAGAATAATAACATTCAAATATTTAATTCGCTCACTTTCTCCTCACGTGCCTTGTAAAAGTTGCTGTGAATCTATTTTATCTTGTCATGAGTGATTAAGTGAGCTAATAAAGGGAAAGAAACGAATACGTGCTTAAGCAATGGCCCACGTCAATAGGGGTGTACATCACGAAGTACTAAGAGATATTATCTCATAGTTCCGGTTATAAAATATATACTAATAATTATCCTTGACTAACACAGGTGACTCTATGTCAAAACAATGTCTCGCCTAACTCTTTCTTGTGACGAAACCATACCGACTGCTAAACGAACCTAACGACATCTATCGTAGACTAGTACAACAGAAAACTTCTCATAAATAAACGATGATTGGACATAGATAACCGTAAAACAATGAAATGCATTCAAACGCCAATATTTCAAAGGTCAATTTACGAACTCGAAAATTTCGCATCAACAATAAGTACGAAATGCCGTGAATTTCGTAAGAGCGGCCATGAAATATACACAACTTAATAATATAACACAGCACAGGCATAAATATTAATAACACGATTTGGAATTATATGATATTATGCGTACACGATTTTGCAACGGCACCGTCATGGCAAACCGCTCACCGAAAATAATCGGATATCTAATCTTATAAATAAACATCGCGCTACGTTGAATGTTTGGCGTGCATTTTGAAGGGCATACCAACAGACCCCCTTAGGCTATATTCACACGACAATACCAGCTACCCGATAATTACGGACTTCATACAGTTGCAAAATGCTGGTAAAAACTCTACCACTATCGTTGTGGCTTAATGTTATGACATAATGTTTAAGGCATGAAAACAACATTATTACATCAATAGTAGCTAAACAGTGGTAGCCGGGTGGTCGAACGCACGCCTTGCAAATCAAAGTGTGCAGGTTCAAACCCCGGCTCGCATCTCTGGGTTTATGTGCGAATCTCATTTACATCCGAGATTACCACTTGCTATGAAACGGTCAAGGAAAACATCGTGAGGAAACCTGCACGTCTGAGGGAACTTGACTAGTTCTCGCTAGATGTGTGAAGTCTGCCAACCCGCACCGGGCCAGCGTGGTGGACTATGGCCTGAATCCCCCTCGCATTGCGGGGAGGCCCGTGCCCAGCAGTGGGACGTTAAAAAGGGCCGTAGTTGGTTAGTTAGTAGCTAAAATATGACCAGTGTAGACATTAGCCACTGCCACCTTGAAGCAATAAGACTAGTCATATTTTAGCCACCATTCATAAAATATGTTGTTTTCATGCCCTTAAAACTAAGTCATAACAATTCAACAACGATAGTACGAAGCCCAGCACTTTCATACAAAATGTTTTTTCCACTTGACATTTGTTCCCGTACCTGTATCAGGCAGCCGGCCTTACCGTGTAAATAGAGCCTAAGAAGGACCAGTTTCCAATACAAGTCTATTAATAAAGTGTTAGGTTTATTCTCTCGTGTTTATCAATATAGGTCCTTTCATCAACATGCAGTATGACGTCAAACGCATCGGTTTCCATGACACGCCTACTGGGGCCGTCTTCTTTTTTACGAAATGAGTGAAATAATGATGGACTAAGATGAGAAATGCCTGCACCTGCGATTAGCGGTATTTATGGCAATATCATGCAATGTCAATGTCATGAAAAAATATAAATTGAAGCCCACATGCTATGCTTTTCGAAACATTTTCCGAAACAAACGTGTTTAGTAACGTGTTTGTGAATGGATTACAAATTTGCGGTAGGGATGGCGATCTGAGATCGATTAATCGGAGAATCGATTTATTGGGCCAAAAAAAATGGTATTTTAATTCAATATAACATTCTGAATCGATCCAGCGAATCGATATTGCATCCTAGAAAATCGAGGCTTGATTTTTTCTACTTTTAACGGTAAAATAATTTACAGTATTAATTATATTATACACTTGCATACAAATAAATTAAAACATTTCACTTAATTACTCCCTAGATGGCTGTGTGATCAGCTTTAATAGATGCTTAATAGATGATTAATAGATGCTCTCATGGCATTGCTGCTCCTGAGAATGTATTACTCGCAATTATCATTTTGAAAAGAGTAACCATTGAGTTTCTTACCGGCTCTTCTCAGTGGAAGCAGCATTCCGAACCGGTGGTAGAATCTGACTATTTGTAAGTGCTTTAAGGCCTACAAGAATAAAAAAAAATGATTTTGATTTCCTTCACCTCTCTTTAATAGATAAAATAAATGAAATAAACTATTGCGTTTGTTTATTTTGTATAAATCTGTGCTTGCTGTGTAAAGTAAAAATATATTTTTGAAAAATCGATCTTTTGGGAGCTCGATTTTTTATCAATCGATTCGAATCGATTTAAAAATCGATCTTTTTTGGAAAGAATCGGCATCCCTAATCTGTGGGCTTATAAATTAGAGATGGGCTCATCAGCCGGGATATAAACCGCCCTAGTTCAAGTATTGCATCGGATACAACACAACAAATGTAAGTAGGCTAGTTCCAAACAAACCATGATTTATGGTGCAAAAATGAATAGCTGTAACTAATTACACAAGGACAAAAGAGCCTCTCACTTTACAAAGTTAATATTTAGAGCTGGCGCACATAACCTCTTTGTATCTGCCATTACAGCCTATTTGCAACGATGATAAAATGGCGATGGCTTTCATACCATTAATTTTTTTCAGGGTATTTCAGAAGTCCGAAATAATAATTTGATGTTTGCTTCAGTATCGGTTCTACAAGTACAGAATGGTATAAAAAATTGATCGAAATTCGACCAATTTCCAACTTTTTATTCGACGTCAATTTCTATAACTAGTCTTATGTAAAATTTGCATGTTCTGTTTTGTGAATATTGGTAGTCGCTCCTCATAAGTGTAGTTTACACTACTGAATAGGGTTGTGGATGTACCCAAAGGCCAGAACACCATACCTGTGACAAATATTCAAAGATCTTTAACTCAGGATAATTAGGTAAAAACTGTCTTCCCTAAGCATCCACATATGAGCTACCGTATATGCGCCCCAAGGTTTTATTTCGGACTCATGATACACCTTGTATAAAAGTATTTTTAAGAACAATCTGGATATACGAATCCAGAGCTTTGACTGCATAAAGCTCCGTGCACACTGGAGTGCCAAGACGCGCGTTTCAAAATTGACTCATACCAAAAGTTAATTCTTCAACGGAAGAACGGTATTTGCTTGGCATTGTCCACAAACATTCAATGTTTATTTATATAGACAAAGAGTTCGTTTTGGTTTTGGCAAAAAAAAATTACCGACACCCCTGACTGTCCGAGTCTTTATCAAATAAAATCAAATCAATTTTTTTTTATTCGTGTAGGCCAAAAAGCACTTACAAGTCAGATTCTACCACCGGTTCGGAATGCTGCTTCCACTGAGAAGAACTGGTAAGAAACTCAATGGTTACTCTTTTCAAAATGATAATTGCGAGTAATACATTCTCAGGAGCAGCAATGCCTTGAGAGCAGACAGCATCTTAGCCACAATACTAGAGAAGAATTATACTCACGGCAGTCTAATATTAAATTCAAATATAATCATTACGCTTAGGAAGCTAGTACAGTAAGGTGCGTCTACTTCCATTTACAATGAAGGGATTAATCTAAACCACAGATGGTTATAGAAATAATTGCTTTGGAACGATGCCTTCAACGCAGTATGGGAGAGAAGATGGTAAGTCATAAAGAGGAAAATGGTTGGACCAGTTATTATCCGTGCATAGTTGATATTCAATTTGATTTCAGTTTAAAAAAAAAAATCTAACAAAAAGGTGCATGTGTTTAAAAATAAAAGTTATCTGCCTTTGCGCTTACTCTTATACAGTTATTATCTGTGGTTAACCAGGCAATTATAACCAGCTGCTCGGTCATACTTGACACACTAAGATGGTACTTGGGGTTTGAAGCGTTAGTTCACTTTATTCTAGGTTTAGCCTATTACGTTATAATAAAGAAAACACCTAGGTAATTAGAAAATGTCAGATGAAAAGGTATCTTCAAGAAGCGAGCATACTCATTCCTTAAAGGCCGGCAACGCACTTGCGATGCCCCTGGTGTTGCGGGTGTCCATGGCCGGCGTTAGTCACTTACCATCAGGTGAAACGCCTGCTCGTTTGCCTCCCTATCTCATAAAAAACCGGCCAAGTGCGAGTCGGACTCGCGCACATAGGGTTCCGTACCATTATCTATAAAAACGGCAAAAAAATCACGTTTGTTGTATGGGAGCCCCCTTAAATATTTATTTTATTCTGTATTTTAGTATTTGTTGTTATAGCGGCAACAGAAATATACAATCTGTGAAAATATCAACTCTCTAGCTATCACGGTTCATGAGATACAGCCTGGTGACAGACGGACGGACGGACGGACGGACAGCGAAGTCTCAGTAATAGGGTTTCCGTTTTAACCTTTGGGTACGGAACCCTAAAAAAAAACATACGCGTCGAATTGAGAACCTCCTCCTATTTGCAGTTGGATAAAAGGACGCATCTTTCAAATTAAAAGTCTTTATTACACTTCCTATAATATGTTCGTATTTAACTGACTAATAAGAAAAACATAATAATATAAGGTCCTGGATTTGACTCATTGGCTTTTTTAATGTTTGCTAACGCATATCTCCAGCGTTTATGAGGCGATTTGTTTTTTTTTTTATGTTAGCTAGGGGATTACTGAAGGTTAGTCCCATTTAAAAAATATATTCAGAAATCAATCTACTATTTCAACTCAAATTCATAACCTCAGTTATGCTCGACATTAGAACAATTTTTTTAAAAGAGAAAGTTTTCACATGATGTTGAAAATAAGTATAGTTTGTGACATTATAATGTCTAACTGAGTATTTGTTTATTGTTTTCTTATATTCACGCGATTACTATACATTGAAATTAAACTATTATCTAACACCTCAGTCCGCCCGTGACCATGGTTGCTGTAAAGCAGCCGTCGGGAATATAAAATAGTAAATAAACGCGATAAAATCCGTAAAATAGTTTTATTTCAATGAGTATTTGTTTTAAAGTTAGTATTTGTTTATTTGTTTAAAGCCGATATATCGAAGTATCGTTATTTTTCATCAATCATTAAATCAATCAATCAATCAATCATCAATCATCATACATTGAATTCCGATATTGCTAATAAAAATAAAATATGGATATATCTAAAACTCGATTTGAAACGATACGATAAAATACCTTTTTTTGTTTCGACATAATTCGACATGTTTAACCTGTCCTGCAGCAATGTTTTAATATTATTTTCAATGTTTGACAGTTAATCCGCCAAAATTAAAAGTTACTATTGTAACAACAATAGTTGACTATGATTTAAGAGCTGGTTTTAAGATACTAAATCGAGCTCCGATTCAAAATGTTTGTCGAAACAGAAGTAATTTTTCGGGTTCCGTACCCAAAGAGCAAAACGGGTACCCTATTACTAAGACTTCGCTGTCCGTCCGTCTGTCACCAGGCTGTATCTCATAAACCGTGATAGACAGTTGAAATTTCACAGATTATGTACTTCTGTTGCCGCAATGCCGACAAATAATACATTAAAAACATATTAAAATAAATATGTAAGTGGGTTCCCATACAACAAACGTGATTTTCGTGCGCGAGTCCGACTCGCACCTAGCTGGTTATATTTTATAAATTCAAGTGACGAAAGAACGACAAACATCATTTTACAATAAGTAGTTCTTTTTCTTTTATCTATATCACATTATAGGTAATTTAATAATATATGATATGATCGGCAGGAGATTTAAGTAAAGTAACGAAACCATAGCGCTATTTTAAACTACTCTAGTGATATCTATCGAAAAAAAACTTACTAAAGTCAGTTCTACCAGGGCTCTTAGTCCGCCAACACGTTGTGGACTTGCTTTGACTATTTTTGCATACATATACTCACGCCTGTATCCCATGGGGGTGGGCAGAGACTACCATTTGCCACACGCTACGATCCTGACATACCTCTTTCGCTTCATCCACAGTCATACATCTTTTCATGCACTTCCGTCGGTTTAGGGTGCTACGGACTTGACCTTTCTGGAAGAGACCGTTAATCTGGTCGTGAAAGGTCTTCCTCGGGCGCCCTCTTCCGACATGGCATGAAAACAACGATATTTTATTAATGGTAGGTAGAATATGACTAGTCTAATAGCTACAAGGTGACAGTGTCTAATGTCTACACTGGTTTTATTTTAGCAACTTTTAGTAAACTGTTTAATTTTTTAACCGACTTCAAAAAGGAGAAGGTTCTCAATTCGACCCGTATTTTTTTTTTGATTCTCTACCAGTTAGATGCCTAACGAATTATATATATTTTTGCGCCATCTATTATCTAAGTGGTGAGTTATAACATAGCAGAGAATTGTAGAACTCGTAGGTTAATATGTGAAGCAAGATTAATTCGAAATTTATATCAAAATAACTAGGTGGTAGTAAATTAAATCTGGTATTTGACCGAAATTAATACCGTCAAGAATTATAAAAAAAAAACAACATTGAACCCCTAATTGTACCCATGCTATGAAGGAGTTGATATCTGAAAATATTTAAAAAAAATCTTAAACAATTATAAAATAAATACAAATCGTATCATAAACTCCTCTTTTTTTTATCTAGTCACCAATAATTAAATATTAACTCTAGATTATACGTACACCTAAAATAAGTAGATACGTAACTTATTTCTAAATAATCATTATTTTAACCTGACCTATTTATATTTAAGTGTACAACGAAAGAAACATTTAATTGCGAGTTCGTAACTAGGAAAGTGTTTCAGGGTACAAACTTTCAACGGAAAGTTTTTATTCATGAAACAACCCTCGCCGAAACCCATTAGTCGAACGAAATTAACTTAGTGTGAAAACACATGGGAGCCGCGGTTGGGGACCAAAGCGCGAGGTAAAACCGCGTTACGCAAACTGATGGCATTTCACAGTTCAGATGCAAAAGTCAGAAGGCTGCAAGACAGTTGCACCCCCGTATGTTTTCACCCTCGCTTCACAGTTGTTGTCAAAATAAATTCCCCAACGGGCCAGCGTGTCGCGAACCATCTCTTTATCAAAACTCCAACTTGCGTCACCGAAACGCGACCGCGAAAATTAATTTTTGGTAATTTATTTTAATATATTTGCAATTTACTAAGAGATATCGCCCATTCTGTGGCGACGGCCGCATAAATCTAGTAAATATTGTTGGTTTTAAATGTAGGTATAAGCCCCTAGTAAAACAATTAGTGATACATTTGAGCGGATTAGGTGGATAACTTTGTTGAAATTAAGTTACTGTAAGCTTTACTTTCTAAACTTTAGAGTATAATATTTAGTGCTGAGTAATGTTTTTGGACGAAAAATCTAATATCACATTAAAAAAATCGATGGCATTCGACTTTTTTTCTTCGTATGACCGCTTGTGTTAGCGTTTTCAGAACGCCTGAAGGCGTCTGACATGACCTGTCGAGTGCACCTCCCCTAAATGCGAGGGGGATTCAGGCCATAGTCCACCACGCTGGCCCAGTGCGGGTTGGTGAACTTCACACGCCTTTCTATAGACGTGCAGGTTTCCTCACGATGTTTCACTACACCGTTTCTTAGCAAGTGATAATCTCGGATGAAAATGAGATTCGCACATGAAACCCAGAGATGCGAGCTGGGGTTTGAACCTGCGCACTTTGATTGCAAAGCGTGCGTTCGACCACTCGGCTGGCACTGCCAAGTTTCACAAGGAGATAAATATATAATATACTTGTTAAATAAACAAAGTAGTTGCGATTTCAATGCGCCCCGTATCATAGTATGATAAGGTTAGCCTGAGTCGGCTAGCAACAATAAATTCAATCCACTTAAATCCCCAAAAGAAGGATTGCTTTTTTATCTCGGAGCTCGCAAACTGTCTCTATAGGAGATTAATAAACCGTACGAGACCTTCGAACCGTGTGCTCATTTGTAAAGTTGCTCGTTTATTAGAGCCCTCCATTATTCAGTAAGCCAGTAAGTCATTTCATGCAACGATAAGACAGTGGAACAATGAATACTGTTGGACTTTTACTTCGTTTCATAGACAAGATTAAAGTTTTGATGAGAGCCGTGTACGGTAATTCAAGCGTTCAAAGCTCAACTAAGTGCCCTCAGTAGTGGATTCGACTTATTGAGCACATTTTGGATACGTCTTATTTGTCAAATGATTTAATTTTATTAGCATCAAGGACACAATAACTTATGGTCTAAAATACGTATTGTATACCATTTAAATCCCTTTAACATTTATCCCGAGACCCTAGTGGATGACCCTTGTCCTCTAGATTCATCACTAGCGTTTCTTAGGCTAAGCTTATTTATTTTAATCCAATTCTCTACTTGTATATAGCTTTAGTTAAAGCTGCCTTTTCCATTCCTTAACATGAAATGCAATTACTACTTAGCCTACTCAGCTACCACCGCAGATTGCCACAACCTTCATACAACTCGGGACTATGTGGATGACATTTTGAGGGCAGTTTAATGACGTCACAGTTTCTAAGCGGCATGGAATACTTGGCGACCGTCGCTGAGCTATCGCCGCCGTACTGCCGCTAACTTAGTTTAGTTTATCGTCTAATTTACTACCGAAACTTGGAAGGATGTCACAGTCGTCGGTTATCTTTTATGAACACATCACATTACATCTTTTTAGTCTTATTTAAAAAAATATGATCTGACGCGTTCTTTAATAATATTTCTATTTGTGATATCCTTGCTATGTAAGCTAAATTATTATTTGCGGTTATCGCATTGACCCCCAAAATATAACTTTAGTTATGATTCATTTGACGAAGCAATGTTAGAAATGTTTAAAATTAACCAACTTGATACAGTATAAAGACACCCTGACTCTGAAAATTGTGTTGAAAGTGGTGATATACCCAAATTATTCCTTATAATATCATCTGCACACTTTATTTAAATGTGCGGACATGTTCTTTATGTCAGAAATCATAGCAGAACTGCTGAAACTTATACAATTTAAAAAGTTTTGCAAGAACAATGTTTGTTTTCATATTATAAGTTCACTTCTGGGGACGCTTCTGCGTAATGTATTGCGTATGAAACTTGTTTACACTGGTTTCTTGAAGCAAACTGTGCTTTTGTGCAATCAAAGGTAAATAATATTTACGGAAGAAACTCTTCATTTATTTAAAAGGCGAAAGACAATATAAAAAAAAATGGCTTTTCATATCCTATTGTATGAAACCAATCACGGTCTCAGCGGGCCTAATAACCACAATGTCAATATATTGGTCTCCGCACTGCCTTGACGCTGTGATCTTTGCGATAAAAAAATATTAGTGGCCAAGAATTGGATGACAGTTCAGTTTGTCTCCAGATTTTAAATGTACAGCGAGCGAATACATTTTTTTTTTGGACATGTTCTTTGTGCTAATATGCATAAAGATGCAGTAAACGCAACGGAACTAAATTTGCTCGGGTCATTGATGACACTTCAAAGAGCTTTACAGTTCGTTTTAGTATTGGCAAATAATTATGTCACACGCGTTTTGATGAGCCTATTTGCGCAGGACTTACTTCAGAGTAAGTCTCAAGTTACTCTGAAGTAAGTCCTGCGCAAATGAAAACGCGTGCGACTGCTATATAAGTGATTTTTATGCCTGTAGTAAGCTACAGGCATAAAAATCACTTATAATGGCAGTCACAGATTTCACAGAGTTTATAACCTCATCTGCACCCTCACCAAGACCTGTCTTGTACCAATGTTTTTAAAAGTTAACTGAGTACAAATGTGTCAACATTTTTTTTTGTTTTTTTTTTTAATGGACTACGCTGTTGGGCCTGAGGTGGCCTTTACAGCTTTACCGGAGGTGTGGCGAGCGCAGAGTGCACTCCAACCAAGACCTTAAGGGCGGATAAGGGTGGCAACTAGCTCAAGGGCGCCACAGAGGGCACGACCTCGGCTTGGGCAGATACCGTGAGGGGAGAGGTAGTGACTGTGCTCCTAGGTGCAAAGATGCACCTACGAGTGAAAGAGGAGGTTCCTCGACCTCGCCGGCGAGATCAGTGTCTGTTGATGATTCTCAAGTGATATTTGTTGGACTGTGTGAGAATTTTGATCACGGAGTAGGGTCAGTTTTTGAAAGATGTTTTGGGGAAAATCATTCAAAACCTGCCTCTTTATGTTCAGTGCGATGAATGATATCCTATTATCAGGGTTCGACGCTGATACGTCGATATTATGACGAGGGTTATGCCTTTTTATTGATGTTGCTTTCACAATTTTGTGTTGTACTTTCATATAATATAATAATGTATAATATAATATAAATAGCAGTGGTAGCCGAGTGGTCGTACGCACGCCTTGCAAATCAAAGTGTGCAGGTTCAAACCCCGGCTCGCACCTCTGGGTTTCATGTGCGAATCGCATTTACATCCGAGATTACCACTTGCTATGAAACGGTGAAGGAAAACATCGTGAGTAAACCTGCACGTCTGAGGGAACTTGACTAGTTCTCGATAGATGAGTGAAGTCTGCCAACCCGCACCGGGCCAGCGTGGTGGACTATGGCCTGAATCCCCCTCGCATTGAGGGGAGGCCCGTGCCCAGCAGTGGGACATTAAAAAGGGCTGTAGTTATAATAATGTCAGTTATAATACCTTTATTTCCCTGACTGGATTAAGTATTTACTTTTCATATATCTAGATAGTTTTGCTTAATCTTTTACATAAAGATATTTGAATAGTAATTGTACTATTGTTACATTATTATATAGATCTCATAAGATGATACCTAAAACTATAAAAATAAACATACTTGAAAAGTGATTTTCTTGTCTATACATCTATACTACATACTACATACTACATACTAGATACTACATACTACATACTACATACTACATACTACATACTACATACTACATACTACATACTACATACTACATACTACATACTACATACTACATACTACATACTACATACTACATACTACATACTACATACTACATACTACATACTACATACTACATACTACATACTACATACTACATACTACATACTACATACTACATACTACATACTACATACTACATACTACATACTACATACTACATACTACATACTACATACTACATACTACATACTACATACTACATACTACATACTACATACTACATACTACATACTACATACTACATACTACATACTACATACTACATACTACATACTACATACTACATACTACATACTACATACTACATACTACATACTACATACTACATACTACATACTACATACTACATACTACATACTACATACTACATACTACATACTACATACTACATACTACATACTACATACTACATACTACATACTACATACTACATACTACATACTACATACTACATACTACATACTACATACTACATACTACATACTACATACTACATACTACATACTACATACTACATACTACATACTACATACTACATACTACATACTACATACTACATACTACATACTACATACTACATACTACATACTACATACTACATACTACATACTACATACTACATACTACATACTACATACTACATACTACATACTACATACTACATACTACATACTACATACTACATACTACATACTACATACTACATACTACATACTACATAATACATAATACATAATACATAATACATACTACATACTACATACTACATACTACATACTACATACTACATACTACATACTACATACTACATACTACATACTACATACTACATACTACATACTACATACTACATACTACATACTACATACTACATACTACATACTACATACTACATACTACATACTACATACTACATACTACATACTACATACTACATACTACATACTACATACTACATACTACATACTACATACTACATACTACATACTACATACTACATACTACATACTACATACTACATACTACATACTACATACTACATACTACATACTACATACTACATACTACATACTACATACTACATACTACATACTACATACTACATACTACATACTACATACTACATACTACATACTACATACTACATACTACATACTACATACTACATACTACATACTACATACTACATACTACATACTACATACTACATACTACATACTACATACTACATACTACATACTACATACTACATACTACATACTACATACTACATACTACATACTACATACTACATACTACATACTACATACTACATACTACATACTACATACTACATACTACATACTACATACTACATACTACATACTACATACTACATACTACATACTACATACTACATACTACATACTACATACTACTTGCTACATGCTACATGCTACATGCTACATGCTACATGCTACATGCTACATGCTACATGCTACATGCTACATGCTACATGCTACATGCTACATGCTACATGCTACATACTACATACTACATACTACATACTACATACTACATACTACATACTACATACTACATACTACATACTACATACTACATACTACATACTACATACTACATACTACATACTACATACTACATACTACATACTACATACTACATACTACATACTACATACTACATACTACATACTACATACTACATACTACATACTACATACTACATACTACATACTACATACTACATACTACATACTACATACTACATACTACATACTACATACTACATACTACATACTACATACTACATACTACATACTACATACTACATACTACATACTACATACTACATACTACATACTACATACTACATACTACATACTACATACTACATACTACATACTACATACTACATACTACATACTACATACTACATACTACATACTACATACTACATACTACATACTACATACTACATACTACATACTACATACTACATACTACATACTACATACTACATACTACATACTACATACTACATACTACATACTACATACTACATACTACATACTACATAATACATACTACATACTACATACTACATACTACATACTACATACTACATACTACATACTACATACTACATACTACATACTACATACTACATACTACATACTACATACTACATACTACATACTACATACTACATACTACATACTACATACTACATACTACATACTACATACTACATACTACATACTACATACTACATACTACATACTACATACTACATACTACATACTACATACTACATACTACATACTACATACTACATACTACATACTACATACTACATACTACATACTACATACTACTTGCTACATGCTACATGCTACATGCTACATGCTACATGCTACATGCTACATGCTACATGCTACATGCTACATGCTACATACTACATACTACATACTACATACTACATACTACATACTACATACTACATACTACATACTACATACTACATACTACATACTACATACTACATACTACATACTACATACTACATACTACATACTACATACTACATACTACATACTACATACTACATACTACATACTACATACTACATACTACATACTACATACTACATACTACATACTACATACTACATACTACATACTACATACTACATACTACATACTACATACTACATACTACATACTACATACTACATACTACATACTACATACTACATACTACATACTACATACTACATACTACATACTACATACTACATACTACATACTACATACTACATACTACATACTACATACTACATACTACATACTACATACTACATACTACATACTACATACTACATACTACATACTACATACTACATACTACATACTACATACTACATACTACATACTACATACTACATACTACATACTACATACTACATACTACATACTACATACTACATACTACATACTACATACTACATACTACATACTACATACTACATACTACATACTACATACTACATACTACATACTACATACTACATACTACATACTACATACTACATACTACATACTACATACTACATACTACATACTACATACTACATACTACATACTACATACTACATACTACATACTACTTACTACATACTACATACTACATACTACATACTACATACTACATACTACATACTACATACTACATACTACATACTACATACTACATACTACATACTACATACTACATACTACATACTACATACTACATACTACATACTACATACTACATACTACATACTACATACTACATACTACATACTACATACTACATACTACATACTACATACTACATACTACATACTACATACTACATACTACAAATACTACAAATAAATAAAATTGGAGTGTCTGTTTGTAATATCAAAATAACACTTTTTTACCAAATGCGTATGAAAGTATATACGATACCTATAACGAAAACGCAATTTTGAATTTTTTTGTCTGTCTGTCTGTCTGTTTGTTTGAGGTAAACTTCTAAACGGCTGAACCGATTTCAATGGGACTTTCACTGACAGATAGCTGACGTTCCACGGCGTAACTTAGGCTACTTTAATTTTAGAAAAAGCATTAGGGTTCCGCGGGAAAAACATAATACCCATATTTCCGGGTAATCTCCCTAAAGTCCACGCGGGCGAAGTCGCGGGCACAGCTAGTATTATAATACAATACAATACATCAGCACGCATTCCCAATACAATACGTATTCCCTGAAGGGGCAGGCAGAGGTGCACTGCAGTGCGCCCACACTTCGTCCACATATTTTGGTCCCAATGTAATGTAGTAGGGGGCGAGCCTATTGCCATTATACTGGGCACATTCCCCCTCAATACGAGGGAGATTTGGGCTATAGGTCACCACGTTAGCCCAGTGCGGGTTGTTGAACTTCACACGCCTTTCTACAGAAGTGCAGATTTCCTCACGATGTTTGCCTTCACCGTTTTTCTTGTATTAGCTTCAATATTATCTCCCTGTGAAGTCTGAATATTAAACTGACGACAAAGATGGTACCAGCTAATCTTAATGAACTATAACCAACTGCAGAGAACTAATATAAGGAAAGTTGGAAAAAGGAAATTTTTAAAATTACATCTACCGAGCTCTGTCACAGCCATCTGTCTATATTACATTCTTGGTTTTATTATCTATCTAATTTTGTATTATTAAACAAGTTCTTATCAACTCAACACGATAATGTAAGTTTCTGAAAAGAACTTATGAAATAACACGCTGCACTTATTGAGGCGAGCGTAAACCGTTGTATTTTTTTGTGAAAATGAACTCTGTATCAATACTATTAAAGATTGAATTTATGTGATCCACGCGATTACTATGCATTTTTTTTATTTATTTGTGCACCGTTAAGTGCACCGTGTGAAATAACAAGGTACATGCATAGGTTTTAAGCTAAGTGCCCTGTCAATTATAGGAAATTACAGCATGCATAAATAACAATGGGTAAACTACTTAAGGCTAAATTATATAAACACTATATTACCTCATCATAAAGGGACACAGTAACCAAGCAAAGCAAGTAAATTTCAAATGAGAATAGGAATGTCAATAACCTCTATCTGTCCACTGTCACTTGAAAAGTATGGTTTGCAAAAAACTTATTTGCATAATATCAATAATAATAGTCTTACATCAAATGTAAACAAAAGGTTAAATTAACTTCGCAAATAAATTTTGTTTAAAAAATATCTTGTTTTGCTCACCCTACCTAACTGGTTAGAATTGACAGCTATGACGTCACAATATGGTGCAAAGTCGATCCTATTCATATTTGAAACGCATTATACGTGTCATTTTTACCGCATGTGGTCGATGACACTTCGATTAAAAGCCTTTTGTGTGATTAAATACAGTATGTTTTGCTATTGGTACAAAATTGGTCGCGCGCGTTTCGACGCCCCTGTGGGTGCTGGGCTCAGGAGTCATAATCTGCAGTACAGTACCGAGACAACCCGAGATGTGCACAGCAAATCAAAATTGCAACGCCACATTCCCGACTCTGTGCGATATAATCCCTTGTTATTGTGGACGACGGAACTATTCCGAAAGAGAAACGTTAAAATATTTTTTAATGTCGTATTTTCTTGGGACATTGTTTCTGAATAAAGCGCCATCTATTTACAGAGTTTTAAACTTTTGCAAATGTCAACGTTTTAGTTTTACAGTAATATTATTATTTTGATTGAAAAAAATATAACTGAGCAAGGATACTCGCCGTAGTTTTACAATAACAAATGTATTTTTTTAATGATGGCTAGTAACAAAAACGTATCAGGAAAATTTAAATCTCGAAATAGTATCAGCTCCTCTAATACCTAACAGAATAGGCACCCAAAGCGGATTTCAGACATTATTATATTTTTCCTTCAGCGCAGTGACGGTGGCATTTTCCTTTTTGTTCTTTCGTATTTGTTAATTTTCCTTTTGTGTCGCAAACTATGGTGCAAATTTTAAAAAGTGAATTGCGGTTGCAATAATGTCGGTCACTGTACTTGTTGACTTTTCTCCAGCCTGTGAATTATAAAGTACTGTCGAACACAAAAGGCTTGTTCAGTATTCCAGCATGACTGTTACAATATTTTCTATTGAACGTGATGCCTTAAAGTCTTCATTGTTCGTCTACTTACTTGAAGTATTCTTGTTCGCTAAAAACATGTTCTTGTAATGATTGATATAAGATGTTTTTTCGTGACATATTAGCCAAGTGTTCTTGCAAGAAATATACTCAATTATAATTGGATAAATGATTCTATTTTTATTTTCCTTTATTTCTTATCTTTCTTATAAATTACATTTTTAAATATAAATATAAAAAATACATTTAAAAATATAAAAAACAGTTCCCCACCGGCATCTGGAACAGGGTCCTAGTTACCAGTGGTTAGGGCTCCAGAGAGAGGAACTTCCTCACAATGCGCGCCGTCTCCAGAAGTACCGCCTTCTGAATCTGTCCCTTTATCCAGCTGCCTAACGCGAGCCTCTTTAGGTGTTTGTCGAGGCTCTTGGCTAATAAGCCATGGGCGGAAACGACTATCGGTACAATGATTGCCGCATCAATGTCCCACATGTCGACAACCTCGTGAGCCAGATCAAGATACTTGCTTTCTTTATCTTTCTCTGCTTTCACGAGATTCTCGTCATGGGGGACAGTGATATCGATAATCATTGCACGGCGCTCTTGGCGATCTATCAGCACAATATCAGGCTTATTGGCTACAATAGTCCTGTCTGTGATGATAGACCGGTCCCAATACAATGTGATATGACCCTCTTCGAGAACTGGTTGTGGCTCATACCTGTAGTACGGTACCTCGGATGTCACAAGGCGATATTTAAGGGCAAGTTGCTGGTGGACAATCCTGGCTACTTGGTTGTGTCTGTGTAAATATTGACCATTTGCGAGACGCGAACAACCGGAGATGATATGCCTCAGGGATTCACCAGGGCGATGACATGCCCGACAAATGTCAATGGTGCCATCCCTAAGAATATATCTCCGGTAGTTGTTCGTCATCACAACTTCGTCCATAATTGCACAGACAAAACCTTCGGTTTCCCCAAAGAGGTCGCCGAATCGTAGCCAGGCCACGGAGGCCGCAAGATCTACATCGGGCCCATGAAGGGCCCGATAGTACCTTCCGTGTAGCTCCTTACCCTGCCATACCACCCTACGATCATCCGTTGTCAGTACCACAGGTTTGCGCCAGTTCTCTTTTGCCAACGATAGAGGGGTGAGTCCATTATCTACTGCCACTACATCGACATGCATTTCCCCATCGGCACGGAGAAAATATTCTCTGAGACTACATATCTCTCGGTTATGCAAAGTCTTGACGTTTAAAAAGCCACGACCTCCACATTTCCGAGGGATATATAGTCTCATTACCGATGAACGTGGGTGATGCATGCGGTATGCAGTGAGCGTAGTACGGACTGTTCTATCCAGGGTATCCAATTCGGTCTGAGTCCACTTGAGTATGCCAAAGGAGTACATCAAGACTGGCATGACCCAGCCGTTGTAGGCTCGCACCTTGTTTCCGCCTGATAAAAGACTTTTCAGTACTTTTTTCAGGCGCCCCAAGAAGCGATCCCGCAACAGCTGTTTCATGTCAGTCTCACTAATGCCTAACCCCTGTGACATACCCAAGTATTTGTAGGTCTCGGTTGCGGCGAGTGATCTCAGTTGGATGGAATCTGAAAGTTGGATGCCTTCAGACTCCACCATCCTCCCCTGCTTTGCATGCATGACCGCACATTTATCCACACCAAACTCCATCCTGATAGAATTACTAAAGGTCTCTGTAACCTTCAGTAAGCCCGACAGTTGGAGTGCAGTGGGGGCAAACAGTTTAAGGTCATCCATGTAAAGCAGGTGAGATATTACCTGACCTCCTCGTCGCAACCGAAAGCCAAACCCTGACTCCTCCAAAAGTGCGCTCAGAGGGTTCAGGGCCAGGCAAAACCATAATGGACTCAGACTATCACCCTGGAAGATACCTCGCTCTATCCTTATAGGCTCGCCATTCCCAAGGATCTGTCGAGAGCCTGGACAGAGAAGGACCGTTTTCCATTGCCTCATACATGACTCCAAGAAAGTGCGTAGAGTTGTATCTATTTTATACAACTCAAGCACTCTCACAAGCCACGTATGCGGCACAGAATCATAGGCCTTCTTATAATCTATCCAGCATGTCGACAGATCCTTTCGGTTTCGGCGAGCCTGTTGACAAATGGTCATATCGATGAGGAGTAGCTCCTTAGTACCACGGGACCCACTCCTACATCCATTCTGAGAGGCAGACATTATTGAATTATCTTCAACATGTCTGGCGATTTTCACTCTCAGGATGGATGTAAGAGTTTTGTAAATTGTAGGTAGACAGGTGATCGGTCTATAATTTTTAGGGTCCGTGGTACTTCCGGTTTTATGGAGCAGATGGGTTACGCCTGTAGTTATAAATTCCGGTAACGACCCAGATTGTAAGGCGGATTGGAATTGGGATGCCAAGCGAACGTGCGAGCTACGTAGCCATTTGAGCCAAAAATTATGCAGTCCGTCCGGGCCTGGGGCCTTCCAATTAGGTAGAGAACGGACTGCATTGGCTACGTCTAGGGGCCCGATGGAGATGGCTTCCATTTCTTTTATTGGTTCGCACATTCGCTCGACATCACCGATCCAATTGCCTTCGTAGTGAGTGACTGGCACCGACCAGATATCACGCCAGAATGTTGTCATGGCGTTATCATCTGGTCGCTGCAATTCACTCACTGGTTCATTGGGTCGCTCCCAGGATCTATAAACCCATCTTTGATCCCTTTGGAACATGGAGTTCTGGGAATATCGATCTACGCGAGCCTTATACCTACGTATACGGTTTGCCCATGCATAAATTTTCTGCTTCAGGAAGTCAATGCGCTCTGTGACGCGGGAAATATATTCGCGGGGACTGACATCAGTCCCTGCGAATGCCCGCTTCACAAAGCGCATAACTCTAGGGCGTGTATTACCCTCCCTGAAGCAGCTGAGCTTGCCAATGAGTGCCCTAGCCTCGCTAATACGACGCTCTATCCTGCATTGCCATGCCGGGACGGCGGGTTTTGGACGTGTAGCTGTGTCAGTGTTAAAAACCTTGACACGAGCTACACGACATACCGTAATGGCAGCACAATACAGGATAGAGTGTGTATCCACAAGGTCATCACTACTGTCAAAGTAAATTGACAGTAGTGAGTCTAAGGCACCCACTAGCGCTCTATTCCCATTATGCATGGGTAGGCGAGGTATACGAGGTCTAAGATGGTTCGGCATGGATCGATACTCCCGAACTACATCCTCCAAAGTACTCCTCAATAAGTCATTGTATTGGGTACTTACATCAATAGGCGCGTTATCCCTATCAACGTCGCTATCGGCGGCAAGCCGTGAAGTAACCGTGGCACTTGCCACAGGCTGGGCCGCCGGCTGCGACGATGCGACAGGAACAACCCGCCTACTCTGCACCTCCGAGCGTAGCCGATCTAGTACGGTATCAGCCAGCATGTTTCCACGCTGGATGACCCGCACCTGATCCGACAGTCGTTGCGCCGACACGTTGACTGCTGGTTCCAGGGACTGAAACAGAGGCAGCATTCGGTTACGGTACGCGGTGAGGTTAGTTCCCCCCTCTGTAGCCTCATAGTAGGCGCGCATGACGTTTTCATTCATGGAAGACGTCCATCGCATGCGCCGCACTACACCACTGGGAACGAGGACCCTGTTCGGAGCCGGTTGCCCCAAAAGCCCCAAGTGTCCCGGTGGCCGGCCTCTCTGCCGACGTACAGGTGGTGGCGACGTCGGCGGAGAAAAATACTCGTCGCTCTCGCTCGACGCTACTGCAGTCACCGACGTCCTGATGATGGATGCCGGCGATGGCGAGGCGGAGCGAGGTGACTGGTCCGGGGGTGTTGATTGTGCGTAATGTCGCACGGCACTCCGCTGTCGACATTGTCTCCTCGGATTTCTCCGAGGAGCGTCCGTCATCTTATTTGGTCAGCACTTTTTGAAAATAATTGAAAACTATTGCATTTTTGTATTAATTGCATGTTTTGCGGTATATTTCATTGTATATTCACAGTTTTCGGATGTAATTAGTATAATTTTAGTAAAATAAAAATTTTCACAAATTTTATTGATGTTCTTGACAGCGGTTGCCATGGTTATTTTTATTATTATTACAAGCTTTATATTGACTTGCAATGTATGTCCGGGTGGAATCTTGCAACTGAATTTTAAATCAGTTATCTTAAACCGATTGAGCTGAAATTAGGTATACACGCTTATTTTGGATGTCAATGCAAGCTTACCTATGTGACGTCATTGTAACTCCAACATGGCGGATCATCCAAGATGGCGGAATAGTTATTTTTTCTGCACTACCACAGTATAGGTATCAAATGAAAGGGCTTGCTGAGGAGAGCACGAAAACTAAGGGCAATTAAGCAAAAGCTTGTTTTTAAAAAGTTTTTTTACCATTACTTTTAAGTAATGTCATAGGATAATGATAAAAAAAAACTCCAATTAAAGTTACTCAGTGCAATAGTTCTTCTTCTCGTATGAATGTCAAATTATACTTTATTTTGTAGGAATTTGGCCACTGGAGATGCTCGACTCAAAAAACATGAATTCCAGTCTCATCTCATCTATTCCTAGTTTAACAAGCGTTACGTCAAATAAAGGCCCGACACTCGTTGGCACGGAATAAAAGATTCAATTTAAAAGTTTCCACGGTAATTTAAAACTAAGTTACGAGTGCTGCCGGTAATTCTGTTTTCAGATTTGAAAACCTGCCGCGGCGATTTCGTTAACATTGAAATAAAATAATTTATCGAGTTCTCGGGCGAGTTTAATTCGATTTTCTCGGGGGCCCCGAGTACTTACCTACTGCAGGGTAACTGCATGAAGATGCTTTTATTATATTATTATTTCTTCTTTTTTTGCTATTTATGGAATAAGCTGAGGAATTACTGTCCATGTGTCTAGCGGTTATTTATGCCATTGTCGAATAATTAATACAAAAGGACAGATTCAATAAATGCACATTATCAATTAAAATGGCTGATGAACGTTATAAAGTATGGCGAATAAAGCCTTTACTACTACTACTACAGCCCTTTTAACGTCCCACTGCTGGGCATAGGCCTCTCCTCAATGCGAGGGGCATTCAGGCCATAGTCCACCACGCTGGTACAGTGCGGGTTGGCAGACTTCACACAACTATCGAAAACTAGTCAAGTTCCCTCAGACGTGCAGGTTTCCTCACGATGTTTTCCTTCACCGTTTCATAGCAAGTGATAATCTCGGATGTAAATGAGATTCGCACATAAATCCCAGAGGTGCGAGCCGGGGTTTGAACCTGCACACTTCGATTCGAAGGCGTGCGTTCGACTACTCGGCTACCACTGCTACAATCTTATACTATTCTTTGATATTTTATACAAGTGAGTTGACATCAATTGCCAAATGTTAGATCTTAGCAGCGCCTACAATTTTCTCAGAGCAATACTTCTTTTTGTACTCTATTATATTTATACTAGGCGCAGTCCTACTACTACTACAGCCCTTTTAACGTCCTACTGCTGGGCACGGGCCTCCCTTCAATGCGAGGGGGATTCAGGCCATAGTCTACCACACTGGTCCAGTGCGGGTTGGCAGACTTCACACAACTATCGAGAACTAGTCAAGTTCCCTCAGACGTGCAGGTTTCCTCACGATGTTTTCCTTCAGGCGCAGTTCTCTACACAATATAAAGGACTATGATATGAATTATAGATGCAAATTATGAGCGAGTATGTGTTGCTAATGGCTGGACTTCAAATACCCGTCCGTATCATCTCTTTGAGTTCACTTACTATCTCGAGTGCGATATTGGTAGCCATCGTGACTGGTAACATACTTAACTCGTTTACTAAGATGTATGTGATTTGAAACTTGGCATTATATTAATCGAATGTTAACAGACCAAAATACGGGTAAAAGACACGGAAGATTAGTAAGTTAAATGACAATAATCTTGGTTGAACCGACAATCGCTCCATATAATTTGAGTAATCAGCTTAGTTACGTTATCATTGTAGAATTTAATCTGATCTCAAAATGATTTGGTAAAAGTATTTTTTGTAATAATTACAAGTATCAAGAATATCCGCAAACACAAAGGCACGGTACGGCAGGCTTCTATTGTTAACCGCACGATAAAGATTATGAAAATTGTAGAAACAGATGTGACTTGACTCTTGCTTCCATTTACCATGTTATATACGACACATTAGGTACATATGCGAAGCCGACGCAAAGCTAACAAAGGAACTTCGTATTAAAAAAAATAGATAGATAACTCTTCATTGTTCCACCGCAAAAAGTATTAATATTACACACAGTTTACACATAGTGTCACAATGGGCGGCCTTATCACTAAAAGCGATCTCTACCAGGCAACCTTGGGATGGAGTGCATCTAGGAAATTGATTAAGGCGGGGGAGTACTTAAAATAAATGGTATATGTCCCCTATAGTCAGAACTTTCTGGAAGACTCAGTATTTTTCTTATTTCTTACTAATCCTTACTGTCCTATTACTGAGTAAATATTTCAATATATGTTATTTATGTATATGCAACTAAGGCACTGCATAGGGCAACTAATTGTTACAATTAGGTATCACTTACTCAGAAATTAAAACTACTCGCCTCACTCGACGATACCTATATGAATGTCTTATCTGTCAAATATTCTATGCCAGAACTACATCTCTTTTCGATACAACGTTTATATTAAAACTCGATGCGTCCAGGAAATTGCTATCATACTTGATCTCAAACTGTCACTGTGGATTAGGTGTGATAACATACGAGCGGAGCGACGAGCGAAGCGATTTCTTTTAAAGAAAATATTAAAGTAACCCAAGACAGTTTTCTGCATTTTTTTTACAAATGTCAGTTTGTCTCAGACATGCATCTAAGCTAGCAAGTGTGCCAAGACAAAACATTTGTCACACTGAGTTGCTTTGTCACTTTCGTATTTCATACGCTAAAGAATAAATTCACAAATTCCACATGAAGACTAGTCCAGTTGTGCTACGGACGGCGGCTATTATCATTCTGATTATTAATTATCAGTAGATAAATGATTTAAAAATAACATTAAGAACATCATATATGTCGCTATCCGCTTTACAAACAACAACAAATCCTCTTTCTTACGGCTTTGTGACGCATTTCAACTTTCACACGAGTCAATTGAATAGCAACTCTATGTAAGTAGTGAAAGAATTTGTTTTACAGTACACAGTACTTTTCAATGGGGATGTTTGTAAAATAGAAAACGTAAGCTAGGGATTCAAATGGCTAGGGGACAGATTTGTACACTGTTCAGTTCAATGCAATGCTTAGTTGGTTGATAGAATTATTCATCTTTTTATTTCACACGACAAGACTTTCAACGAAACGAAAGGGTTTAATACTATATATGGTGTAACTTCAGCAGCGCTTACCTTCACCTGACATTTTTCAGATGATAACAGAACTATCAATGCAATATACCTGAAAAGTATTTTTGCGACTATGACTTATTCCTTTCGAATCAATTCTTCTACTTATTCTAAAAGAGAATGAACTACACGAAACAATTTAATTTTCAAAATCCCTGTTGTTTATACGTAGACGACATTTTCATTCAAACAATAACACACTTCCTGCGCGTAAATTATTAATGCTACTCTGCTGTGTCAATTTTATGGAAATTTCCGACACAAGATAGAAAGTAAATTCTATCCGGTTGTGATGCGCGATGTGACGCGTGCCCTACTTTTTACGCAAAATCTTATTGTCTTTTATAAATTATACTTTATAACGTCTATTTACAAATGGGGAGCATAAAATAATTTAATGGCATTCGAAAGAAATTCACAAATTCCTTATTTAGCATTTTATTTACAGAGACTAATGAAATTCAAGAACGTATTCTCTTTGATTGCAGCTATTTATTTCGCACCAACTAGTCGATCCCACGCGTATATATCTTCTGCAAAAACAAGACGTAGACGAAAACGATCATCATAAAAGATAAAGGAAATTTTAGAAAACTCCAGTGGATTTGCAAGTATTTTATATAAATCAGGCTTTATTGGCATCGAGAGGGCCGTATCATTTTACCAGATATCTATTCAGGAGCTATACTAAACGTACGTGGTTGGAATACCAACTACTGCAACGCAATCTTGTTTTTACCCCCTTGAAAACTACACAATCGAATGTAGAAATCTTATCCTCATAGCGAAAAGGTTTCATTTTGATAAGCACAAGTGTAAAGCGAGTGAAAATTACGTGCGGATTTGAACAATGTACCCAACACTATCTGTCAAACCATGAAATAATGTGAGAATAAATCGAGATGTTTTACGATAGTAAATTTTATCGATACTCTTTAATTTAATTCGGACATACATTAGAGTGGAATTTTAGATTTTGGCAACTTACATCGTCATTAGAAAAACAATGAATGACTTCAGAAATACAATTATCTGAATATTTAAAAAAAAACACTGAAAATGTTGTTAAACGTAACTTGAAAGAAAAATAACGTTTTGATGTTACTAACACAACTTATAAATTCAAAAATGTCCAAAATGAAAGTGTACAAAATATAAATGACCACTATTAATATTAAAAATATACGGAACAGCAGTAAAGATCATCCCAATATCGGAGCGTGGAGTGCTTTTACAAAAATTTACTACGCATTTAAAATTTAACTGCCACTCATTTGTTTTTGTGCCAAAAATAAGCGGAGTTGTTCCACTGGGGATTTCAAGCTAGCTATGATTTCTTGTGACCACATTACAAAGTTACATTTGCCGTTCTCAAAACGAGCTTTTACGCTTCAACGCCTTTATTGCGTTAAGTTAAGATGTCGAGAAGTGTTAAATTTATATTTGTGACGGCAAATGCGGTATGTATCTCCATGTGCAGTGCAATACACGATAAATACTGCCGGTGTAAGGCAAGGAAACCACGATCATAACAGTAAATGGTCCGTTTACAAACGAATACATTAAGAAATATATCGCCCGGCTACGATTTTAGGCTTTCATTGGAGCTTTACATTTATCTTTCGAGAAAAAAGTTGCTACTCGTCTGGAAAAGAGATACAACCCTCTAACTACCAACTCTTTAGTAATATTGTTTTAATATTACTTTGACTTTAGATGTTGCAGGTAAAGTAACTTTCACATCAATGTAAACTAGTATAATCATTTTCGGAAAGAGTAATCATGGAGTATCTTGCCGAATCTTGTCTATAGGAAATGCATTTCGAATTGGTGGTAGAGTCCTATAAATGTTTGACGATTTATAAGTATATTCAAATGGTTTCCTTACATTAATGAAAATAATGAGATTGATGAATCCTAATTAAAATACCTGTGCTCAATTCTCGGCGGTAAATGTATGTAGGATTTTAATATTCTTGGTTGATTATTTTTGAACGTATTTCATTTAAATTAAATTAAGATTTCTAAACGAAGCGGTAGATGAATGAGAGAGTGAAGTGTGCGAGTGAGAGAATGAAGGAAGTTGAGCCATAAAAAAATTCAAAACGATAAGATGTTTAATTCAAGCTGTAAAATTCAAAATAAAAAAGAAAGTACAATAATATGAAAATTTTTAATTGAGAAGACCACTACACATGTATGTTTAACAAGCCAATGTCTCTTTATGCTTGATATACGGAGATTCGGCTTATGCTATAGAAACGAATATCTTCTATATCTATATCTATACATACATATACATATACAAATAAATAAAATTGGAGTGTCTGTTTGTAATATCAAAATAACACTTTTTTACCAAATGCGTATGAAAGTATATACGATACCTATAACGAAAACGCAATTTTAAATTTTTTTTTCTGTCTGTCTGTCTGTCTGTTTGTTTGAGGTAAACTTCTAAACGGCTGAAGCGATTTCAATGGGACTTTCACTGACAGATAGCTGACGTTCCAAGGCGTAACTTAGGCTACTTTAATTTTAGAAAAAAGCATTAGGGTTCCGCGGGAAAAACATAATACCCATATTTCCGGGTAATCTCCCTAAAGTCCACGCGTGCGTTAGTGAAACAAGTCATTTATTCAGTACTAGCTGTGCCCGCGATTTCGCCCACGTGGACTTTAGGGAGATTACCCGGAAATATGGGTATTATGTTTTTCCCGCGGAACCTTAATGCTTTTTCTAGAATTAAAGTAGCCTAAGTTACGCCTTGGAACGTCAGCTATCTGTCAGTGAAAGTCCCATTGAAATCGGTTCAGCCGTTTAGAAGTTTACCTCAAACAAACAGACAGACAGACAGACAGACAAAAAAAATTAAAATTGCGTTTTCGTTATAGGTATCGTATATACTTTCATACGCATTTGGTAAAAAAGTGTTATTTTGATATTACAAACAGACACTCCAATTTTATTTATTTGTATATGTATGTATATGTATATTGTATATCTATACTTATATATACTTATATATTATATATAATATAATATATATATAATATATAATAATATTATAAAGCTAACGAGTTTGTTTGTTTGTTTGTTTGGTTGAACGCGCTAATCTCAGGAACTGCTGGTCCGAATTGAATAATTATTTTTGTGTTAAATAGTTCATTTATCAAGGAAGGTTATAAGCTATATATCATCACGCTACGACCAATAGGAGCGGAGCAGCGACGAATAATGTGGCAAAAACGGGAAAATTCCCGAACATGAATCGGGTATTATAGACTTATAATATAAAATCATAGACTTTATAACATCACTCTACGCCAAAGTAACTATTAGCGCGGGTGAAACCGCGGGCACAGCTAGTGTATATATATGTATAGATAGGAATCGGCAATGTTACTTTGAGGTTTTCTGTCATAGATTGTTTGTTACATTTGTTACATAAGAATATTGAAAAGATTTTGATAATTAATAACAGTAAAAATTTTTTTTTTGTTACAGTAACATTTTGGATCGAGTGGTCGAACGTGGTTCAAACCCCGGCTCGCACCTCTGGGGTTCATGTGCGAATCTCATTTTCGTCCGAGATTATCACTTGCTAAGAAACGGTGAAGGAAAACATCGTGAGAAAACCTGCACGTCTATAGAAAGGCGTGTGAAGTTCACCAACCCGCACTGGGCTAGCGTAGTGGACTATGGCCTGAAACCCCCTCGCATTGAGAGGAGGCCCGTGCCCAGCAGTGGGACGTTAAAAAGGGCTGTAGTAGCAGTAGTCACATGTTGGATTGTCGTATTTAAAACAGCTTTAACATGATCATGAAAAACCACATTCTCAGAAGCGTCTGAATAAACAAATAATAAAAACATGATTCTCCAAATCCAAATATTTAGAAGTTCACACTTACAAGTTGTTTTCTTTGAAAATATATTGAAACTTGCCAGGGGATGGTTACCATGATTTGGAAAGGAAGCGAGACATTCCGAAATTCTGATACACAGCAATTTTAATAAGTTATGTACTACAAGGGACAATGATTGATAATATCGCTGACTCATTCGGACTAAATATAAGTGATTAAGTATTCATTTGTTTTTTGTCAAATAGACTAGCTAAAATATGCATATTATATTGCTTGTCAGCAATAAGTTTATTTTTCCTAGTCTAGTTACGTATCTATATATATATCTATCTATACAAATAAATAAAATTGGAGTGTCTGTTTGTAATATCAAAATAACACTTTTTTACCAAATGCGTATGAAAGTATATACGATACCTATAACGAAAACGCAATTTTAAATTTTTTTTTCTGTCTGTCTGTCTGTCTGTTTGTTTGAGGTAAACTTCTAAACGGCTGAAGCGATTTCAATGGGACTTTCACTGACAGATAGCTGACGTTCCAAGGCGTAACTTAGGCTACTTTAATTTTAGAAAAAAGCATTAGGGTTCCGCGGGAAAAACATAATACCCATATTTCCGGGTAATCTCCCTAAAGTCCACGCGTGCGTTAGTGAAACAAGTCATTTATTCAGTACTAGCTGTGCCCGCGATTTCGCCCACGTGGACTTTAGGGAGATTACCCGGAAATATGGGTATTATGTTTTTCCCGCGGAACCTTAATGCTTTTTCTAGAATTAAAGTAGCCTAAGTTACGCCTTGGAACGTCAGCTATCTGTCAGTGAAAGTCCCATTGAAATCGGTTCAGCCGTTTAGAAGTTTACCTCAAACAAACAGACAGACAGACAGACAGACAAAAAAAATTAAAATTGCGTTTTCGTTATAGGTATCGTATATACTTTCATACGCATTTGGTAAAAAAGTGTTATTTTGATATTACAAACAGACACTCCAATTTTATTTATTTGTATGTATGTATATGTATATTGTATATCTATACTTATATATACTTATATATTATATATAATATAATATATATATAATATATAATAATATTATAAAGCTAACGAGTTTGTTTGTTTGTTTGTTTGGTTGAACGCGCTAATCTCAGGAACTGCTGGTCCGAATTGAATAATTATTTTTGTGTTAAATAGTTCATTTATCAAGGAAGGTTATAAGCTATATATCATCACGCTACGACCAATAGGAGCGGAGCAGCGACGAATAATGTGGCAAAAACGGGAAAATTCCCGAACATGAATCGGGTATTATAGACTTATAATATAAAATCATAGACTTTATAACATCACTCTACGCCAAAGTAACTATTAGCGCGGGTGAAACCGCGGGCACAGCTAGTGTATATATATGTATAGATAGGAATCGGCAATGTTACTTTGAGGTTTTCTGTCATAGATTGTTTGTTACATTTGTTACATAAGAATATTGAAAAGATTTTGATAATTAATAACAGTAAAAATTTTTTTTTTGTTACAGTAACATTTTGGATCGAGTGGTCGAACGTGGTTCAAACCCCGGCTCGCACCTCTGGGGTTCATGTGCGAATCTCATTTTCGTCCGAGATTATCACTTGCTAAGAAACGGTGAAGGAAAACATCGTGAGAAAACCTGCACGTCTATAGAAAGGCGTGTGAAGTTCACCAACCCGCACTGGGCTAGCGTAGTGGACTATGGCCTGAAACCCCCTCGCATTGAGAGGAGGCCCGTGCCCAGCAGTGGGACGTTAAAAAGGGCTGTAGTAGCAGTAGTCACATGTTGGATTGTCGTATTTAAAACAGCTTTAACATGATCATGAAAAACCACATTCTCAGAAGCGTCTGAATAAACAAATAATAAAAACATGATTCTCCAAATCCAAATATTTAGAAGTTCACACTTACAAGTTGTTTTCTTTGAAAATATATTGAAACTTGCCAGGGGATGGTTACCATGATTTGGAAAGGAAGCGAGACATTCCGAAATTCTGATACACAGCAATTTTAATAAGTTATGTACTACAAGGGACAATGATTGATAATATCGCTGACTCATTCGGACTAAATATAAGTGATTAAGTATTCATTTGTTTTTTGTCAAATAGACTAGCTAAAATATGCATATTATATTGCTTGTCAGCAATAAGTTTATTTTTCCTAGTCTAGTTACGTATCTATATATATATCTATCTATACAAATAAATAAAATTGGAGTGTCTGTTTGTAATATCAAAATAACACTTTTTTACCAAATGCGTATGAAAGTATATACGATACCTATAACGAAAACGCAATTATTATTTTTTTTGTCTGTCTGTCTGTCTGTTTGTTTGGGGTAAACTTCTAAACGGCTGAACCGATTTCAATGGGACTTTCACTGACAGATAGCTGACGTTCCAAGGCGTAAGGTAGGCTACTTTAATTTAAAAAAAAGCATTAAGGTTCCGCGGGAAAAACATAATACCCATATTTCCGGGTAATCTCCCTAAAGTCCACGCGGGTGAAGTCGCGGGCACAGCTGGTTTTTATATAAAATAAAACTAGAACGGTCTTTAAAACCTAGGTGTACTAAATTATAGGAATAACCCAATAATTTAAGTGTGTACCTAGACTTTACGTAGTGCCAGGATAGATTATCAACTACTACATAGATCTTTACATTATTTATAGCACTTTAATAGTAAAGTGCAAAGCAATAAAAAAAACCAAAGACCGTCTTTACAAACCTAGGTATAGACCTAGGTTTGTAAAGACGGTCTTTGGTTTTTTTTATTTGTCCCCAAATTGATGGAATATATATGGTTCATTAAACTGTTGTTTGTTAAATATTATATTTAAGGATTAGTTATTTTAATTCCTACTCTGAATTCAGAGAATGTAAACCGTGAAATAAACTAAAAAATATTGTCATTAAAGTCCGAACAGTTTGCACCAAATGCATGGCCACCCTCACATGTCTCGCGCAACCACATGTTAGTCTTTGATGTGTTTTGTATCAGTTTTTATCCGATTTTTTGCATCCCAACTCCGAAAATGCTTTACACGTGTCAAATGCATAATTGTTCAAGGATTTATAACTGTCTGCTTTTGACTTACGCTCATACGATATTAATTTGACGAGACGTTTTTATGTATTAAGGGATTTAATGTTCCATTTGGTGTTTTTAAATTTTTAAAAAAATATTACTTAACTCTTTTTATGTTCTTCTGGCGGGCAGACCTCCCCAAAGCGATATTACGCTAATCAGATTATAGGATTGTAATTATACCATTTCATTCATAATGAGACTAATGAGATTTATAAACATTTGACTTAGTAGTCGGTAGCTAGAATAAACTTTCCTTTTTTTATTTACAAGCTTTATATTAACTTGCAATGTATGTCTGGGTGGAATCTTGCAACTGAATTTTAAATCAGTTATCTTTAACCGATTGAGCTGAAATTGGATACACACGCTTATTTTGGATGACAATGCATGCTTAGCTATGTGACGTCATTCTAAGTCCAATATGGCGGATAATCCAAGATGGTGGAATAGTTATTTTTTCTGCACTACCACAATATGGGTATAAAATGAAAAGGCTTACTGAGGAGAACACGAAAACTAAGTGCAATTATATAAAAGCTTGTTTTAAAAAAGTTTTTTTAACCATGTTGCGAAAAAACTAAGCCAGGAGTTGCTCAAGAAAACAAAAGCGAGAAATTATCTCAGGTGTGAGATAATCCCAAAGGATAGTACAAAAATCATCGTGTCTTTGTATTGTTACGTCATTGTTTGTTTCAAATGTGAGGAGGAAATTCTCAGCTCCGTCGCAGCAGTTGCTTAGGGGCTCGTAATAAACCAATGTATCATTGCAACTGCGTTTGGTGGAACGATAACATACAGCCAACACAAACAAACGGAACTTGTGCTTACTCGTTAACTAATCTCGCTTATTTGTTCAGTGCACATACAGTGCGCGCGTAGGAATATAGTCTGGTGTACGTATTAATAAATACATGGGATGGAATATCCGTATACGATGTTTGAATAAGATGGAGACAGAAAAGGAAAGGGAGTTCAAGATGGACGACTGCCGATGATTGACGTTTTTAAGAGTATTTAAGATTATTTTGATGTTAAGGTCATCCGCTATCATTGATACGTTCATCACGAATTTGCTTTTGCTATTAATTACTTGACACTGATAACTGAAACTGGTAGCCGAGTGGTCGAACGCACGCCTTGCAAATCAAAGTGTGCAGGTTCAAACCCCGGCTCACACCTCTGGGATTTATGTGCGAATCTCATTTTCATCCGAGACTATCACTTGCTATAAAAACGGTGAAGGAAAACATCGTGAGGAAACCTGCACGTCTGAGGGAACTTGTCTAGTTCTCGATAGATGAAAAAAATGAAATGATTGAAAAAAGCAACCATGGAGTTTCTTGCCCATTCTTCTCCATAGGAAATGCATTCCGAATGGGTGGTAGAGCTACTATTTTTACTATTTATTGACGATTCATAAGTGCCTGTATTGGTTTATATGAATAAAAAATATCCTGATTCTGATGTGTGAAGTCTGCCAACCCGCACTGGGCCAGCGTGGTGGACTATGGCCCGAATCCCCTTCGCATTGAGCGAAGGCCCGTGCCCAGCAGTGGGACGTTAAAAGGGCTGTAGTAGTAGTAGTAGTAGTAGATAACTGAAATACCCGCTAATAGCAGGTGGAGCCATTCCTCATCTTATTCCATAAAATTTCATTCATTTCGTAAAAAAAGAAGATTGTATTGCTACTTGCAATATTTCCGCCCACGTATATGTAATTGGACACACAGACGGACAACAAAGTGATCCTATAAGGATCCTTTTTTTTCCTTTTTAGCTACGAAACCCTAAATATTGAAAAAACAATAAATTAATTGAGACATAAAGGACTATCATATTTCCAATGAAATAATTTTTTTTGGTTTTCATCAAAAATCGCCCACTATCGTTATGCATAATTCAACGCCACCTCCAATGACGGGGGATGGTGGTGTCAAATATGTTGCCAGGATATAAATAAAATATTTAATTTTAACATAACATTTGTTGGCTATGGTTTTGAAATAGTAAAAAGACGTAAAAATTAAAAACATATTTTTACTAACTTTTATGCAGTTTTTTTTTGTTATATGTAGTTTTCATAAGTCATTACGCTTACTAATGTTATGTAGGAAACAAGGTTTTTTGTTTCTAAGTAGTATAGTTATGCAAATATCTACTTGTCTAAAGTAAGGTTCGTAGATTATTAAAACCACCTTATCAGTTTTAAATTTCGGCCATTTCCACACCCAAACATATTTTATGATTTGATAAATTAATTCCTGCAGGGTTACTTAACCGTCTTACTAATACATAAGAGATTTTAATTATTAATGAGATTGTTTAAACGTCTAATTAAATTGAGTAATCCATGAAAATAATATTATAGTAAAGTTGATTGATTAGTTTGGCGAAAGGTACGACGTAGTTTTAGGGGTAGGATAAAATTGAATTTTTATACAATACGTTTTAAGCTGACAGCATAATTTAAGTATTCTAATAATGGAAAAGCTTAAATTTGAATTTTGGAATATGTTTTTTATGTGGCAACACAAAGCGGCGCCGTTTAATTTAGTTTTATACGGTGGATGGGTCCACAAAGAACTTTATTGGAATTTTTCAGTCTCAGCCACCACCTTTTGAGTTAAAGGTTCGTTTATGATTTGAATGCGGACAGAGTAACAGTTGCCGCTTAATAATCGCTTTGTAAGCGTTTACGTTTCAGGCTAGGTTATATATTCAAATATCTGGTAACCATCTTAAAATTATAATTTATAGAATTGTTACCATTTTTTTTTTATTTCACTGACGCGTCCGCAATATACTTCAATTACCACCAATAGATGTTGCTAATACGACAAATAATAAGGAATTTAATGCCAAAAACTATGATAACATCTTAAAAATACTGAAGGGGAAATGGCGATTTTTTTTTATAATTTTACAATTTTTTTTTTTTCATGTTTAATTATCTTGTTTTTATTGAACAACTATTTACAAAATATTTACAATGAAAAAGAAAATAAGTTAAAACTAATAAGAAAATATATATTTATAAAATATGTAAAAAATTTGGCCCATGCGGAAGCGTACCCAAGACGCTGGCTGCATTCCCTCGCTGAATGGCTAGAGCCACTCGTTGAGCGAGAAAATGGCATGCTCTTGGGTCGCCGGTTGTGTCGACCAATTTTTTGACTAATATGTTCATTAAATTTTGGGTGCTTGGACCCCATGGACCTAGGTTTCGACTCCAAAAGGAATGAAAATATATTCGGAGCCGATAACCCCGTACTTCCGCCATTTCAGAGTCTCAGCCGCCTCCGCCGCCGAGCCCGCTTTCTGAGTGGTTCCCGTTCCTAAATAAAATAAGTAAAAAAATTGTCAGATTCTACCACCGGTTTGGAATGATGTTAGCTGGAACCCAAAGGTTACTGTTTTCAAGATGATAAAAATTAAAATATTATTTAAGTAATATATATTCTTGGGGCAGGAACGCTATGTGAAAAGGCAGCACCTTTGCCTTAATACAAAAAAAAAAAAATGATAATCATTTTGAATTTTAAAAATAATTATACTTATTGCGTAAAGCATCTAGTATATTTTCGATTAAAAGTGGTTGTATTGCTTACAGAACTTAGTGAGGTAATCATCCCTCGGCCAACTTATACCTAGGTGCTTCAAAGCAAACTTGGTCAAAGCGAGTACCGACATACTGTGTTCTTCGCCAGATATTCGTTACACTCCAGATATACCTTCGGGCTGTTTCCAACTTCGCCGCCTCGCGAAACTTGGACTTGATGTTGTTTGGCCTACATTTTGTCCCTTGGCCGACATAGCCAAGAATATGGCAAGTTTTTTTTCTTACACCATCATATTGGCCTGTATTTCCTGCGAAGTTACTGTAGTGCACCCACATATTTGTCGCTGTAATCACACCTGCACTGGTAGCATGAGCGAGTGAGACGTATATCACGAAATATCTTGATGTTGTCTCTTCCACTCGTATAAAATTAGACAGAAAGCGACCGAGCCTATCCGTGACAGAGGTCTTGTCTTGACATACGTGCTGACACCACTGAAACAAAAAGTGTTTGTGTGAAGCAAGTTTAAATACTGAGATCGTATCTCTGAGATTTTCAGATTTTATAATAAAAATGGCAGTGGTAGCCGAGTGGTCGAACGCACGCCTTGCAATCGAAGTGTGCAGGTTCAAACCCCGGCTCGCACCTCTGGGATTTATTTGCGAATCTCATTTTCATCTGAGATAATCACTTGCTATAAAACGGTGAAGGAAAACATCATGAGGAAACTTGACTAGTTTTCGATAGATGTATGAAGTCTGCCAACCCGCACTGGACTCGCGTGGAGGACTATGACCCGATTCCCCCTTGCATTGAGGGGAGGCCCGTGCCCAGCAGTGGGACGTTAAAAGGGCTGTAGTAGTAGTAGTATAATAAAAATATTCACGGTAAACTGTAAACACTGTATAGAAACTTATACAAAACGTGTGAAGTTCGCCAACCCTTACTGACCCAGCGTGGTGGGCTATGGCTTAAACTCCTCCACAATAAGGTGGAACGTGTTTTATATAATGGCAATAGGTTCACGTACATCTGCCTACCCATCGGCTAATACAGGCGTGATGATGTACTAATCCTGTCCCCAAACGCATTCAAAATTCAAAGGACTAATTAAGACTAACCTCTAGACGAGCTTTGAGCTAAAATTATATAGATTCATAGAATCTCAATGACATTCATAGGACGTCTTTGACAAAATCATGTCTTCAAAGGCTTTTGATTAAACATATTGAATAACTATGCATTGCATTCGGTAGATTATAATGTTTATTTAATGTCTCATTTTAACTAGGACCACTAAGGGTCTATACGCACGGTAAAGTTGGCTTCCAGATAATCACGAGCTATAGATAAAAAAAAATCTCCCACGATATTGAAACATTTATTTATTTATATGCGTTAAGAAGCCTAGTCATGGTCAGTTAGGACGTTTGTGCCTTATTTTTTTTTATCGTGGGAAAATGCATTACGCATCCCCCGCCGACTCGGGGGAGTCGACGAGGGTATGTGGGACTCCCCGGCAGCGTGCCGGTATACCCACTAAAAACCCACGGTGTAGCACCCGCCGCTATGGAGGGATGCCACGGGATTGCCAAGGCATGCACCGCGACACCCCAACGGCTCGCCCGGCTAAGTCGCCGAGCCCGGCCCAGCTATTTGCTGGGCCCCTGAGACGGCTTGGTAAAACCCCACCCGTCCCAACGTCCGCCGAAACCGTGCAATGGGTGACAGGTCCCCCGACCTGACACCCTGGTTCTGGCTAGAGGTCGTTTGTACCTGTAGGGACACATAAGTATAAATTAATCTATGTCAGCGAAACCTATGTATAACGCAGATGTTGGGCGAGTGGCGTAACGAATACTGGCCAGTCGGGCGCTTACATTATTTCGCTGACAAAGGTTAATTTATACTTAACTTATGTGTCCTACATGACAAATATGCTAAATGCAAATATGCCAAGCATGCTAAATATAAGACTACAAGACAGGTGGACAAATACAAGAATAAGGGAAAGAACAAAAGTAAATGATGTTCACAAAACAATAAAAAAACTAAAATGCAACTGGACTGGACACACTATGAGAACAAACAGAGAAAAATGGACGAAAGACATCATGGAATAGTACCCTAGAAACGGAAAAAGAAAAAGAGGACGTCAAACAAAGAGATGGGAAGATGATTTACACCAAGGATTGAGAAGATTGTGTCGCGAAAGAAAAGTCTGGAAGGAATTAGGGGAGGCGAAGAACAACCTGAAGAAATAACTGGTTGCTGAAAATAATACTAATTTTAGAACTTTATTTAGATAACACTTAATCAATTATTATAATAGTAAGTTAAGGTAATAATGGCCAGTGAATAAAGGCTTTATCTATGTATCTATCGATCCTTGTATGAATTAATACAGTTCGTTTTAGTTTTGGCGATAAATTGGTCTCACGCGTTTTGACGCGTTTATTTGCGCAGGGCTTTACAATGCTTCTCTATCTACGATGACCATTATCGAAGTTCCATCTTAAGTTTAGTAATATCCTCATTTTTACGCATAGCTTCGTGTCCCTACATACCTTCTGCTGTGTTAGTCTTAAGATCAAATATAGTTCAAAAGAAACAGTTATTTATTGTTTTCTTATATTTACGCGAATACTATACATTGAAATTAAACTATTTTACGGATTTTATGGCGTTTATTTACTATTTTATTTTCCCGACGTTTCGGCTGCTTTACAGCAACCATGGTCACGGGGGGACTGAGGTGTTAGACGTCCTGATGTCATAGTTAATAACTGGGTAGCCTCATATTTCTTAACTATTCTTTTCTTTTCTTTCTCCTCATATATCTTACTTATTCTTTCTTCTTACTTAAACGTCGGGAAAATAAAATAGTAAATAAACGCGATAAAATCCGTAAAATAGTTTAATTTCAAGAAACAGTTATTGTTGGAGCGGACTTGTGTAACATTTTAAGGGCAACTTAATATCGCGGGGTGGAAGACAATATAACTTAAGCGACATTATTTTAATTTTACACGAGAGCATACTCATTTGATGCAGAAAAATGTGCTGATTCCAACTACGTATGTAAGTCAATATCGTCCAAAAGTGTCGGTTAAGTCAAATAGCCCTTTATACGCCTTTATATGTAAAATACATCACATACATCACCACGCCTGTATTCCCCGAAGGGGTAGGCAGAGGTGCACTGCTGTACGCCCACAATTCGCCGATGTATTTTGGTCCCAATGTAATAGGGGGCGGGCCTATTGCCATTATACCGGCCACATTCCCCCTCAATACGAGAGAGATTTGGGCCATAGTCCACCTCGCTGGCCCAGTGCCGGTTGGGGAACTTCACACGCCTTTCTATAGGAGAGCAGGTTTCCTCACGATGTTTTCCTTCTCCGTTCAGCAAGTGGTAATCATTATTAAACATTACATTCGCACATGAAAATTATCTCAGAGGTGCGGGCCCGGGATTTGAACTTGCACCCCTTACGTACAAGGTGGGCGTTCTTGACCACGAGGCTACTACTGCTTATCCTACAGTAATATAATATTTATGACACTATACTTGCATTAAGAATTAGCTAGAGAACCCGTTAAGGGTAAGTATACATATTCTGAATCACATTGCAGATGTGTCTATTTGATAGAGACCTCAACATTCCTTATCTCAGTGGAACTAACACAGCATGCAATTATTCTTATTGGCATAGCATGTACTTCAGTAACTCGGTTATCGTGTAGAGTACTGGTATCAAACAGTAATGTAGAGATAATAACCTTGTCTGAATTTTAAGTACAAGTTTTTGAACAAACCATCAGGGTTTGTTTGAAACTTTGAACAATAACGACAGCTTCTGTTGAGTTGTTGGATAACTTTATACATTTTCATAATACTCTTACTTATGTAAAACCAAGTTTATAAAAAAAAAACCATTTACATAGCTTTATTAATAAATTTGTTTTTTATACAGTGACCACAATACGATACTTGTTGAAATATGTATTCAGAGGTCCTTAACTCGGAAACTATGATAGACTAACTTCTACCCGCGTCTTCGTCCGCGCAATCTTTGATTGGTCAATATTGTTATAAATTATAGCCTATATGTTATTCTGATGTATAAACAAAAATACTGTAAAGTTTCATCAAAATCCGTTCAGTAGTTTTGGCGTGAAAGAGTAACTGATATCCATCCATACTCAAAAACTTTCACATTAATAATTTTCTTATAAATTACATTTTTAAATATATATATATATATATAAAATACATAAAAAAATATAAAAACAGTTCCCCACCGGCATCTGGAACAGGATCCTAGTTACCAGTGGTTAGGGCTCCAGTGAGAGGAACTTCCTCACTATGCGCGCCCTTTCCAGAAGTACCGCCTTCTGAATCTAATAATTATTAGATAAAACAAATCTAAAATAATAATAATTAATATTATTATTATTTTGGAAAGATGTGGTCGGAAATGGCTCAGGATCGGGATCGGTGGAGGGAGAGAGGGGAGGCCTTTGCCCAGGAGTGGGACACAAAATAGGCTATTAAAATATATATATATATTATTATCACTAAGGATCTACACGGTACTTAACGCATACCTAAATTATTATTTCAGACTTCTGATACACCCTGCATAATACGCAAAGGGCAGACGATATTCTATCACGTATCGCTTATAAATTACAATATGTAGCCATAATATAACTTAAATAAACTTGAAGAAGCCTCAAGGCCTACAAGATTGATAACACAATTGGTTGTTATAATATATTACAGTTTCGGGACAGACTGTTGTACATAGACTTACATAATCTACTAGAAGTGCTAATATATGAGTGCTAGAAAAAAGCAACCATAGAGTTAATTTTCCATTCGGAATCCGTTTCCTATGGAAAAGATAGGAAACGCATTCGGAATCGGTGGTAGAGATACTTATTATTATTTATTGACGATTCATAAGTGCCTGTATTGGTTAACATGTATAAAAAAACTGAGTCATCGCGGGACGCCTGGCAGATGTGAAACATGAAACATAAACGTCGTAGCGGCGAGTGAGCGAGTGAACGAAGTCTAAACGGCGGAAAATACCAAGGAGATACAAAGCTGCTCGAAGTTTTGCGATCACGGCATCGTGGCGTCAACAGTCGTTGTTACTCGCCAAGCGCGCCATTAGATGTTACTTTATCCGATCGGGATATGTAAGGTTGCCTGGTAGAGATCACTTTTAGTGATAAGGCCACTTTAAGCTTTCTAATTCTTCAAATTAAGAAACGCCTAGTTTTTATAACTGAACTTCAAAATTGTAACAAGATAATAAAGAAGTAAAAACTGTTTTTATAAAAAAATACAATCGTAGGTACTACTGCCTTCGGACACCTGTTACGGTTCGTTACCCATTACTTACCGATAACTATCGACTCGACTATGAAAGAAAATATTTCAAAATTAACTGCGTCCACAGGTGACAAAAAGGCTGGCTCTTTCTTCGCTCAACGAATGGAGACAAATATTGTTTTCTTATATTTACGCGAATGAATGAATGAATGAAATTAAACTATTTTACGGATTTTATCGCGTTATTAACTATGACATCAGGACGTCTAACACCTCAGTCCCCCCGTGACCATGGTTGCTGTAAAGCAGCCGAAACGTCGGAAAAATTAAATAGTAAATAAACGCGATAAAATCCGTAAAATAGTTTAATTTCAATGAATCGAGACAAGCTATTTAACGAGGAAATGCAGCCAGCGGACATCGGCAGCCATCCGCAGCCATCAGCCTACTACTACTACTACAGCCCTTTTAACGTCCCACTGCTGGGCACAGGCCTCCCCCCCCATCGGGCCATAGTCCACCACGCAGGCCCAGTGCGGGTTGGCAGACTTCACACATCTATCGAAAACTAGTCAAGTTCCCTCAGACGTGTAGGTTTCCTCACGATGTTTTCCTTCACCGTTTTTATAGCAAGAAGTAGTTTCTCGGATGAAAATGAGATTCGCACATAAATCCCAGAGGTGCGAGTCGGGGTTTGAACCTGCACACTTCGATTGCTAGGCGTGCGTTCGACCTCTCGGCTACGTCTGCTACTTCATCCATCACATGCGGCCAAATCATTTTTAATAAGTAATGATTTCATATGTAGGCCATGTGAGTCACATCTAGCAGTAGCTAGTTCTGTCTGGAAGCCTGGTAGATCTGTATGCATTGGCTCGCCGACCCCATTTGTATGGGCCCGCGAAGATCGGCCCATAACTTACGTTGACAAGCCTCAGATCAAATATTACTTGTTTACAGTTATTTATTACTTTTGACCGCTAACTTGGGAACAGTATCAGATGGGTTTAGTTGGTAAGTATTGAGGATTTTAGGGGAAAAGTTGGGAGTTTATGTTGTGAAAAATATATTATTGTTTTGAAATTAAGTTTTTCTGTCTCAATGCGCAGTATCTGAGTTGTTTAAACTACATAAGATGAAGAGTAAGATGTATTTTTTTGCCATTTTATGCATCTATACGACTTTTGAGACTATCGTTTTCCTTACTACTATGTTTTATGGCAATTGTCGATCATTACTTTGTTCTAACAGAATCAGAAGCGCACTGTGTCATCAAATACACAACGAATAATCATACCAAAAAGAACTCTATTAACTCATTGAAAAAGCTCATTCTTCATCGAAACGTCATTGACAGTGCGAGCGAATTTTGACGCGTAATCGCGTGGCTTATACCACAGAAATTCAATCCTTATGTCTATTGACACAGAGTACATTTTGGCACTGGTAAACATTTCGATGAGCAAATTTGATGCCCTAAAGTACGCGAGCCCTAAATATATTTTGTTATTAAGTATAAACAAATTACAGCATCTCAGTTAACATAATCCAATCGATAACAGCAACTCGACTCGATATAATAATTTTCTTTTCGATTGGTAACATCGGCATCGATATAAAGTATCAGATCGCCGCGTTGCCAGCTACGAATGTGCACGGGCATAGGTAATGCATACAAAATGCACAAACATCATAAATAGAGAAGTTATGGAGGCTAAAGCGAATATTGCCTTAGCCAAGAATACCATAGCAGTAATATTTAGTAGGTATTACGTTAGCTTAGAAGGTGCTTCGACGTACACCTATCAGGTCCCATTTGCCTCAAATAAGATGTACTATGCAAAATCAAAATTAAAATATTTTTTTATTCACGTAGGCCAATTTAAAACATTTACAAAAACTAGTTACTGTGAAATCCAAACTAGGCAAACCCTGTATTTTGGGTTTCTGTGTTAAAATTATATGGGAAGTAAATTAAAATGTAGAATAAGAAATTAATTATTGAAATAGGTATTAAATCTATACTTTTATATACAGGGTATATCAAAAGTCCGAAATAATACTTTGGGTACATATACGGTAGCTTATATGTGGATGCTTAGCGAAGACAGAGTATACATAACTATCATAGTTTCCGAGTTATAGACCTTTGAATATTTGTCACAGGTATCGTGTTCTGGCCTTTATGTATATCCACTACCCTATTCAGCAGTGTAAACTACACGTATGGGTGGCGGCTAACAATACTCACAAAGCAGAACATGCAAATTTTACATTGGACTCGAGATATTACAAATGATAGAAATTGACGACGAAAAAAATTGTCGTAAAAACATGATCGAATTTTGATCAAATTTGTATACCATTCAGTTGTATACCCGATACTGATGCAAACGTAAAAGTATTATTTCGGACTTCTGAAACACCCTGTATATATAATATTATAAAGCTAAAGAGTTTGTTTGTTTGTTTGGTTGAACGCGCTAATCTCAGGAACTGCTGGTCCGAATTGAATAATTATTTTTGTGTTAAATAGTTCATTTATTGAGGAAGGTTATAAGCTATATATCATCACGCTACAACCAATAGGAGCGGAGCAGCAACAAATAATGTGGTAAAAACGGGAAAATTCCCGAACATGAATGGGGTATTATAGACTTATAATCATAGACTTTATAACATCACTCTACGCCAAAGTAACTATTAGCGCGGGTGAAACCGCGGGCACAGCTAGTAAAATATAAAGAGTGTGTGCATGTATTGTGTGTGTAATGAAGAGTGTGAATGAGAGGGTGTGTGCGTGAATATGTGTAAAACGTTTGTCAATTAGTTGTTGGTATACTTAATGAACTATTTTTAATAAATTTTCAGTCTCTTTATACGATTGTTGCAATAACCAATTCTTCATTATATAATTTATTTAAAGCACTTACATATAGTCAGATTCTATCACCAGTTCGGAATGCTGCTTCCACTAAGATCCGGTAAGAAACTCTCTCTTTTCAAAATAATAAATATAAAAGTTTGTGAATAATATACTGAGAATGTACGCTCAGGAGCAGCAACGCCTTGTGAGCAGGCAGCACCTTTGCCTCAATATGCAAATAAATAAAAGTACTAATAAATAAAATAAAATAAAAATAAAATAAAAAATAAAAAAAATAAAAAAATAAAAATAAAAAATAAAAAAGCCTTTTATTCCCAAAACCATAAAAAAGTAATCAAATAAAATAGTAAAAAAATAAATAGTAAACTTATAAATGATTTAGGACCCCTCTTGGGTGAAGGCCTCTTCCAGCTTCTTCCATGTATCTCTCTCTTGTGCTGTCTCTATCCATTTTGGGGTGATTTTTTCTATTTCTTCTGTCCACCTCGCTTTTGGTCTCCCTTGTTTTCTTTTTCCTGGTGGTCCTTTCCATGTAGATATTATTTTTTTTGCCCATTTTTTATTCGACATTCTGGCTACATGTCCTGCCCATCTCCATTTTGATCTAAGAGCATGGTTTAGAGCGTCTATTAATTTTGTTTTGTTTCTTATTTCTGTGTTTTTCATTTTATCTATTAGTTTTATTTTTAGTAGACTTCTTTCCATGGCTCGTTGGCAGGTGTTAATTTTTTGTCTGGCAATTTTTGAAAAAATCCATGTTTGGCTAGCGTAAGTGAGACATGGCAGGATGCAAGAATCCATCACTTTTTTCTTTAGGCGCATAGGTAGTCTGCTTTTTAAAATTTCTTTGTGCCCCCAATATTTATTCCATGCTTTTGTTATTCTTTTTTCTATTTCTTCTTCATTATTTGTTTTTCTAAATGAGATTTGTTTACCTAAGTATACGTAGTCTTCCACATATTCAAGTTGTTCGTTTTCGATATATATGATGTGTTTGGTTCTATTTGTCATGATTTTGGTTTTCTGTAAGTTCATTTCTAGTCCTATTTCTTTACTTTTTTCCTGTAGCTTGTTCAGCATATGTTGAATACCATTTGCTGTCTCTGAAAGTATAACAATGTCATCTGCGAAGCATAGATGTGTAAGGTTTTTGCCATGTATATTTAGACCATACTTTTTCCAATTTAATTGATTCAGGACATATTGTAATACAGTTATAAATAGTGTCGGAGATATAGGGTCTCCTTGCCTGACTCCTCGGTCAATATTAATTTCGGGACCTATAGTCTCCAGTTTTACTCTACTTTTGCATCTTGAATATATGTTCTTTATTATATTTATATATATAGGATTTACTTTGGCATCTGACAGTGCTTTCCAAATGGAGTAATGAGAAATTGTGTCGAAGGCTTTTGTATAGTCGACGTAAGCGAGGTAAAGTGGTCTGTTAAATTCTTCGTATTTTTCTATCACCTGATCTATCACGAATATATGATCAATAGTGTTATATCCTTTTCGAAAACCCGCTTGTTCGGTTGATTGAAATTGTTCTATTTTTTCCGAGATTCTCTTTTGTAAGCACGTTGTAAATAATTTGTAGATGCTCGACATGAGGCTGATAGGACGGTAATTAGCTATATCGGCAGGGTCTCCTTTTTTGTATAGTATTATAATGTCTGACTTCGTCCATTGTTCAGGTACATTTCCTTGTTCGATGATCTTATTAAAAAGTGTTGTGAAAGGTTTAAGTAAGAGGTGTTTTGCAGCTTTTAGTGCGTCGTTTGTAATTTTGTCTTCCCCTGGGCATTTATATGGTTTTAAATCAGTTATCCCTCTTTGGACCTCACTCTCGTCAAACTGTAGACTACATGTCATATTTTTTGTGGAATTTTCCTCTAGAGTTTCATCTATGGTTTCTTTTTTGTTGCTACTATATAGGTTTTTGTAGAAAGATGTTGCGATTTCTAGGACCTTTGAACGATCAAATTGATCCTTAGAGTTTGATTTAAGGTTGGTTATCCATTTCTTGTTTTTATTTAATTCTTTATACGCTATTTTTGTGCTCCCCGTTGATATTAGATGTTTTTCTATTGTAGACATTCTGTACTTATAGTAATCTGTTTTAATGTTTTTACTAGTCTTCTTATATAATATGCTTAGCTCTATTTTTTCTTCTCTAGTTTTTGGTTTTTTATGTTGTAACTCTTGTCTTTGTTTTATAAGTAAATTTGTTTCTTCTGAAATGTTTTTCTTTCTTGTGTGTCTTTCCGTCTTTGTATTTTTTAGGCTTTGGATAATGCAGTTTTGTATTCGGTCGTAGTATTCTTGTACAGATTCTTTATTACTTGTGTGTTCTAATAGTTGAATGGTTTTGTTCAAAGTTTCTTGATACATTTTAATTTCTTCCGCCGATTCTAAGCAAGCTTCATTTAACATAGACTGGTTTCCGTATCTTACTCTACTTTTTTTTTGGCTGGACATAAATATTTTTCCTCTTACTAAGCGATGGTCGGATGGAAAGAGTAAGTTCAATTTTTCAATATTTTGAAATTGTTTAAAATGTGTCGATAAGATAAAGTCGATTTCGTTCTTGGTTTTTTTGTCTGGTGATAACCATGTCCACCTGTGTTTATCCTTCTTGTTAAATAATGTGTTGATAATGCTTAATCTATGTTCTAATGCATATTGAATCATTCTTTTTCCATTAGCATTTCTTGTGCCAAATCCATATTTTCCTATTATATTTCTTTCGTACTCTCTTATCTTCCCAATTTTTGAATTAAAATCCCCTAGTATTATTTGATTTTTGATGTTTGACATTTCGTGGGCTTTATCGAGGGTTTTGTAGAAATTATCTATTTCCTCTGTATTTGTATTTTCGGTTGGGCCATATACTTGAATTAAAGTTATTTCTTCGTCTTCAAACCTTAAGTTAAGGGTTGCTACCCTTTCTGAGTGCCCAATAAAACTTATTATATTTTTCTTGTACTGTTTTTTTATAAGAAAGCCCACTCCATAAAGCCCTTTTGTTTCTCCAAAGTAACATAGTATATGGTCTTCGTCTTCTTCTATACAGTATCCTAATCTTCTTACCTCCGATAGACCGATTATATCGAATTTAATATGTTTTATGGCTTCTTTTAGTTCTATTAGTCTTTCTATTGATGATAGTGATCTCACATTGTATGTGCATATATAAAGTGTAGAATTTGTTTTTGTTGTTTTTGTTTTTTTGTATTCCACTGGAAGGTTTTGGTCGTAGTCCCTCACGGTGACCAACCGGCTTGAGGGACGGGGAGGGGTCGCTGTGAGTTGCTATATTTTGTTGTTGTTCGTTTTTGTTTCTTTCTTTGAGTTATAGTTAGCGCTTTGAGTTGTAGTTGTCGTATTTTGTATCTCTGTGTTTGTTTGTTTCATTTGTTGTTTTTCTTTTATATTTTCCTTTTCTGAGTTGCGGCTCATATAAGGTAGCATAGTTGATTGGTGTGCTTGGGAGTAAGTGGTGTTTTTTTGTGGTTGTTTCTCTGTGTTCTTTTTAAATGGTGATGTTTTGGTCTTTTTTGATACTTGGCTTGTAGGGGTAGACTTCTTGTTACATGTTTCTGGCGAAAACGATAGGTTTCTTTTGTTATTCTTCTTGTTGTCTTCAATTATTATTAGTTTATCGTACTTCAATATTGCTCGTTTACCTTGGGCTCTTTCTTCCTTTAATTGTGTTAATAAGTCCTTGCATTTAGCGAGCACTTCTTTTGAAAAATCTTCTGTGATATAGTAGTTGGTATTCATAAATGTTTTCTTCATTTTTAGTAATTGAATCTTCTTTCCCAGGGTCGTAAATTTTATTAAGATAGGTCTGTTGGTATTTTCGCCTCTTTTCCCAAGCCTTCTTACTGAGTCCAAGTCGTTCAATTCAAAGGTATGGTTTGTTATGTTGTATATAGTTTCAATTATAAGATTTTCCAGCTGGTGGTAGCCTTTTTCGGATTCTTTTACGTTATAAAGTATAATGTTCTTCATTCGGTCATTCCTGTCTATTTTTTTAAATATTGTATCGAATTCTTGTATTTTTGACTCAATTTGGGTATAGCGAGCATCAAATATTCGAAATTTTTCATTTATGTTGTCATTTATAGTAGTTGTGATATTTTCTTTAGTGGTTCTTAATTCTTGCTTTTGATCTTCTATGGCATCTTGGATGGTTCTTAGTGTTTTTATTATTTCATCCATATTTATTATGATTCGCTATTCACAAAATCGATTTGTGGAAGTTCTGTTTTTTCGTACTCGATGGCGTAGTTTTATAGTGACTAAAGTGAAATGACACAGTGTTTTGACATTTTCTTTCTTTTTGAGGTTATTGTTTTGCACTTGGGTTATTTTATACGCACTGATTGTATCTAATTTTCATTTTTTGTTGTTGATGTACGGCTTTCACATTAACTTCACTACACTTAAGTTCTGTTTTGTCTATTTTTTAACCTAAATTTAGTCCCATGGTCTGTAAACATTAAATTGTATATTTTTGTGATTTTTCGCATTTACATGCCAATATTGTCCATTTGTTGGTTGAAACACTATATAAGGTTTGTTTCTTAATCACTGTTACACTTAATTTCGGCTTTAATTTATTTTTAAAAGTATTTTTATATGCACAACGATGTATACAGTGGCACGGCAGCGCCAGCTTTTTTTTTTGGAAATAATACTTCCAGTTGTAGAGAATTACTTTTATTCATTATAAAGAATTAAACTGGTATTTCTTACAGGGGCAAAAACGACAAGTGACAATAATAACAACCAACGTTCTCTAAAGAAGTCGGTTAATAAAATTATTTAAACTTGGAACCGTTGTAATAAAATTTATATTCCAAAACTATTTCACGCAATAACTTCAAAACTTTTTATCGATGCGATACAAAGTAAGTGAAAATACTTCTGAAACACCTGTATATAGCCTGGGTTAGAATTGAATTGACTCCAGTTAAACGAACATCACAACATCCCTTATCTGGACCTACATCAAACAGTATTTAAGTTCAAACAGACACTGATCTCGCCGGCGAGGTCGACGAACCCCCTCTTCCGCTCGTAGGTGCATCTTTGCACCTAGGAGCGCAGTCACTACCTCTCCCCTCACGGTTACTGCTCAAGCCGAGGTCGTGCCCTCTGTGGCGCCCTTGAGCTAGTTGCTACCCTTTTTTCCGCCCATGAGGCCTTGGTTAGAGTGCACTCTGCGCTCGCCACTTCTCCGGTAAAGCTGTAAAGGCCACATCACGGCCAACAGTGTAAGTCCTTAAAAAAAAAAAGGATTTAAGTTGTAAAATTGAAATACCAAACGTTTAATCGAATTTTAATTTAAATACATCATAATGAGTTAGTAGTTAGTTATTCGTTCTAGGTATATGTACGATGCATAAGGCGTCGTGGTCCCGTGATTGATGAGTGAGCAACGCGCGACAGGCGACGAATCGAATGATCGATAGCGCCCCATCTGCGACCTATCGGCGGCTCAAACGCTTGATATTACATTATGCATCTGTTTTAATTAGTAGGTATATGTAAGTAGTAAGTGGTAGCCGAGTGTTCGAACGCATGCTTTGCAATCAAAGTGCGCAGGTTCAAACCCCGGCTCGCACCTCTGGGTTTCATGTGTGAATCTCATTTTCATCCGAGATTATCACTTGCTAAGGAACGGTGAAGGAAAACCCGATATAGTGGCAATAGGCTCACCCCATATTACATTAGGACCAAAATACATCGGCAAAGTGTGGGCGCACTGCAGTGCACCTCTGCCTACCCCTTTGGGGAATACAGGCGTGATAATGTATTATTATTATAATAAGTGTCTACACCGCACTAGGGTCCAAGATTTATATAACAGGTGTGGGCGTGAAATCAGCTGCACTCAAGTGTAGCTGGAACACCTTAGCCGTATGAACTCCAAACGATGAAATAAAGTTTGTACTGAATGGGTTTCAGAATGTAGAAGTCGCCGTGGTTAGGCTCAAGAAGCGCTGGAGTCGAGACGTCGCCGCTTATTTGGACGGATGGTGTGAGACAGCTTGAGACCGGGACGGTAGAGGTGATGGACCTTTGTCCAGTAGTGGGACACTAACGGTTATATAAGGTGTCTACATTTGGTTATAATTATAATTTGTTACGTACCAAACTTATACTAAGAGCGCTTATCTAATTACTTCTTTATTGCAAAATTAATGAAATTATAAAATTTTATTGGAATAAACTGAGGAAAGGCTGCACTTGCTAGTTGCTGCAATTGATGGATATTTATGACAATGCCAAGTAATTTAATAGCAAGGAAAAATCTAATTAAAATTGGTAGTGTAGGTGATAAAAGATGGCGGAAGATCTCAGAAATAAAACCTGTAAAAGCAAATATTTCAAAGAGACGTCATCGATGACACGGGTAATTATTTACGCTAGAGCTATCACCACAGAAATTTAATCTTTATGTATACTTGCGCAGAGTACATTTTCATAAGTGAAGTTTAATTACTTCACGGCAGTGGATGGAGGAGTAAATCCGCATTATCCAGTACACATGCACCAATTAATCCCCTAAAACTAAACTACCACTTAATTGATGATATCAAATGGAGCGCGCTGTCGGTGCGATTGCGACTAATGGGTTTGGAAGCTAATCGTTAATGGCACATGATAATTGAAACAGATGAATGTTTCCGCCATACGCATTGTTTGAATTGGGCAATAACGGACGATTATCGAAGGGTTGAAGGCAGGAAGGCAATGGGCCGGACGCATTGCCCGGAGAACGGATGGCCGTTGGGGCATCAAAGTCCTAGAGTGGCGGCCACGAACAGGTAAGCGGAATGTGGGACGACCCCCGACCAGATGGACGGACGACCTCACCAGGGTCGCCGGGAGTCGATGGGCGCATAAAGCCCAAGAACGTAATTTGTGGCGATCTATGGGGGAGGCCTATGTCCAGCAGTGGACCTGGCTGATAGATGGACGATTATAAGCTAGTTTTAGGTCAAGAATAAGCTTTCAATTTTTTCGAATTTGGCCGGTTTTTAATTAGTAGAGCCAATCGAGTAATAAAAAACCGGCCAAGTGCGAGTCGGACTCACGCACGAAGGGTTCCGTATCTATAGAAAAGGCAAATTAACACGTTTGTTGTATGGGAGCGCCCTTAAATATTAATTTTATTCTGTTTTTAGTATTTGTTGTTATAACGGCAACATAAATAAAATATCTGTGAACATTTCAACTGTCTAACTATCACGGTTCATGAGATACAGCCTGGTGACAGGCGGACAGGCAGACAGACAGACGGATGGAGAGCGGAGTCTTAGTAAAAGGGTCCTGTTTTACCCTTTGGGTTGAACACCAAAAAACAATTAGTCTTTGATTTTGCTTGCGCAGTCAATGACATTGCGTTGAAGATTTCACTTTTTCTTTAGGTCAATACAGTTCATTTTGATATTAGCTAAATTTATTATTATTAAACCATCTTCCATTTAAGGCCCTTATAACACTGGAGCGTCGACGCTGACGCCTTTACATTTTTGTCAATAACAAAACAAACTGTATTGACAAATAGAATAAGTTCATTTTAGAACGAAATTAGACTGGCAGTGCAAGTGAATTTTGATGCGTGATGGCGTGGCTTTTACGACAGTAATTCAATCATTATGGATATTGAAACAATTTTGACGCGTGGGGGGTCGACGCCCCAGTGTGGGGGGTGCCCCTAACTATCGAGCAGCCGGCCTTACCGTGTGAACGAACCCTAACGAAATGATAAACCATAATATTACCAATATGAAAGGTCAACGATGTTATTGCTTTCATGAATATTTATTGACGAACTTACTGCAATGCCGTGCTCTCGTATGGTAGAGCATTATTTTTATTCGCAGCATAAACGCTGAACGTAATAGTTATGATTGCGATAAGTAATATGAAATCACCGTATGCGAGTGTAGAGAAAGAAAAGCAATGATATACGTATATATAAATAATCTACATTAAAAATTGCATCATCATAAACCTAATAGCTCTACCGTGAGTATTCATTTTATTTACGAGAAATATTATATACATACACAATGAAATACTAAATGCAGGTACTTTCTTATTGATACATACTCGTAGAAAAAATCTTCCTGACTGTAACCGAATTCGGATGTGGCTTCGTTTAAAATCTGCGTGATAAATGCACTATATTATGTTATTTGTTTGAAATTCGACCACTGATAAAGTCACGCATTTTACGTAGCACAGCCTTATCAAAAAGCGTAGCTATATAGCCATTCCGTAGTAGATTCGTGCGTAGCAATTGCCGAAGTGATTTAGAACGTTGCGTTGCTATGAATCTTCTTCTTTTTTACGAAATGAATGAAACTGGTCCCTCACATTGAGGGGAGGCCTGCGCCCAGCAGTGGGACGTTAAAAGGGCTGTAGTGGTAGTAGTAGAATGAAACTTAATGGAATAAGATAAGAAATGTCTTTAACCGCAATAAGCAGGTAAAATTCTAGTGTCAATTAATGAAATAACATAAATAACACATAGTAAATAAATATGGTTAATGAGGGTAATAAAGTACGGAAAGTCATTTGATCTGCTCATTGATGTGATCTGTCATATCCATACATTTTCTGGTAAAGCTTGTAGATTTTCATCTTAGCTGCATTTTCTAAGACGTCATTCGCCATCTTTTCCACCTTCAACATCCAGTTTGTTTTTTTGACACTGGCAAAATACCTGACACTTGCAGTAATACCTCATTTTATTCCATTGTAGGAAAGTCCTTTTACTTGTCCTTGAAAGGCCATTAGTTTCGTTCCCAATGTCAATGTCGTCGTAAAAAAGTTGGAAACACATGCTCAATGAATGATAAGCGCCCTTTTCAATCTCGACAACAAAAGTACTGAGACTCACTTAATTACCTCTTAAATGATCGATGGCTCTCGAGCTATTATACTTTATGAAAAAAGGCTGATATGTAAAAACACACATGTTCATTTATAGGTTATAATATAATATTCTACTGTATTTTATATAAATAAAAAGCGCCAGTCTAACACATACTAATCATATGATTTCAAACTAAGCAAAGCTTGAGTTCCATAAAATGAACTGGGGCAATCCCACTTACAGATCATGATCATCATCAGCCGGTGTCAGTCCACTGCTGGACGTAGGCCTCTCCCAAGATGCGCCACTGAGCCCGATCTTCGCTCTTTTTCTCCAACCACTGCCCACCGCTTTGCGTATGTCGTCGCTCCACCTGGTCATAGGACGTCCTACGCTACGTTTGCCCATTCGCGGTCTCCCCTCTAGGACAAGTCTACCCCAACGGTTATCAGTCCTGCGGCAGATATGACCGGCCCACTTCAGTTTGCTAATCCGTTGAGCTATGTCGATAACTTTAGTTCTCTGGCGAATTACTTCGTTCCCACTTACACAGACCAGAGCAATTCTGAAAAATCCATCTCTGTAATTTGCCACTGGCGGGAATCGAACCCGCAACCATCTGTACCCTCAAACCACTAGACCATACCGTCGTCACTAAAACCAACATTTGACTCATGCGAGAAAATTACAATTTTCTATTCACCCTCAGAATATTTATTATTTTCTATAGGGTCCAACTCAGCCCTCCGCGTCATTCTCCTATAATTTTGATATCAATCATAAATTGTATCACTAATGAGGTATTTGTTGAGGGCGACCATGATATTACGAAATGAGTGTAGTAATGAAGGGTCAATGCTCGACAACCCTTAGAATTTCGTAACCCCGGGACATTGATATAAGATGAGAAATGTCAGACGGAGATTAGAATGCGGCGTGTCGGTAATTTCATTTTCTTTTTAACCTACTTCAAAGAGGTGGTGTCAATTCGACCTGTAGTTTTTTTTTCACCCTTACTTATATATTTCTATCCATCTACTTCTTGTGTTAAGTAGAGTAGAAATATGTAGTAGAGTTGAAATATATTTTTTCAAATATTTACTATTTTTTTTCGATATTCATTGTATTCGATATGATTGTATACAAACTTTAACTAAATATTTGGCAGAACTAAAAATATTGCTGTCTTGCTTATACATAACGATTGTTAGAAGAACGGCCGCAATACAATTTAGTTAGTTCTTTTTTTTTTTTACTTTGGTACCCATGGAATACATTATCTCTCAAAGGGAAGTCATGTTTGGAAAATATACAGTGCTTAAATCTATTTTAAGTATCGTATTATTATTAGTTCATATTATTAGTTCCATTCAGAAACCAGATGACTTGATACTTGGTACTTGTTCCTTGTACTTGGTTTGTGGTTCCAATGAATAAAGTGTGAACTATTGAACATAGTGTCTCCGTTTAATAAATACGAGTATACACTTTGTTTCCAAAAACACGTCCCGTTACTCCAACTGTTTTAATTACCACGTATTATAAATTAATTTAAGTGAGTAATTGGTTTCAAACAATATGGAGAGTTGAATTATTAATTAAATAATTAGTGAGTCAACATAGCGCATATTTTCAACTGCAATTAGCCTTGGGCACACTGGAGCGTACAATATCTACCTCGAATATTATAAAATAAAATAACCAATTTTTTTATTCTTAATTTTAGAACTTTTTGGTTGATATAGAACGAAATATAATCATAGACAAAAACGTGTTGTGTTGGGAAGCTCCTTGTTTTCTAAAATCAGTTTAATATTATGGTATGTATTAAAAATATAAATCTATGAACTAGCTAGACCTAGCTGACCGGACGACCTTCGTACCGCCTTAGAATGAGTGACATACGAAAGCAGCGCCATCTACCGGGCCCAATTGTGAATCTGAACCATCCAGGGTGCCACCCAAACGCATACAAAAAAAATCATTCAAATCGGTCCAGCCGTTTAGGAGGAGTTAGCTTACAACGAAAAGTGGCATTGATTTTTATATATATAGATAACAAATGTTAACCTATAGAGCACTCACACTTCGCCGATGTATTCGGTCCTAATGCGCGAGCCTATTGCCATCCTACCGGACACAGCCCCCCTCTATTGGAGGACGATATGGGGCCATAGTTCACCAATCTGAACCAGTGCGGTTTGGTGAACTTCACACGTCTTTCTATAGACATGCAAGTTACCTCACAATGTTTTCCTTAGCCGTTCAGCAATTGGTAATTATGATTGAAAATGATATTCGCACTCGAAATACTGTATTTTTTATACAAGACCAAAGTATCTGAATTGTGCTACAGAGATTTTTATAAAAACCCCAACCTTTCTCAACAGAAAACAATACCGCCACTTGGCAAGGCCTCACGAAAAACTATAACTGCGAACAATGTAGCTATAAAAAGCTAAGTGCTTTTGTACCTAGTAATAATCTGAAAGAGTCCATTAATCTTCGTGCATTACTCGATCCCGATATTATTCAATCGATTTTAATCGATATAGCTGTCAAGAACCACCATCTAGCTAGCCTCTCGATTATATAGGTAACTAGCGGCCCTTCCCGGCTTCGCACTGGTTTGTAATATAGCCCATGTTACTCAGTGATAATATATATTTCAAACGGCAAAATAATTTATGAAATCAGTGCATTACTTTTTAATTAAATTCGTTACATACAAATATACAAATCTTTCCTCTTTATAATATTAGTATAGAAGTATGGACAACATCGATTATGCGCTTGCGAATTAGACTTGTTATAAAATTAAAATCTGTTTTTGATCCTGAATTCACACCCAGATTCAGAATCAGAATCAGATTTTTTTTATTCATGTAAACCGATACAGGCACTTGTGAATCGTCAATAAATAATAACAATAGTATCTGCACTGTAGTGCGCCCACACTTCGCCGATGTATTTTTGTCCCAATGTAATAGGGGCGAGCCTATTGCCATTATACCGGGCACATTCCCCTCAATACGAGGGAGATTTGGGCCATAGTCCACCACGTTGGCCCAGTGCGGGTTGGTGAACTTCACACGCTATAGAAAGCTATAGACGTGCAGGTTTCCTCACGATGTTTTCCTTCACCGTTCAGCAAGTGGTAATCATGGTTGAAAATTCGCACATGAAAATTATCTCAGAGGTGCGGGCCTGGGATTTGAACTTGCACCCCTTACGTTCAAGGCGGGCGTTCTTGCCCGCGAGGCTACCACTGCTTATTCAACAATTGATTTACATTTACCTAATGTTACCTCTGAAATCTATTAATATCAGGAGGTTAAAGAAAGTCTAAATATTGATCCCATCTAGACAAGCATAAGATAGAGTAAACCTTGTTTTAACACGATGACAGTGATACTCATTTTTGTATTCTTTCCATTCCTGCGGTAAGGGGCGTTTAAGACCTAGTATTAAAATAGATGTAGCTGCACTAATGCATTCTGTTTTAATAGGGCATCTTAGATATATATTCATATCTTTCCTAAACTAAATCAAATTTAAGTTACGACCTCCGCACGGCAGAGAAGGATATGTTTTTCTTTCCGCAAGGAAGACACATACGAGGCGTATTAGACCTTGTTCCGCACTGAACGTGTTAAATAAAGTCCACTCTACCATGTTAGCAGTATTATATTAACATCCATCCACCGACCAAATTACCATAATTACAAAATCGAGTTTCCGTATATCAAGGATATTTTATTACGGAAATACTATAATATTATTACGTAGCGTAGTTTTTGTATTATTTTCAAAATGAAAATTTTTCGACGTAATTGAGTAACGTGATGTTTCATGATAATAATGATACATCTTCACGCATGTACCCCTTAAAGGGGTAGCCAGAGATGCACTGCAGGGTCACACTTCTTAATGAACCTGATCTACCGAATAAAACCTTTATAATAAATGGACGATATGTTATTATGATCTCGGATACCTTTATGCGGAATATGCTCCAAACATCAAATATACATTAATATGCAAAATGCATATTAATGTATATTTGATGTATGTTGATGATATATCACACGTCAAAACGTTAAAAAACCCTTAGTTAATTTGTGCAGTGTCATACATAGCGTGATTTGCATTCAAATCACCACTCCAAGCCCTGCATGACCGTGCTGTCTGACAGTTGAAAGATATGAAACTTATGTTTACGCGGTCATGCTAAGCCTACTGATGGAACCGATCGATATTGAATTAATACATGAATAAATAAAAAATACAGATAAAATATACAGATTTATTTGAATTACTATCCACTTTCTGAGACCGCTTCCTTCCCAAATTTCCTTTGTCCCAATTGTTTTTTTTAATTTATTTATTAAAAAAAAAAAATACTTACAAATATACAATGTTACTAGATGCATAAAAGCTTCATGAGTGTACATAACAAAATTGTCCACGTACATATGTTTTAATAATTAGTTAATAATTAAATGCTATGTACATTGGTTATTACAAAAACCCATATCCATAACAGAGGCACACAATAGTAACTTCAACCCATATATGTACATGATTCTAGTATAACTACTACTACAGCCCTTTTAACGTCCCACTGCTGGGCACAGGCCTCCCCTCAATGCGAGTGGGATTCGGGCCATAGTCCTCCACGCTGGCTCAGTGTGGGTTGGCAGACTTCACACATCTATCGGGAACTAGACAAGTTCCCTCAGACGTGCAGGCTTCCTCACGATGTTTTCCTTCACCTTTTTATAGCAAGTGATAATCTCGGATGAAAATGAGATTCGCACATAAATCCCAGAGGTAGTAGTAGTAGTTCTAGTATAATAAAAGTTTATTTCGACCTTCTAAGAGCACCATTTGCAGTTAATCCATGTGTTTATGTGAAGTGCAATAAATACCGCGATAAATATGCTACAGAACTTACTTAGTTGTTCCTTGTTGTATGTACAGTAAGATGATGTGACACTAATCTTTTAGTTTAGTTTAAACAAAGCGTATTGTCGTCCTTTTTACCATCATAGTGTATGAGCAAGATATCAATATTATTAACGCTTTCAAATACAGTATAGTTGCAGTTTGTATATAATAAAATGGACTATAACGAAGAATTAAATTTAATAGGTTTAAGTTACCAGTGGTCTCATTTTCATCCGAGATTACCACTTGCTTTGAAACGGTGAAGGGAAACATCGTGAGGAAACCTGCACGTCTATAGAAAGGCGCGTGAAGTTCACCAACCCGCACTGGGCCAGCGTGGTGGACTATAGCCCAAAAAAAATCTCCCTAGTATTGAGGGAGAATGTGCCCGGTATAATAGCAATAGGCTCGCCCCCTATTACATTGGGACCAAAAATGCATCAGCGAAGCGTGGGCGCACTACAGTGCACCTCTGCCTACCCCTTTGGGGAATACAGGCGTGATGATGTATTATTTATTATGATGTAGGTTTAAGTTTACTTGATTTATTTAGGTACTACAACGTTTCGCCCCTAAGTGAGAATTGCCAAAATTTCCTTTGTAAATGAGTTCTTTCCGGCCGCGCTATGATGGGAGCAAGTAAATATTTGTTTATAATTCTCTAATGTTTCAGTCTCTATAATATTATGTACTAAAACATTATTCATGATAGTTACAATACAAGGAATGTGAATAGTTAGAAGTGTAGCTCTAAAATTAAATAGACAAATAAAGGTATACCGCAGTGGTTTCCCTTCGCGGTTCTTCACATAAGACTATTTTAGCAGAGCCATTTAAGGCATAGGGTTTTAGCGGAAAAGGGAAGATCTTACATCCTAGCATGTGGTGAGCCTGGTATTCTTCATCTTCTTCTTTTTATGATGAAATTTTAATGGAATAAGATAAGGAATGACTGCATCAGCGATTATCGGGTATTCTGCCAATATAAGTAATTAATAGCAAAAATAATTAAATAAACATAAAAACCGGCCAAGCGCGAGTCGGACTCGCACACGAAGGTTTCCGTACCATTATCTATAATAACGGCAAAGAAAACACGTTTGTGGTATGGGAGCTCCCTTAATTATTTATTTTATTTAGTTTTTTACTATTTGTTGTCATAGCGGCAATAGAAATACATGATCTGTGAAAATTTCAACTCTCTAACTATCACGGTTCATGAGATACAGCCTGGTGACAGACGGACGGACGGACAGCCAAGTCTTAGTAATAGGGTTCCCGTTTTACGGAACCTTAAAAATGGCAAATAAGAGTCATAAAGATGGCGGATGAATCTCGCATTCTTAATAACTAGAGATCAAATCTAAGCGTAGTAATGAAGAAGTAGTTTCCATTTGGTAGTTGATCGTTTAATTCCTATCAGCGAGAAATAGATTTTTGGAATTTGCCTCTATCTGGTTTAAACTTGCGATGCCCCTGGTGTTGCAGGTATCCATGGGCGGCGTTGATCACTTACCATCAGGTGAAACGTCTGCTCGTTTGTCTCACTACCTCTTAAAAAAAAAAACTAAGATCGCTCCCAGTCCATTGTATGGTCGCCAAGGGTTGCATTGTATGGGACCATAAGATGTGTAAATGAAAGGAAATTTCCGATATTTGACGCTTACGAGACTCGCAACTATATGATGCAGTAAACCGAACTGCTTACTCTCAAACTGTTGCCAAGATGGTCATATAGGCAGTGTTTTAAACAGCTCAAGTTATAAAAGTATCCGATATAGTAATACCTATAAACGTAAAAGCTAACATACACCTAACAGCACGCACTTAAATCCCTAGACTAAGTCGCCAATTCGTGAACGGCCCTTAACCTTTTTTTATGGTCCATTATATTAAGCCGGTGGCTATGAGAGACGCGTCATTGGTTCTGCGGATTCCATGGTTGGTTAGCTCGCCTGAAGGATAACTGCTAGTGGGAAGGATTTGTAAAGGATCTGGGTATAATTTATGTCCAACCTAGCTAATGTGGATATTTGTTTCTTGAACATAAGAGTTGTATGTTCAAGATTAAAAACTGGTTGAAAATACTAATCTACAGTGCCACCAGCGGCAGTTGGAACTGGGTTTATCTGGAACAGGGGCAGTTGATACGGGGGGCAGATGGAACAGGGCAGTTGGATGGGTTCAGTTCGAACGCGGCGGTTAGTTGAAAAGGGGCAGTTGGAACGTGGGCAGTTACGACTGAGGTAGAGTTGAGATAGAGGCATTGACGTGAGATAAAATATTTTTCTGTCTGCTATTAATATTGAAATTAAAAATTAATCCATATTTAATTATGAATTTAACACTGTCAAAATTTACAAGGTATATAAAGCTCCAAGTTGTCTCTTATAAACTGTACCACCAACTGTCATCTAAGATATTTCTCACGTGGTGCAAGAGTCTAATTGCATTTATTTGTGCATCCGCCCTGTCTCGCGTTTCGGTGCTTAGACGTTTGTTAATGATCTTTAGTGCGACACAAAGTGCTTGTGTGACTCTCTGCAACATTGCAGAGTAGATTTGTAATTGCATAGAAATAGTGAAAAGACAGACATTGAGACTCGCCCGATTGTGATAAAATTGCTGAGATAATTCATGTTCGTCCCTGATGTTAATTGACCCGTGGCTTTTGCCCTTGTGGCAGTTGCAACTTTGTCATTTGCCACCGACACAACAGCCCCGATATTATGCAAAGGTAAGTTTTCTGTCTATATTTGGTCAGTGAGTTTCGAACATAAACTTAAGGACGTTTTCTACAAAATTCTTGGTTGAAACATTGTGGCGCTATCGCAATTGTCTGTGAAGACTAAAGAATTCGTTATCTTTGTCTCATCTTTCATCATCTTCTTTCTTCATCATCTTTCTTATGGACAAAGAAAGAGAGATTTAGGTACAAAAGAAATACCTAGTTTTCTGATAGAAATATACTATGTCACTTGAATCATAGTATCGCGTATACAATACCCTAGATAACTTTTCATTGCTTCCACAGCTTGGGCACACTGAGGCGATCCAATAAACTTTTATTTTTTAGGGTTCCGTACCCAAAGGGTAAAACGGTAACCCTATTACTGAGACTTCGCTGTCCGTCCGTCCCTCCGTCCATCCGTCTGTCACCAGGCTGTATCTCATGAACCGTGATAGCTAGAGAGTTGAAATTTTCACAGATGATGTATTTCTGTTGCCGCTATAACAACAAATACTAAAAAACAAAATACAATGAATATTTAAGGGGGCTCCCCTACAACAGATGTGATTTTTTTCCCTTTTTATAGATAATGGTACGGAACCCTCCGTGCGCGAGTCCGAGTCGCACTTGGCCGGTTTTTTTGAAAATGTGCTCTGTGACAATATTCTTAAAGATTAAATTTGCTCGTCAAGAGTCCAAAATTTGGTCGTCGTCGATAACATTTCGTCAAAGAATGAGCTTTATCCGTCAGTTAATACAGTTCGCTTTGGTATGGGCATCGCGTGATTTTAACGCATTTGTAGGCCAGGAGCTTGTACACGTATCTGAGTGCAATTATGGTACCCATTGTTCTAATTCAATACTCACTAAAACAAGAACGTTTGCATTACTGAGTTCTTCACTTAGACTAATTTGTGTCTGTTTTAAGTCTAAGGATAGAATAGAAGAGACATTCCGATCTTGGCCTCGTCTCCATTCGAAAACATTTCAAAATAGCGTCCGAATGCTATTTTAAAAAAGCCGCGTCGCACTCAAACTCTCTAATTGTCGCCGCCGGCAATTATGAGCCAAACCCCGCGCACACAACAGCACAACGCCGCCGTCCGCGGCATGTGTTGATAGATCCTCCTGACACGATCACCGCCCTGCTCGACCCGGGCATCGAGAGGGCCCCCAACACACCTACACCAGCCTCAAACAGGACCTCGCCGGCGAGGTCGAGGAACCCCCTCTTCTGCTCGTAGGTGCATCTTTGCACCTAGGAGCGTAGTCATTACCTCTCCCCTCACGGCAACTGCCCAAGCCGAGGTCGTGCCCCATGTGGCGCCCTTGAGCTAGTTGCCCTCCTCTTCCGCCCTTAAGGCTTTGGCTGGAGTCGCACTCTGCACTCGCCACTCCTCCGGTGAAGCTGTAAAGGCCAACTCACGGCCAACAGCGTAGTCCATTCAAAAAAAAAAAAAAAAAAGAATAGAAGAGAATAAGAATAAAAGATTTGAGAACACATTTTTTAATAGCCTTACCACCATCTCTTAAACTATTATTGTTTTAATAGTTACTGTAAATGATTGACAGATTTTTATGTAGTTTTATTATAAAAGTAGCTGTGCCCGCGACTTCGCCCGCGTGGACTTTAGGGAGATTACCCGGAAATATGGGTATTATGTTTTTCCCGCGAAACCCTAATGCTTTTTCTAATATTAAAGTAGCCTAAGTTACGCCTTGGAACGTCAGCTATCTGTCAGTGAAAGTCCCATTGAAATCGGTTCAGCCGTTTAGAAGTTTACCCCAAACAAACAGACAGACAGACAAAAATTTTTAAAATTGCGTTTTCGTTATAGGTATCGTATATACTTTCGTACGCATGTGGTAAAAAAGTGTTATTTTGATATTACAAACAGACACTCCAATTTTATTTATTTGTATGTATTGTATGTATGTATAGATATATAAAAAAACTTTATTTTATGTTAACTTTGGTTAATTTAACACCAATTAATTAAACTAATGTTAGGATAGTTATGTTATCACCAATATCAAAGGTTCTAAAAAGCTTGGAATCCTTAAATTAGTTCACATTCCTTAATTCGAAAATTAAACTTAAAATCACACATCAATCATACTTACAACGCTCTTAAAAGAGATTTTATTACCATTCCCAAAACATACAAATCTGCAATAAACGACCACTAAAAATACTACATCCGTTGAAGTGAATGCACACGTCGCGGCATGAATAAAAAAAGATGCTTATCATAACCACAGATGCGTGTATCCAAAGGCTAAGCCCGTATTGGGTCTGTCACATCACTATACCCTAGGGATGTAGCTTTGGGGTAGATAGTGAATATATTACTGAAGTAATAAGAAGTTTAAAACATATAGGACCTTGGTCATGATTTTTAATTACGAAAAAAAGACTTAACGAAACCTTGTTTTGCTTCCATATTCCAAAATTTCAAAAAAGCGAAAATAAAATTAATTTACAAGCGTTTTTCTTCGTTTGTGTAATAAAGTTGTTATATTATTATTATTTATCGGTGAGAACACACGCTGTAATCTTGGAAAGCATCGACAACTAAAAAGCAATTGCACTATTGTACGGTTATCGCTCTCACAATATGCGTGCCCCTCACTAATACTGTCCCCGCCCTACAGTAAAGCCCTGCGTCTACAGAAGCGTTAAAACGTGCCCGACAAATACTTTGCCAAAACGAAAAGGGACGGTATTAGCTCATAAAAGAAGCACATTTTTCAACGAACCAATTGCGACTATTGATCAAAATCAAAATCTATTTTTTTTATTTAGTGATTTGAGCGTATGCTGCTTGGCTCACTGCACTAGGTTGCGGGTTCGATTCCCGTCAAAGACAAATTTACGAAATTATCTGTGGTCTTAGTTTAACTGGGATCGTTCTGAGTACTTTCTATGCTACCCATAGTATATAGCTTAGCTTGGGATCATACGATGAGTATGTGTAGTCGGTTGATATTATTATTGATACAAAGTATAATTTCAAAGAAAGTCAAGTTAATTAGGTCGCTCCTGTGAGTGCAGGGTGTAACGCTGACAAATCGCCGGCGGTTTGCGCCGCGCGCGATGATTCATGTTTATTGGCGGCTCGCCAGACACTACTCACCAACCTCAAGTTGGATCAAACATTTGACGAAGAACAATCGATGTGAGGACTTTATCATCAAACACTTGGATTTTGTCGTATGTTTGGATATGCTCTGCCAAAATGTCCAATTCCGTACTGGTGGTAAAATATAACTAAATGTAATCTTTGCTTCAACTTTGTCCAATCTTAACAATAAGTTTTTTGTGGTATCAGTCAACGACAGATGTCACTAGGTTAGTTTTAAAAGTCGATACGATTTCGTTCACAAGAAAGAGTTAGCCGAGACATTGTATGCTTAGGGATGATTGCAACTTTTATCAAATTATAATGACAATATTTTAGGTCTAGTAATTTCTTAAATGGAAGAAACAAAATGGGTACCTATAGTCTTTGGCGTCATAGTAGTAAAAAACTTGAGAGGTGTCAAGGGACACCCGGATGGAACGAAGTTTCTTTTGAAATAAAAAAAGCAAAAACATTGTACATATACATACACACACACACATATATTATATCGAAATCGAAACCGTAACTGAAACCGAAATCGAAATCACACACACAATCGAAACTTTTACTCTCACACACACATTTACAAAAGTGTCGGTCGACACTTTTAGTCTTATTTTTTTCCGTCTAGCCCCCTTTCGCAACGCGCCATAAGGAACTACGTTCCAAAAATACGCATCGTATTGAGAACCTTATTCTTATTCAAGTCGGTAAAATATGTAAATCACCAAAAATTATAATTAAACAGACAACATTAAGCTAAACAAAGGCCTGAAATTGCAAGAAATAGGTAAAGCTTACTAAAATTGTAATTTATTCGTCAAATTTGGAACACCAAAGTTGAAGAAAAATTGGCTATTAAGGAGATTTTTTAGCTACAACTTGGCGTAGTAACGGGCCAACTTTCTTTGCTTCGTGTTGGGTGCGAACAGGGCCAATATTACGGAGGGGTTCGTGAGTCCGTTTAAAAATAGCTATTCTAAATATACGCAAAGTTTTATTAAAGATTTTGGTTCTTTCGGGTTGTTTGTTTGTGATGAGGTTTTAGGTAATGTTGACCGGGTAATGATTATATACCTCTAACTCTCGAACATACATAAGTTATGATCTAGTTACAGTGGCATTGACCTCGATTATTTTAAAAACAAACTACAACTCAACTCAATTTAATAACACTATAAATATTGCTGTCTTGCTTATTGCTTGCTTGAAGAGGATGAAAATACACTTAGTTTTTGATTGGAGCCATAAGAATCTACACCATTGTAAAACTTTGTACTGAAAAATTGCCCTTGAAAGTGGTTTGCAGATGAAATTAAGTGTTAAGCGTGTAATTTTCACTTCTTATTCACAATTAAAAACTTATAAAAAGATGGTTTCTATAAATAATATTTTTACCTTAACATTTAATATTTAAAACAATACCGAAAGTAAATTCTAAACGGTAATGGCACCCGAAGTAAATTTGGGTTTTCTAATTGAAAATTAACTTAGTCAGCTTGTCAATGTCGTCTCTACCTATAAAATAATAGCAAATGATACCTGCTCCATTCCGAAATAATTTCAAACTTTACTGTTAGTAAATTACGAAAACGACTGAGATTGTGTTCGAAATAAGATCTTCGCAATTTAGTTCTGTAAACCTGAGGTTTTCAGATGTTGATGCCGTGTAAATTATAGCCAATGGAACTTGACCGCTGTCTTTCATGCTTTTCATTTACCGTCTACAAACCCATGGGTCTATTATAGCTGGTCTTTTAAATATTCAAATAAAATCACTACGAGATAAATTTGGTGGAGTTCTAAGCCTTTGAGAATGGGAAAGTTGAAGGGGTTAAGCATGGGATCCCCTTAAAAGTTCCGACGTTATTGATCGCAGCCATTTCAATTTGAGATATCGTATCATTTTGATTGATTTGTTCGCATTAAACTTGTTGCGAATTTCAGAACGGAATCGAAATTTAATATCTGTTTTGAACTAATAATTTAAACGTTAACTTCGTAAAGTATTTCGGTACAGACATGGTTTAAAAAACACTACGATTTTTGTTGAAATCTATGGAACTATTTGTGATAAACTTTATTATCTGTAGTATGATAATGTAGCTCCACTTAAATTCAAACAAAGAACACGTTTGTACTCAAAATGCAATCGTGGATGATTTACAGATTAACAGAATTACCAGATGGTTTTTTTTTTTTTATTATATAAAATGAGTCAATTTTTTTTTAATAATAATATTTATTCGTGACCATGGAATCAAGTCCTTCAGTCGCATAGATAACGTATGTACCACACATACAAAAAATTACATTAATTTACATCTAACAATAATAACTGAATAATAATAAATACGTACCAACAATAATCAACTATACAAAAATTAATATTATATTTCGCCTATAGTTTTACAAATGTCCCTTTGTCATCTAAATGGGTGTTGTTAATCTTAGGTTATTTTAATAGACGTTTTGCACTTTAATATTCCACAGAAAGTAAAAACTTTATCTATCTGCATATTTCTAGAAACTTATCATCCTACTAAGGGCAGACGAAAAATCCCCTGTTCGCTCCAAGACCGCAAGACAAACTCCAAGAAGGCAGTCGCGTTATAAAAATATTATTCAAACAAACCGTTAGATCAAAGCTTGCCTAACTACACATCTTCAAAACCATATGACCAACCCCAGATTTATAGCATTATCCTGTTTATGCTTCAATAAGTTTACTGCTTGGCTGAGCTGACTTGAATCTTTGCCCGTTTTCGGTACGGCGACGGACAAACCAACTCAGTGTTGTTCTGACTGCGGTTGGGGGCGGTCGCGCGCTCCATTTTGCAAATCAAGTTGTGTTACGAAAATAGTAACGTGGATTAGACGATCAGTATTTATAATCGGTGTGAAAGTGACCAAATACATTGTTCAGTGCAACTTTCGATGGAGTGATTACGTTAACAGTTTAGTTCAGTTTATAAAAGATTTCTAAGCATCAAACAGTTTTATTTGGACAGGATTTTCTGGACGCAAAGTGAGTATTCACCCCTCGCCCTGTTTACCGCGTTTTAATTAAATACCTCATTTTTGGGGTAACTGGAATCCGTCAAATTTTGCCGCAATTTTTTAGGGTTCCGTACCCAAACGGTAAAACGGGACTTAGACTTAGACTTCTCTGTCCATCCGTCCGTCCGGCTATCACCAGGCTGTATCTCATGAACCGTGATAGCTAGAGAGTTGAAATGTTCACCGATGATGTATATCTGTTGCCGCTATAACAACAAATACTAAAATACAGAATAAAATAAATATTTAAGGGGGCTCTCATACAACAAACGTGATTTTTTTTATAGATAATGGTACGGGACCCTTTGTGCGCGAGTCCGACCCGCACTTGTTTATTAATATTTTATGCCAATGTGAAGCTATGAAATTTTATTTTTTTATTACTTTATGGTCCCTTACATACATTGATATGGACATTTCATGGAGCACTGTGATATTTTCTTCAATATTTGCTAATCAAATACCAATTCAATTATTACTTAATTTAGGTTTATTTTTGTAATCGTGCACATTGATAAATGTAATGAAAAATAACATAGGGTTCTCTTTTTGAATAAGATATGAAACCTAAGCTGAAAATTTTAATTAAATCAAAATGCTAATAAAAAGACGCCGCAAATACGTGAACAAAATGAATTTTCAGAGAGAAAATTTCCAATAAGTATTCAAAAACAAACAAGCTTCATAGGATGCAAATATAAATGAGCGTATTCATGAATTTTTTCGCCGATCAAAGCCACTGTGGGGTCAAAGGCCGGGAGGAGGTGCTTACGTCTATCTCAATATGGTATGAAGCGATTTCATTTGACATCTTATTAGGTAGTGGAATTATTTGGAAGAACAAATATGTCTGCCTGTTTCAGTGTAAATGGAATATAAATTTCCCAATTTGATGGTGTTTAGTTTCGTGTCTACTTAATAAAGTAGATTTTTTTGCGTTGATTAATAAAACATTGACATTTTAAAAAAAGAATTACAACGATATTCTATTTTCAGTGTTTCTATTTGTAGCGTCTACGGTTGAACGCCCGCCTCGAACGACAAGGGTGCAAGTTCAAATCCCGGGCTCGTATATCTGAGATGATTTTCATGTGCGAATGTAATTTTCATTAATGATTACCACTTGCTGAACGGTGAAGCAAAAGATCGTAAGGAAACTAGCACGTCTTTACACAAAGATTCACTCTATATCATAGGCAACGAACGACTATTAGAAATAATAACACTTAGCTCGTAAGAAAACTAGAGCTACTCTTTATTTACTTGCTTTATTTACACGGTAAAGCCGACTACCTGATAATTACGGGTTGTACGACAACCGAGTCACAGAACATTATGCCAGTTTTCCCAGCAGCTGCCGGTTGATGGTAGTCCAGCCCCCTTACACCCGCCCCCCCTTATTTTCAGTTTTTGTCACTTAAATGAATAAAAATTCGTCAAAAAATGTCAGTTACTGATAAAACAGGAATACTTTAAGAGATAAGGCCCCGAAATCTGGCTGGTTTTATATAGATAGATAGATAGAGTACTCTTTATTGTACACATCAAACAAAGAAAATAATACAACATTCTTAGTTCTAAATACAGTAGCTATGTACAATTTGGCGGTCTTATCGCTAAGAGCAATTTCTTCCAGACTATATACGCTGTCATCCAATACTATTCTGTAACATGCCCTTGCAGAAAAGTATCTCAAACCTTTGATTTTGTTTAATTTTTCGGTCTCAGAAAATTATTTATTTATTTACGTAAACACTATTTACAATGTGCATTTTATTATAATTAAAAAGAGGGTTTTTTATCTTATTATAATCGGGCAGCCGATTTACCGTGTCGATAGAGCATCACTGGTACTAATCACGTAAAGTTGATAGTATATTATTATAAGTTTAGTGTTTGATCTCTGCAGAGTGTCTAGACTCTTATAAAGCTACATAACGTATCGTGATACGTGCCTATCAACGTTTACGTTTACGTTTCGTTATTAGCGTTACAATAGGTGCAAACTGTATTGTTGTCAAGTTTTCGAATCAAAGTCCAAAGCACACTTAGGACGAGTTCATTAACTTGCCTTTTGTATACTGTGCCTATATACTTAAAGATTGAATTTCCAAATCGTTAAAATTCACTTGTTTTGACATAGTAAAAAAATGGTCGCAGGAATTTTGTACGCGCTTGCGGGCACTTTAAATGTTTTTAACTAAGATTCACGATTTCAAGTAACACTGAAATCAAACATAAGTCCTGATATCTCTTGAGTCGACGTTACAACTACATTTAGAAAATGATTGTAGCAAACAAATTTCTGTCATGCAAACGGTAAAGTATTATTTCTGCCTTGTGTTACACCTTGGATAACAAGCCTAGCTTTGGGTGATAAATCAATTTATGCTATTGACACAAGGTCCTCGACAGTTGGATTTCTCTGATTGGAACAAATTGTATGGATTTTTTTAGCTGTAAATATTAACTTTTTTAGGGTTGTTTTTTACTACTACAGCCCTTTTTAACGTCCCACGGCTGGGCACGGGCCTCCCCTCAATGCGAGGCGGATTCAGGCCATAGTCCACCACGCTGGCCCGGTGCGGGTTGGCAGACTTCACACATCTATCGAGAACTAGTCAAGCTCCCTCAGACGTTTAGGTTTCCTCACGATGTTTTCCTTCACCGTTTCTTAGCAAGTGATAATCTCAGATGAAAATGAGATTCGCACATGGAACCCAGAGGTGCGAGCCGGGGTTTGAACCTGCGCACTTTGATTGCCGTGAGCCTGTTGTCATTACACCGCAAAATGCCATGTTACTGAATTTTAATCCTAGAATTCGTATAGAAATTCAGGTACACACTCCGCAGATCTGAATGTCGAGTATAAGCTTTAATTTGCACGTATAATGCACGCGAACATTTCATTCCATCCTCAAACCGGCATACCGCATCCTGACGCCAAATTTAATCCTAGAAGTTACACTTACACTTGCAAGTATAACTTATGAATATGATATCACCTTCCTGCATACAATATTCGTGTGTAGTTAGTAATATCGCCTGTAAATTAGGATCAAAATCGTAAAGCAATACCTCCTTTGGGAAACACAATATAATACCGAAGCTGCTCCCTTAGCATGACCGTGTAGACACAAGTTTAATCTATTTCAACTGTCAGATTTGTCGAGAAAATGACGTCACTTCGAGCTTTTTGTACTGGACATGGCTGAATGTAGAAGAGAGCTGAGATAAATATAACTAACAGCTGTTATCCTTAACCCAAGCAATAAATGTCGACGATGTGAATTATGTTATAGTGGCACTTATGTCCATGGAATTACGCCCTATCATTAATTTACGTACACTAACTTTAGCTAACGCAAGCAAGCTCTGTCCCATAGACACCTTTTTTGTTATAAATTAATATGACAGTAACTTATTTTGTTATATTTTATAGGAATATACATCACATCATCATGCCTGTATTCCCCGAAGGGGTAGGCAGAGGTGCACTGCAGTGCGCCCACACTTCGCCGATGTATTATGGTCCCAATGTAATAAGGGGCGAGCCTATTGCCATTATACCGGGCACATTCTCCCTCAATACGAGGGAGATTTTGGACCATAGTCCACCACGCTGGCCCAGTGCGGGTTGGTGAACACGCCCTTCTATAGACGTGCAGGTTTCCTCACGATGTTTTCCTTCACCGTTCAGCAAGTGGTAATCATTATTGAAAATTACATTCGCACATGAAATTAATCTTAGAGGTGCGGGCCCCTTGCACCCCTTACGTTCAAGGCGGGCGTTCTTGCCTATGAGGCTACCACTGGTTTATATAGGAAGTTTTATACATAAGATTATTATTATTGTCAGTATTTTGTGTATTATATAAATGCTGTTTGATGATTATACATAAAATTGTTGTTTTAAGGGTTCCGTACCCAAAGAGTAAATCGGGACCTGATTACTTAGACTCCGCTGTCCATCCATCTGTATGTCTGTCCGTCTGTCACCAGGCTGTATGTCATGAACCGTGATAGTTAGACAGTTGAAATTTTCAAAGATGACGTATTTCTGTTGCCGCTATAACAATAAATACTAAAAATAAATCAACGTCGGACAAGGCAAATACACACATGAATTGACACCGACTCCAAATGTAATGAATTGTAAGGTTATTTGTAGCTTTTTAGTGCACCTAGGTTTTTGAAGACGGTTTTTGTTTTTTTGTTAAAAATAATTTTTTTTCACGATTTTTAGTGTCAATAATCGTTGAAAATTTGCAAATATTATCACCTTATAACAGCCCTAAAAAACTAAAAATTTACAGCCAAAAAAAAAACACCCCCCTCACCCCCCCTTTCCACCCCTTTGGGGGTGGGTTTCGATCTTTGTTAACAATCCGTATTAAACAAAAAAAGATTTTTCGAAATCGGTTCACTAACGCCGGAGATATGCTGTAGTCCGGATTGGACCCCCATTTCACCCCCTACATATTTTTTCTCACAAAATTCCTGAAAGACGTGTTTTTTATTTTGTATGTTAAATGCATATACAAAGTTACAAGTCGTTCAAAAAATATTTTTGAAATTATGCGACCTTCAACCCCCCATTTCACCCCCAAGGGGTTAGATTTCTGATAATATTTTGAAAATGGGACCAACCTTGAAGAATTTCCTAGCAAACCTCAAAAAAAAATTTGAAATCGGTCGACAGACGCCGGAGATATGCGGTAACATACATAAAAAAAAACGTACGGGTCGAATTGAGAACCTCCTCCTTTTTGAAGTCGGTTAAAAAACAGAATATAATAAATATTTAATGGGGCTCCCAAACAACAAACGTGATTTTTTTGCCGTTTTTATAGATGTACGGAACTCTTTTTGCGCGAGTCCGACTCGCACTTGGCCGGTTTTTTTTACAAATATGTGATCGTTGAAGAAAACACCTAAAATGTGAGGGTACTGATTAAATCAAAACGGAATAGTAACTTTTTACTATCGCGAATGCCTAAGCCCTGCGGAAATAGTTGCGTCAAAACCCGAGCGACCAAACTTTTGCCAACATCAAAGCCAACTCTATGTCAATATACATAAAGATTATGTTTCTGTGGTATTAGCCACGTGATTACGAGTCGAATTACGCTCTATCATTGCCATTTCGTTGAAGAATGAACTTTTTCTATGAGACAATAAAGTTCGTTATCACAAATCCACAGCTTTGAAAGTCACATTCACACATCACCCTTTGAATCTCATGCCCTAGAAATTATTACACCAATTATTATTATGTTACTACATTGTTTCGGGTCCGGAATTCAGGAGATTAATACGATGCTGTAAACGAAAATTGTGAGCCATTAAATTGAACAAACAGACCTTCGGATTTAATTGCCTGTGATACAATGCCGTGGGTTTTTCAATTACGCTACAAATTGTAACATCCATCGGATCTCATCAAGGGTTGTGGAATTCAACAGAACGGAACCAATTCCATAAAACAGATTACACACTAACACGGAGTTGAGACCCCCGCACAATTTTTTTGCCTATACCTAAACAGACTGCATTGACTCAAAGAAAAAGTTCTCCTTCTGTTTTACGAAATGAGTCAAATTATGAAATTTAATTTAATAGTAGCAATGGTAGCCGAGTGATCGAACGCTCGCCTTGTAATTGAAGTGTCCAGGTTCAAACTCCGACTCGTTTCTTTGTTATTTATGTGCGAATCTCATTTTCATACGAGATTATCACGTGCCATGAAACGGTGAAGGAAAACATCGTGAGAAAACCTGCACGTCTGGGTGAACTTGACTAGTTTTCGATAGATGTGTGAAGGCTGCCAACCCGCACTGGGCCAGCGTGGTGGACTATGGCATAATTCCCCCTCGCATTGAAGGGAGTGCGACGTTAAAAGGGCTGTAGTAGTAGTAGTAATGAAATTTAACGGAATAACTTGAGAAATGGAATAATAACCTGAGATTAGCGGTATTAATGCCAATGTCAAGTAATTAATAGTAGGGACAAATTCAATAAATACACATTATCAAAATGAATGATGACAGTGATAAAGATGGTGGATGAATCACCAAAAAACCGGCCAAGTGCGAGTCGGACTCGCACACGAAGGGTTCCGTACAATTATCAATAAAAAAAAACGAGGTGTCAAAGTCGCTTTTCAAGTTACGAGTGTGTTTTCGGTTTGAGTTAAAAGCTTCTTGTTTGTATATACACCAAAATTTTAGTCCCAATTTATGAAAATTATTTATGCACTGTATCAATAGTCAATTTAGAATTTGAAAAAGATAAAAATAAAAACACACTTTATAAAAATTTTGAACCCTAAAAACTAAAAAAGAGCAAAAAATCACGTTTCTTATATGTGAGCCCCCTTCAATATTTATTTTATTCTGTTTTTTAGTATTTGTTGTTATAGCGGCCACAGAAATACATAATCTGTGAAAATTTCAACTCTCTAACTATAACGGTTCATGAGATACAGCCTGGTGACAGACGGACGGATGGACGGACGGACGGACGGACGGACAGCGAAGTCTCAGTAATAGGGTTCCCGTTTTACGCTTTGGGTACGGAACCACAAAAAGAAATAAATTCTTCGACGAGACGACATTGACAACGCGAGTGAATTTTGACGCTAATTCAGTCTTTTTTTTTATGTAGCCATTTAATCTTTATGTAGCATTCAAAAAAGCAGGCTCAGTTGCTCCAGTATTATATTTAAGACATTTTTCGTAAAATAAGATTACTTAAAACTAAGTTCCTTTTATGTGAAAATGTTATCGTTATCAACTAAACCTTAGTACACTCCAAGTTAAAACCTTGTCAAAATATCTAGGAAGTTACTAGATGGGACCCTCTTCCTCCGATCTCATTCTGCCGTACCTAACTGAAGAGATCATTTTTTAAGCTTTAATAAACACTCGTATTTTTGAATGCATCGTATGATCTCAAACCAGGCAAGGCTTGTACAGGTACCATACAATGGACTGGAGACGTTCTTGCTTATGAGAATTGTATACAGACCAGAACACATGATTAACAGTTGAAACTTATATTTTTGTCTAAAAATTAACTAATATTGCCTGTCTTTACTATTTACGCGTCCCTTTATCATATTGATGAATTGTCTGTGACGATTAAGGCGGTTCCAACGATACCTAATTTGATAAAATATGATAGGTAGTTTAGAAGTTATGTGGGAACAGATGAATATACACCGATCTACCGATATACCGATCAAAGTCATAACCCTCCTTTTTGCTGTAGATGACCAAAAATAACAGGGCAATGATATAAATGTTACTTAGATGAAGGCATCAAGTAACTGTCAAAAATCTAACATCTGGCAAAAGTATGGGCTGGACTTAGACCCTTGGCCCCTTGAATTTAGGTTCTAAGATTGGTCCACATTCCTGACCTTATTTCTAGGGGTATAAACTTAAAATTTGTTAAAATATCCTAACGATGTTAACTTCAAAATGATTAAAATTAATGCCAAGAAAACACATTCCATTGTGCTCTCACTTCATTAGGATAGAATGGAGAGACAAAGGGACAGACATTTTACTTAAAACCCGTCGTTTAAATGCTGAATATTTTACCTATGCCCTTTTATTTGAGACGCCATTTTACGCGGAATACTTAAGTGTTTGAGTGCTGCCGTAGGGGATGTCAATACGGCTGAAGTGGCTGGCGATGTGAATATATGTACCATTTCTTTGATATGTTTAAATGTGAATACGATGAAGGAAATCATCGTGAGGAAACCTGCCATAGAAAGGCGCGTAAATTTCACCAGCCCGCACTGGCCCAGTCCAAAATCTCCCTTGCATTGAGAGAAAACGTGCCCGGTATAGTGGCAATAGGCTCGCCCCCTATTACTTTGGAACCAAAAAACATTGGCGAAGTGGACATAGTGCAGTGCAACCTACCCCTTCAGAGAAAACAGGATGACGATGTACGATAGGATTGTACGGTCGGCCCTGTGAATTTCTTGTTTGCTTTCATATTTATTCACATGAAGTTAAGTGTCTGAATAATATTATGTTAATATCATTATTCCTTAAAGGCCTGGGGCCACAAGGGCGTCAAGACGAGCGCGTAATTTTTTTCTTAATAACAATACAAAACGCCATGCCAATATAAATAAAAAAAAATATCGTGAAAGCCAAGTAACCAAGTAACCAAGCCATGCCAAGTAACCCCGTGCCAAAATTATCTCGCGTCATTGATGACATTTCGTTGAAAAATTAGCTTTTTGTGTCAATTAATTCAGTTCGTTTTGGTATAGACAAACTAATTATCGCGCGAATAGTTCCGCGCCTGTGGGCCCCGGGACTTAATATAACAAGCACATTAGCTGCCACCATATTTCATGTAAATTCGAAAGAAAAACACTAAGACATGCTCAAATGCTCGATTCACAACTCATTCTGCCATTACTCATCCGTTTAATTTATTTTTCTATACAAGAAACACTTACGCTCTAAAGAATTGCTCAATAAAGCGTTCGCACAAAAAAAGAACTACTGAATTAAATAGACGTTAAAGAAAAATATAGCGTAAAACTAATCAGTGGTCTTGGCTCAGGGCCCATTGCTTCTTTTCCATTGTCAGTCAGTCACAATCTCATACATAATTGCGTAGGGAATTTACGTTTCGTGTTCCAACTGAGATTTCTGTCCGATCCCTATATTCATGGAACGCCACGTTTTCCTCACGACTCGTAAAGCTATAAAAACGAGACGTCATTCAAAACAGTCCTCTACCATCACCCGCCATGCAGTAATCTTTTAATTTTTGATACTAACTTTTAGTTTTTGATAGTTACTACTACTACTACTACTACAGCCCTTTTAACGTCCCACTGCTGAGCACGGGCCTTCCCTCAATGCGAGGCGGATTCAGGCCATAGTCCACCACGCTGGCCCAGTGCGGGTTGGCAGACTACACATCTATCGAGAACTAGTCAAGTCCCTCAGACGTGCAGGTTTCCTCACAATGTTTTCCTTCACCGTTTCATAGCAAGTGGTAATCTCGGATGTAAATGAGATTCGCACATGAAACCCAGAGGTGCAAGCCGGGGTTTGAACCTGCACACTTTGATTTGCAAGGCGTGCGTTCGACCACTCGGCTACCACTGCTTACTCGGCTACCACTGCTTGATAGCTTGCTTTGATAGTTAACTCAGTACAAAATCCATAAAAAAATACAGTCACTATTGTAATAGCGATTCGTTTTATAGGAGCTCAGCATTCGCTATCTAAGAGGCCCTCTGCAACTGTATCGCGGATAAGCTTGATTTGTGATTTGGAGCCTCTAGGATAGATATCACTGAGGATTTGAAAGCTTTAAGTGCGTTTTTTAGGGTTCCGTACCCAAAGGGTAAAACGGGAACCCTATTACTAAGACTTCGCTGTCCGTGCGTCTGTCTGTCACCAGGCTGTATCTCTTGATCCGTGATAGTTGGACAATTGAAATTTTCATAGATGATGTATTTCTGTTGCCGCTATAACATCAAATACTAAAAACAGGATAAAATGAATATTTAAGGGGGCTCCCATAAAACAAACGTGATTTTTTTGCCGTTTTTATAGATAATGGTACGGAAACCTTTGTGCGCGAGTCCGACTCGCACTTGGCCGGTTTTTATAGATAATGGTACGGAACTCTTCGTGTGCGAGTCCGACTCGCATTTGGCCGGTTTTTTAATGTATAGTCTATGTCAAAATACATAAATATTGAATGGCTGTCAAACGTTTTAAATGTGTTGCTAGTTATATGCAAAAGTGGTCGCGCCGCTTTGCGCATCGTAAGGCCTCCCATAGCAATACCAACTGTATTTACATATGGAAAAAGTTCATTCTACAACGAAACGACACAGACGGCGCGAGCGAATTTTGGCGCGTGGGGGCGTGACTTTGGCGATAGAAATTAACTCTTTATGCGTATTGGCACAGAGTTGGTTTTGGTACTGGCAAGCATTTTGACACGCGAGCGTTGACGCCCAAGTGTTTTTTTTTTCTTAATGCGATGTATTTTTATTTCTTTTTACAAGGTTTGTATTAGCTTGCAACGTGTGTATGTCCGGGTGGAAACTTGGAACTGAATTTTAAATCAGTTATCTTCAACCGATTGAGCTGAAATTTGGTGTACACGCTTACTAGCTATGTGACGTCATTCTAATTCCAATATGGCGGAATAGTTATTTTTTCTGCAATACGACAGTATGGGTATCAAATGGAAGGGCTTGCTGAGGATAACACGAAAACTAAGCGCATTTAAATAAAGGCTTGTTTTAAAAAAGTATTTTTTTTTTTTTTTTTGTTTTTAATGCGATGAGTTTTTATTTCTTTTTCGTAATATATGGGTGGGCTATCCTATTCTAATTTTAAAAGTAGATAGATATATCTGCAAGCTCTTTAGGCTACCTTATCACTGAAAGTTATATCTACCAGGAAAAATAACTTCCTAATTATTATGTTTTCCTAATAAGTATAACATAATGAGGTTAAATAACGCTTATATATTAATATTTGATAACATAGTCATAGTTATGAATGTTACATTATTACGAGCAGTGTATTGGTTATTAAAACTACTATAACACTATTCAGTGTGCGGTTGAACAATGTCCCTTAAGATTAATAATATTATGCTTGAGGTTACGTTACTGTTAAGTTTATGTTAGAATCCCCATAGCACATCTCAATGCGGATACAATTCTATTGTATGGGTTTAGGAGTGATATTATTAAACTTTAAACGAAATACTAAATAAAACTTGTTTAAGTTTTATTATAATCCTTTATTTCTTAACTTTCTTATTAATTACATTTTTAAATATATATATAAAAAATACATTTAAAAATATAAAAAACAGTTCCCCACCGGCATCTGGAACAGGGTCCTAGTTACCAGTGGTAAGGGCTCCAGAGAGAGGAACTTCTTTACAATGCGCGCCGTCTCCAGAAGTACCACCTTCTGAATCTATCCCTTAATCCAGTTGCCTAACGCGAGCCTCTTTAGGTGTTTGTCGAGGCTCTTGGCTAATAAGCCATGGGCGGAAACGACTATCAGTACAATGATTGCCGCATCAATGTCCCACATGTCGACAACCTCGTGAGCCTGATCAAGATTAAGTTTTATTATTATTAAAACAATATTACGTCACTTAAATGATTAAGTTAAATAAATTTTGTTTGAGTCAAAGATCTTTTTATTTTAAGCTTCCTGGATCCCGTTTTTCGTTTGATAGACATCATCTTTACTGGAGATGTCGAAAAAATACGACCAATTTAACGTTTTGATTTGACATATCTCGAATAGAGACAACCGAAAATCGGGCCCCAGGTTTGACTACGTATTAACATCTATTGAAATAATTCTTAATTTAAATTTGTCATTAATAAGTTTAATTTAATGATCACTTTGCTGTCCTAACTGTCAAAGAGATTTTCTATTTATCTCACAAAATATGACAGTATAATTTCTTGAAGAAAAATTAACAAAATCAGTTTTTATTATTAAGTTGTAATCAACAATGAATCTATGAAGGCATTTAATTACTAAATATCAAACAATATCACCCGATATTTTACCAAGTTGTGAAATATCCTCATATATTTTTGGAAAATTACATGCAAAAACTAAGCTTTCAATTTTCGTGGCTACCACCCCAACCAGACACTCCTGAATATTTTCGTGTAAGCCTTTGTTTGTTACATAACAAAATAAATAGTGCTTTTACCAAGGATATTCTACTTTTATGTTGAAGTTAAATTTTGTACGGACTCCACTACGTTTATTCGATTATTCCAGATATTTCAACAGTAGTGTCCTACTGTCAACCCTTATCTGCGCTAGTGTTAATATATTAAGTTGAAAACCCAGAGCGACTGTGTGACTTACATATTTTATTCTTAAAAATATTAATAAAGAGAAAGAAATTTCCATTATAGTCTAACAATGCCGGATTGGTCTAATCTCTATGCTAGGCCCTAGACCCTACGCTGGTAACCCTAGACTCTAGGCCCTAGACCCTACGCTGGTAACCCTAGACTCTAGGCCCTAGACCCTACGCTGGTAACCCTAGACTCTAGGCCCTAGACCCTATGCTGGTACCCCTAGACTCTAGGCCCTAGATCCTACGCTTGTACCCCTAGACTCTACGCCCTAGACCCTACACTCGTACCCCTAAACTCTATAGTTACGAGCGTAGGCCGCTCTGCGCACTGCACAATTTTGAAAATGACCTTTTCGAAATTTTCCCTGATCTGGGTGTAACTGGGATCGCCCCCAGTCTATTGTACCACCCATAGAACAAGCACTACTTGTTTAGGATCATAGGATGAGTCATAGGAGAAATTTATTTAAATATCAAACATATATTTTTTAAGCTTTCAATCATGCAACTTAATAATAGTTATAAATTTAATAATTTTATTTATCCGCATAATCTCATATCTCGCACCAACCCTTAGAAGGGATCCCTTGTAAAGTAGGTTCAGACACAAAAACATAGTGTGGTGTTAGTGAGCCGAGTAACCTTCGCTATGAAGGACGGTACCTACTGCAAACAATTGGTTGGCAGCGGAGAAGGAGTGGGGGGCAGTTTGTTTTTCTCATCCCGAGAGGTCGTCGTCAAACTTGGCAAGTGCGTTCGGGATTAGTAAAATATCAAACCGCTTTAAGTGAATTGCTGTGGTATGTGGAAAATTTACTTTTTTTAATATTGTTACTCTAATTGTTAAATTTTTTCAGTGGTGTGGTAGGTGGGATGCGCTGGCCCCTCTAACAATTGCATTTCAAACTTTTTTTCCTCTACCAAAACGAACTGTATTAACTCATAGAACGATTTTTGGAGCGTGGGGGGAGGGTGCCGCCACAGAAATTCAATCTTTATCTGTATTGACACAGAGCTGGTTTTGATATTGGCAAATATTTTGACGCATGCTTTTGGTGCCCCAGTGTGCCTTTAATACGGCTCAAATTTATAAACATCTTGAGTTGAATAACTAACAAATAAATAAACTGGAAACTCACGAGAAGTTGAGTACCTATATAATTTTGACCATTTGCAAAGGCTTCATAAATCTCTTTTATTTTAAATTGTAATACATCATCACGCCTGTATTTCCCGAAGGGGTAGGCAGAGGTCATCGATATATTTTTGGTCCCAATGTAATAGGGGGCGAGCCTATTGCCATTATACCGGGCACATTCCCCCCCAATACGAGGGAGATTTGTGCCACAGTCCACCACGCTGGCCCTGTGCGGGTTGGTGAACTTCACATGCCTTTCTATAGACGTGCAAGTTTCCTATGTTTTCCTTAACCATTCAGCAAGTAGTAATCATTGTTGAAAATGACATTCGCACATGAAAATTATCTCAGAGGTGCGGGCCCGGGATTTGAACTTGCACCCCTTCCGTTCAAGGCGAGCGATCTTGGCCATGAGTTAACTGCATATTTTAAATTTAATATGCTGCTCTCAATGATTTATATCTTGATAATAATTTGGAGATACGTAAATCTTATATCGAGAAAATTTGCTGAGACACTGTTCCTCCTGTAAGCCAGGATCGACAGCGGTGTCAATTGGAAACACCGAGGTTTGACCCTCGGCGAGTCCCGGGGAAAAGTTAAATTGTATTGGAACCCGCACGAGCTGCTGAGTGTATCGACCATCGAGGCTACACAACCTTAAAAACATCCTCGTATTAAAGTATGTTTAATTATAATAAAAGCAAGACAAGCCCACGCCGGTAAAGTTACTTCGGATGAAATTCGTATAATTAATTTGTAATTTGGTAAATATCTACAAGCTCCTAACTTGACTCTTGATTATGTTTCGCGTAAAGACACCTGCACACTGGGGCGTCAACTCTCACGCGGCAAAATATTTACCATGCCAAAACAAACTGTATTGACTCATAGAAAAAGTTCATTCTTTAACTAAACGACACTGACAGCGCAAGCGAATTTGACGCGTGGAGTGTGTCTTGGACCACAGAAATTCAATCTTTATGCATATTGACACAGAGTTAGTTCTTGTATTAGTTGTCTCATTTTTGTATTCGTTTCATTCCTGCGGTACAGGGCGTTTAAGACCTTGTTTGAAAACTGTCATTATGGCGGTAAGGGGCGTAATAAAGCAGATACACCACTGTATTCTGTTTTAATAGGGCATCTTTGATAAACATTCATTCATCTCTTTCCTGAACTAAATAAACTTTAAGTTACTGACGAAAGCAGTGGTAGCCGAGTGGTCGAACGCACGCCTTGCAATCAAAGTGTGCAGGTTTAAACCCCGGCTCACACCTCTGGGTTTATGCGCGAATCTCATTTTCATCCGAGATTATCACTTGCTATGAAATGGTGAAGGAAAACATCGTGAGGAAACCTGCACGTCTGAGGGAACTTGAGTAGTTCTCTGTAGATGAGTGAAGTCTGCCAACTCGCACTGGGCCAGCGTGGTGGACTATGGCTTGAAACCTCTTCGCATTGAGGGCAGGCTATTGTCCAGCAGTAGTACGTTAAAAGGGCTGTAGTTATTAGTTAATTAGTTAGTGACGGTTACACGGCAAGGAAAGCTATGTTTTACTTGGCCGCACCGCAAGGGAGACGCATACGAGGCGTATTAAACCTCGTTCCGCACTAAACTAGTTAACAAACAACTTGGCGCGCGAACGTCGACGCCCCAGTGTGTAACGGGCTTAACCCTACTGAACACACTCGTTAGGTTCTTAATAAAGAGATGTAAGAATATTCCTGTTGTTTTGTGTATAAAGTAATTAAGGTTAATCTTTACCCACAGTTTTTCGTCTTCCGAGGACTATGCTGATTTTGTTGTCTTAAAAACTGTTAAGATGAGCTGCCAATAATAAAATAAACTCTATTAACTTATTGAGAAAGTTTTTTTTTCAAAGAAATGTCATCAATGAAGCGAAAGAATTTTGCAGCGCGGTCGCGTGGATTTAACCACAGAAAGTCTATCATTCCGTCATTGAAAAATGTGCTTATTCAATGAGTACATAAGGTCCGTTTTAATATGGGCAAAATATTTAACGGGTGTGCAACTATAATTTAAATTTTTGCTACGTTTTTGATTTTCTCGATTCAATCAATAATAGTACTAGGCTAACATGGTTTTATAGGATGTGTTTATGGAAAACTCAGCTCTTATTATTTGGACACTAAGGGTTATATTGCAAGGAACGTGGGCAACTTTAAGTTTAAGTTGTATTTTTATTTTACATTTTTGAAACGGTACTAGGCTATCATGATTGTATAGGACGTACCTACGTAGGATTTGATTTGTAAGGATACTATAGTGAATTCCAATACACTCTCACTATTTTCATAAAATCTGATAAATATACATTTTTAATAATCACCAATTAATTTCCAAAGCAAACAATAATGCTTTATTAGATTGAAATTGTATTTTAATATGCGTTTTTACATTTTAAACAAATTAAAAAAGGTACAGAAAACATATTATCCTAAAATTAGAGGCATGAAACGAAACGTTTAATGATAGGGATTGACAGGTAGTAATTAGCAAAAACAAATTATCGTGTAATAATCGGCAAAAATAAATGGCGAAAAGAACAAAGAAGACCGTTTTAAATAGTCAAGCCCGGGAGTTGGTTGTCCGCTTGCGGGAATACTTTGAGCGGGAGCGAGAAAATGGCGGTGCATTATTATCTGTCAATTATTATCTGTCTGTTAGTGGATCGAGTTGCACAGGCACTTGACATTGGGCGTAATACAGTGTCAAGAAGCTTTAGATGTAGGATCGGAATCGGATAAGTGTTCCTGTTCAGACAGATAGCGAATAAATGTATGAATAATTGAATATATTTATTTTTTTATAATCGGTTACAGGTTAACCGCAATTGTACTCGATAATCGAATCACATAAATTAATTATGCATGGTCACCTCACTATAGAGTTTATTTGACATGTGTCACCGTACCCATGATAAGTGAAATTCACTATAAGTGTTATATTGTAAAAAAAACATTGTCGGTTATCATCCCTAAAACAACAGTGTAAGGTTCATAAAATATTAAAATGTCTTTATATTACACACTTTAGTCATCGCTGAGTGGTTATAAAATTTACGTACGTAAATATGGACAATCAAATTTTAAATGGGCTATTATCTGTTACATCAACATTTTTATTGGGGAATAAAATCTTTTTATTATTAAAAAAAAAACTTCATCTGTAGGCAATCGTCCGAAATACATATTATAAAAAAAACCTTGCGTTCAAATTGAAAATCTCCTTTTTTCGAAATTAGTTAAAATAAGAAAGGTACCTATTTACAACATTCTGTTGTTTAGTTATTTAAAACTTTCGCTAGATGTCGATAAGTAAAATCATTTGTGAGGCAATATTTAAGTTTTTGTGTTTAAACACTAGTCCTAGCGGAAATAAGCTGGTTTAACACGTTCGCGGCGTTGTGAGGTCATATTGGCTCATGGCTAACTTTCATCCCGTGCACAGCAATCACAAAGTTAGTATCTCTATGAGTTAATATAACCTCATGACGCTCCAGCTACCCTAAAAGTACTTCAGTAAATGTGTTAAGAAGATGTTCCACTTTCTTTGAGATTAGACTAAAGATAACCAGAAAATACTCTATTGTCCCGTCTGAATTCTATTGTAAAATGACAACAAAAGATATCAATATAACAGCGTGCACGCTATATTGAGAATATTCAAGCGCAATATTCAATGTTCTTTATTAAATAAATGCAATGGCATACCCACTCGATGCAACTCATAAAATCCCTAATAATACAACATTTAGAAGATTTAAAAACTAAAATGCTGCTTATCAGCATCGAGTGACTTGATATTTGAGCTCCAATAGTCCCAAATATTTGGAACACGACCCATATGAACTGTCATATTTGAGCACGTACCATTAAACCTTGGAGATGATAGAACGGAATTGCAAATGCGGTCAGTCCGTAAATATTTTTGTGAGTAAGTATACCTAAGTCCGTAAATATTATACCTGTAGGTTTAGTGTGACCGGGTAGACATAAGATTTATCTTTTTCAACAACACCCAGCCATTTTAACTCGACAAATCTGACGGTTGGAGATTATAATCCAAAATCTCTCGATAATGTAGAGAGAAGATCTCTCCAATCACTATGGGCTTATGGAATGCAGTACCCAATGGTGTCAGATCATTATTTTTGTATTAAAGTTGGAAATACTTGGTTGGTATCTAGTGGTACGATCTGTTCAGAAACGGGGACGCGGCTGTCGCGAGCTGCGGCGACATTGGCTTTATTAAACCACGCCCGCACCAGCCGAGGAGAGGAAATGTCTGGAAGCTTATACCGAGACGGGTTAGATTACTCCGTGTATTATGTATAAAGAATACTGAAGAATGGGCCTGGGTTCCTTTAATTTCGACATCAATGAAAATACGAAAGAGTTATTATTGTATCAAATAAGCTTTTTCTAACGTTTGACAGTTCACGCGTCCAATTCTGTGTGGAAATTTGACGTACGTCAAATTATTTATGACAAAACGAATAAAGCTCACTGGAGTCATCCGCCATCTTTATCACTGTCATTATCCATTTTTATTTATAACTAGCTGTGCCCGCGACTTTGCCCGCGTGGACTTTAGGGAGATTACCCGGAAATATGGGTATTATGTTTTTCCCGCGGAACCCTAATGCTTTTTCTAAAATTAAAGTAGCCTAAGTTATGCCTTGAAACGTCAGCTATCTGTCAGTGAAGTCCCATTGAAATCGGTTCAGCCGTTTAGAAGTTTACCCCAAACAAACAGACAGACAGACAGACAAAAAATTTTAAAATTGCGTTTTCGTTATAGGTATCGTATATACTTTCATACGCATTTGGTAAAAAAGTGTTATTTTGATATTACAAACAGACACTCCAATTTTATTTATTTGTATGTATGTACTCATAAGACGGCTCAGAGTCATTCAACGTGCAATGGAGCGAGCTATGCTGGGAGTTTCTCTGCGCGATAGAATCAGAAATGAGGACATTCGCAGAAGAACCAAGGTTACAGACATAGCTCGAAGGGTTGCACGTTTGAAGTGGCAATGGGCCGGACACATTGCCCGGAGAACGGATGGCCGTTGGGGCATCAAAGTCCTAGAGTGGCGGCCACGAACAGGCAAGCGGAATGTGGGACGACCCCCGACCAGATGGACGGACGACCTCACCAGGGTCGCCGGGAGTCGATGGGGGCATAAAACCCAAGAACGTAATTTGTGGCGATCTATGGGGGAGGCCTATGTTCAGCAGTGGACGTCTCTGGTTGATAGATAGATAGATGTATAGAAGATGTGTATTTATTGAATTTGTCCTTGCTATTAATTACTTGACATTGGCGAAATACTCGCGCTAGTCGCAGGTGATGCCATTCCTCATCTTATTCCATTAAATATCATCATTTCGCTCATTTCGTTAAAAAAAAAATAAAGCTCACTGTTTATTTATTTATTTATTAAGGTTTGTTCACAGTTGATACATTAGTACATCCAATTATTACATGGTACTCAAAGTTATATTATGCCTTATGTACAACCACTAACGAACAAATACAGCATGCGTAAATAGTAAGATAAGCAACGCAAAAAGATATAAAATTTAAATTACAGTGAGCTACACAACGTTAAATTATAATCTAGTAATAATATAAGGTAAGGAACACCATAAAATTCTAAGGAAAGATAAAAAATAAAAACGAGGAAAAGATTGGAAAAAGAACAACCTAAAAAAAAATTTAATACTAAGCTTCTATTGTTGGGAGGATTTTTTTTACCAAAACGAACTCTGTGTTAATATGCATACAGATTAAATTTCTGTGTTATAAGCCAAACCACCACGCATCAGAATTCGCTCGCATTGTCAATGTCCTTTAGTTGAAGAATGATATTTTTAGATAAATCAATACAGTTTGTATTAGTGGGAGACTTAAGACTAAATGGCCGTGGCACAATGGCCAACTTTGGTCCAATTTTTTTGGGCGTATTTTTGGTTCAGAAAAGTATCTATACTTTCTCATATTATAGCATATGGACAATGGTGATTTAAGTATAGCCAAGATGATAAACCGCTTTGGGTACATTAATGAACGAAATAGGTTAAGATTTAAAATCTGCGACATTAAACGACATGCGACACTTCTATTTTTTTAATGGTCAAGTAGATTAATTAGTCTATGTCATGTCTTAATTTTTTTTCTAATAACACAGAAAGATATCATTAGACTAGGGATAAATTTAACATTGGAACAACTAGCTTTAACTAAAATTTAACAAATAAATTTGCTGCCTAGGCTGCCTAAAGCCTTTATAGTCAGTAATAAATATATCTTAATTTTTTTGCAAATTCATAGTAGACCGTAAGACTTAATTTTATTACAAAACTATGGTACAGTAATTAAAAAGTTTCACATCGCTAACGATTTTAAAATCGATACCTACATAAATCGTCGGATACGATTTATTAAATCGAACTGAGGTAGCGAAAAAGTTTCAACGACAAACGATTGGCAGACTGAAAGGGTTCGGGGTGACTCGTTGCAATTGATTGGAAATGCACTGACTGCCCCACCAAAGAGGATTTCTATATATACGGGGTGTTTCAACAGCCCGAAATAATATTTTGATGTTTGCACGAGTATTTGATAAACAACTGACCGTTGATTTTAAGGGTTCCATACCCAAAGGGTAAAACGGGAACCCTATTACTGAGACTTCGCTGTCCGTCCGTCAGTCTGTCACCAGGCTGTATCTCATGAACCGTGATAGCTGGAGAGGTGAAATTTTCACAGATGATGTATTTCTGTTGCCGCTATAACAACAAAAACAGAATAATATGAATATTTAAGGGGGCTCCCATACACCAAACGTGATTTTTTTGCCTTTTTTATAGATAATGGTACGGAACCCTTTGTGCGCGAGTCCGACTCGCACTTGGCCGGTTTTTAACAAAATTCGAACATTCTTGAGTCCTCTGCGTAATTGACAAGTTCTGTTTTATGCCTCAAAGTCGAAGTCAAAGTCAAATCATTTATTCTGTATAGGCCCATGGGGGCACTTACAAATTGTCAAGTTTATTATTTTTTATTTATTTAATATTATACTACTACCGGATCGAAACGCGACCTATTAGTAGTCACCATTCGTAGATGTAGTGTACACTGTTAAACAGGGTTATAGTAGTGCCATTTGGCTACAACATGATATTTGGCAAATATTCAAAGGTCTGTAACTCAAAAACAATACATCTTACTCCGCCATTGTTCTTTTTCCATACAATCGCCGTATACTACAGTTACATGAGATAACAACAATGGCGGAAAAATCGCCGCAGAGCTACAGAAGGAGTGGAGTCGTTATGGTTACTCTAGATACTCTATGGTACTAGGTGATGCCATCCGTAAGTCATATGTCAGCGGAGCCTGTCAGTTGTTTTTCCAACGTTTCATCGAATGCAAGGTTTAAATAACTTAGCATTTTTGAGTAAAATATTTTTTTTGCCGAAAATACGCAGTAGTTCACTATACAAGAAGTTTATTATAATATATTTTATCCTGACAGTAACTATTATTATTTCGGACTGCCGATACATTCCGTAGAAAACTTCTTAAAAGAAATAAAGTTGTCTTTCACAATTGAAAGGGGTCCTCAGATATGTGAGCGGAATATTACGTTTTTGAAAACTGTATTCACTGAATGCTGATTCTATTCAGCAGAAAATCCGTTTAGAGAAGATTATTGCATTAAGCTGAACGTGTCGTAAGTTTCATAAAAGTATTTCAATATGCGTCCTTTTTATCTAAGTTCTCATTCTATTATAAGTTACAACGGCAATACAATACTGTTAGATAGATAGAGTACTCTTTATTGTACACCAAATAGAGAGACAGAGGAATTGAAAAAATTACGAACACACGAAAATCTAACATTCTTAGGTCTAATAGTCTAAATTAGGTTAAATAAATAATGCAATAAATAATGCTTTGCAATTAAAGTGCGCAAGTTCAATCCCCGGCGCGTACCTCTGGGTTTTATGTGCGAATCTCATTTTCATCCGAGATTATCACTCGGTTCGACGCCCTTGTGTGCTCAAGGCTTTACATTAAATGTAGAATAACATGGTACAACGCGGAGTAGGTACTTATTTAATTTAAGTTTCGGCCAACTCGTAATAGCTTTTCGTCGTAAGTTTTATTCGGATAGCGTAAACCTAACATAAAAAAGTTGTATTTAGAGTACCCACCGATATTTCGCCTTGCAACCACTGTGGAGAGGCGATTAACTAGATTTTTTGATAATGTACTCTGTGGCAATATACATAAAGATTAAATTTCAGTGGTAAAAGAAACGACCGCGCGTCAAAATTTTCTCGCGTCTTCGATGATAATTTGTTGAAACAAGTGCTGCTCTTATATGAGATGAAAACATAATTTTTTTCTCTTTCAACTGTCAGATTTGTCGGGAAAATGACGTCACTTCGACCTTTTTGTACTGGACATGGCTCAGTGTGACGTCATTTTCTCGACGAATCTGATAGTAGAAAGAGATACAATTTATGTCTCTACGTGGTCATGCTAAGGGGCGAGTGCAAGAGAGCATCTTACTTAATGTACAGTCTGTTTTGGCATCGGTATAAAATAGATAGCGCGTTTAGACGCGCCTGTTTGATAGATAGATAGATAGATAACTCTTTATTGTTCCACCGCAAAAAGTATTAAAATTACACATAGTTTACACAAAGTGTCACAATGGGCGGCCTTATCACTAAAAGCGATCTCTACCAGGCAACCTTAGGATGCAGTGGATCTAGGGAATTGATTGATTAAGGCGGGGGAGTACTTAATAAAGGATATTAACAGTTAAAAGTTTCAAAAAGTACACATACACATAAATACTTACATACAATATAACAACTACATACATACAATATAATATAATATCCTACATACATACATACACAAACAAATACATACATAAACAAAACAGCTCAAATACTTAAAGTTGAAGTAAATAAATACAAGTTAGACAGTAAGGTAAAATTTCTTAACCCGATCTTTGAAAATATGAGAAGAGGTGGATTGTCTGATCAATACCGGCAGCGCGTTCCATAAGCGGACAGCTTCAACAGTGAAGGAACCATCATAAAAGCTGCTGGTGTGAGAGGGCATTTTGAGGGAGAGGTTTTCTGATGACATTAAAGTGTACAAATTGGAATCATGAAGAAACTCAAAACGTTCCTTGAGATAGCGTGGGAAGAAGGATTAAACAATATATTGTAAAGAAGAGAAAGAATGTGAGTATTCCGGCGAAGTCGTATGGGAAGCCACTTGAGCTTGGTACGAAAATGAGAAACGTGATCATATTTTCGCAAGCCATATATGTTTGAGTAGGTCTTTATACATTTTTTTTTTTCAGCCAATAAACTTTTCATTATGATATACAATAAATTTGATTATAACAAAAGTGAAGTAGTGATAGGCTATTTGGCAGAACGCCTGCCTCAAAACCAATGAGTGCAGGTTCAAGTCACTGCCCCTGTGTTAATTCTGCGTAAAGGTGCTAGGTGTGGGTTCACGTAAATAATTTAAAGGCCATCTTTGGAATCGAACCTGGAATCTCGGTTACGAGGACGACCACTAGGCTATCAACGCTTAACTTTCTGCACCCAATGATGGAGAAAATTTAATTGACTTCATATAAATATGTACTTTTAGGAACCAGAAGTGTAATTGATTAAAAAAAAAAATAACAGATTGCTAATAAACTTAACTTAGTCAAATCGTCACATTTAACAAGTTATCAATAATCTCATCTTAGCTTTATAATAATTTCACCATTTAAACAAAGGAAACGATCCACAGCAATAAAGAAACCATAAATAAAATAACCACTTAGCTGAGATACGTAACGAACGCCAACGACCTTCCAGCTCGAGCGCCAACCGACGAATGCCTAGATAGGCGCTCGCGCAGGCCTTCTATACCAGTCGCCGGTGACGTTTATTTTGTACTACCCACATCGTGTACAAAATAAGTAATTAAAAATATTTTGATCTAATAGTACTCTATTTCAAAATACTTAAAGGTTTAATTTCTGTGGTAAAGGCCAAGCGGCCACGCGTAATCGATGTTTAATTTTGAAAAATGAGTTATATCTATTAGTTAATACAGTAAATTTGGGCTTATATACAATTGGGAGAATCGATTTTCTTTTGTTATGGAATGTACCCCGATCTTGAACAAAAGTTTCAAAGATATATTTAAGAATGTCACGAAACGTTTAAAAGCAATATTTTACACAACGTGTAGCTGTAACAGCTGCAAGCACTTGACTTCGCGATGTTACCGCCAGTTAAAACACCAATGTACTTCAAAAGATACCGTACTGTCGTCGACAGCGTTGCCGCTTTTCGAATTTAATTTTAATTATATTTTCGTTTCGATTGTGCTGATAGAAACACTGTAATTTAATACATAAATTATAAAATATTGTCATCTTACTCATTTTTTACTGCCGTATAAAGGACGACATTTTTTTATTATTATTACAAGCTTTATCTTCTTCTTATCCGGTACGCTCTTGACAGAGCGGTCGTGATCGTTAAGTATCAGTATTGGAAGGGGCAGATGTAATGCGCTTCACGACATTTCGCCACCGCTGTCTGCAAGAGGTCATCCTGCTGCATTCGTTGACTGAGCCTCCAATGGCGGACTTGATCTGGTCAGTCCAACGCGTGGGTGACCTTCCGCGCGGTCTAGTGCCTTCTATTTTTCCTTGGACGACAAGGCGTTCTATGGACTGGTTGTCACGCCGGGAAACATGTCCGAAGAATGTCAAGATGCGAGATTGTACAATCGAAAACAGACGCTGCCTGATACCGAGTTCTTGAAGTATCGAGACGTTCGTGCGAAACTCGGTCCACGAAACCCCAAGCATTCTTCTCCAGCACCACATTTCTAGGGCATCTATTTTCTGCCTTTCCACATCTCGCAAGGTCCACGTTTCAGCCGCGTAAAGAAATATGGGGAGTATAAGCGTCCTCACGAGCCTGGTCTTCGTGGCTTTAGTTATGTTTCTATTCCTCCATATTTTCCGCATCTTGTCCATCGCTGTTCTTGTGATGCCCATACGTCGCTTGATCTCATCGATGCACCCGCCATTGTTTGAAATTAGAGCCCCAAGATAGATATAAGATTGGACCACGTTGCAATTCGCGACAAGCTTTATATTAACTTGCAATGTATGTCCGGCTGGAATCTTGCAGCTGAATTTGAAATCAGTTATCTTTAACCGATTGAGCTGAAATTTGGTATACACTGTTAGTTTGGATGACAATGCATGCTTAGCTATGTGATGTCATTCTAATTCCAATATGGCGGATCATCCAAGATGGCGGAATAGTTATTTTTTCTGCACTACCACAGTATGGGCTTGTTGAGGAGAACACGAAAACTAAGGGCAATTTTTTTTATTTTTTTTAAGATTTTTTAACATCGGTAAATTTCTTCGTTTAATTTGGCACTTTGGTACCACAAAATTGAAACCATTTTCATTGTATGTAAAAGTGATTAGGAGTTTATTTTAATTTTAGCATTTGATAATCCGCTAAAAATCTACTAAAAGTTAGCAGCATATTTTACATATATTTTAAACACACACGGATAATGAAACAGGACGATCTGCCCTCCTTCTTTATTTTCCTATAGCTTCAGTAGACCTTGTGTAATTAGACTTAGATACAAGTAGCCCCATTGTCATCGCATTAAAATCTATAGTCAATTATAACAAAAAAAATGCATTAATTCGTAAAAAAATCCGGCCAAGTGCGAGTTCGCGCACGAAGGGTTCCGTACCATTATCTATAAAAACTCCAAAAAATTCACGTTTGTTGTATGGGAGCCCCATTAAATATTTATTTTATTCTGATTTTTAGTATTTGTTGTTAAAGCGGCAACAGAAATACAACATCTGTGAAAATTTTAACTCTCTGACTATCACGGTTCATGAGATACAGCCTGGTGACAGACGGACGGACGGACAGACGGACGGACAGCGAAGTCTCAGTAATAGGGTTCCCGTTTTACCCTTTGGGTACGGAACCCTAAAACATACCTACGGTTTGTATTCAGGACTTTCTTTATAAAATCGATTAAAAATAAAAAAGTAGATATCCTTACGAAAATAAAACACGGGATTGTCTCTAAAAGTATAATATTTTCATTTTCCTTATTTAAAATGCGTAAATTAAAGTCCCTTAATCCACCGTCTGGAAAGCTGAGCTTCCATCGGCTAATCAATTTAAGTCGGGAAAATTGTGTAATCGAATTTCGAACAAGATCTACTGAGTCTCGTCGCATTTAACAATTATCTGATTCGATTATTAAAGAAACGCAAATTCTTTTATTACTTTGAACTCAACTATACGAACACTCTATTATTTACTAGTTATTTTTTTTCTATCATTGTAAGTATTTAAGCTTTCTTGCTTATATCTTTATATATTTAATTCTACTGTACATGTGTATGTCACTGAACTCCTACTAAACGGCTGGACCGATTTGAATTATTTTGTTTGTATGCGTTTGGGTGGCGCCCTGAATGGTTTAGATTCACAATTGGACCACCGGGTCAAAGTCATATGTCATGTCATATCACATGCACCACAGCAGCGCCACCTACCGAGGTGGCGCTGCTTTCGTATGTCATTAATTCTAAGGCGGTACGAAGTGCACTCGGTCATCTAGTCAATGTATAAAATATTTCTTTGCATGTGATATGACATGACATATGTGTAATATGACTTTGCATGCCCAGAATTTTGAGTCTTTGTAACACTAGCTTTCTGCCAGTGAAAGTCCTTTCAAAATCGGTTCAGCCGTTTCGGAGTTTAACTCTAACAGACAGACATACAGACAAAAAAAATGCTTTTTCGCTTTAGGTAGCGAACACATACTCATATGCATTAAGTAAGAAGTTGTTATTTTCACATTACATACAGACACTTTAATTTTATTTATTTGTGTAAATTAGTTTCTATCATAGACAGTAAATAGACGTAATGTTATCAAGCTAATCGAACTTGGCACGTGGATTTTGGCAGAGTATCCTCAATGCTTATCTTAATCCCAGTGCTAATATTGTGTTACAGCTATTATATTGTATTCCCCTACTCACTTAATTTTGTAGTTATTATACATTCATAATTTGATTATAATAATTAATTATTACACTAAGTATCTCCTTTTCGTATGTTACAAGAGCTAGGACCCTATAAAAGCGAATCAGTAAAAGCAACGATGCGTTTTTTGAGGAACGAGTAACCAGCCGTAACAGGCTTCGGGAGCGTTATTTACGATACTTTTTATAGAAACAATTTTTATTTACGCCTCATTTATAATTTCACGAATATCATATAGAAATTAGATGTTAGTTTTTTTTTAACTATGTGCCGTATTTAACTTTATATTTAAAAGATAATTTATAATTTTTTAATTTCTTAAGTACTTTCGACTCACCTGTCCGTGTACAATTCGAAGAGTATGATGTCTGTACCTACACTTGAGGCATCCGCGGTTTGCTAAGGTAAAGCGAAACATTCGAAACACTCGAGAACTCCAGGACTGTACCTTAAACAAGAGAGTTAAGTATTACCATCGATAAAAGTGTTGAATCTGCACTGCACTTAAAGTCTGGTACAATTAGGAAGATAAATACATTTAATTTCGAATGGTGTAGTTTGTTTTTTTTATTCACTAGCCTTTTTGACTTATTTTTTATCGAGTTTGGCTTAATATTAGTTAGGTAAACAGGGTGCATCAGAAGTCCGAAATAATATTTTAGGTACTTAATTTTTATCATAGTAAAAGCAGTCTTTAAACCTAACTATAATAGTTTATGTGATACAAACATTTGTCACAAGTATCGTATTCTGGCCTTAGGGCACACCCATAACCCTAATCCACAACATAACCTACATCTAAGTGAGGCGACTATTGTTATTCACAAAAAAAAAACTTGAAAAAAAATGAAAAATCATTGAAATAAAACTATTTTACGGATTTTATCGCGTTTATTTACTATTTTATTTTCCCGACGTTTCGGCTGCTTTACAGCAACCATGGTCACGGGGGGACTGAGGTGTTAGACGTCCTGATGTCATAGTTAATAACTGGTGACCTTCATATTTAGAAAAAAAAAACATAAATAGTTTTATTTCAATGTATAGTATTCGCGTAAATATTAGAAAACAATAAGAAAAATCATGTTTGAATTTCGATAAAAAAAATTATACCATTCAGTTGTATACCTGATATAGCCTGTAGTTGCGGTTGATAATAAAGATGATACTTTGTTATTCAGAATGAATTGACATGGTTATATTATTGAACGCAAATATTCAACATTGTTGACTTTCATTGAAATAAAACTATTTTACGGATTTTATCGCGTTTTTTGACCTCAAGACACTGTGAGCACTTTCTGCGTGGATCGGACCGCAAACAACAACTAAATAAGAGGGTACCCAGTTATTAACTATGACATCAGGATGTCTAACACCTCAGTCCCCCGTGACCATGGTTGCTGTAAAGCAGCCGAAACGTCGGGAAAATAAAATAGTAAATAAACGCGATAAAATCCGTAAATTGTGTATGTATTCGCGTAAATATAAGAAAACAATTGTTGACTTTCGTTGCGGTCTCACTTTAACCGACTATTCATCGTTCTTTTTTTTTTCACTTTGAACCCTCCTTTTATACCACGCATCGGAGAAAAGCGTTAATGTGTTTGTGCTTTGCGTTTGAAACGCGTGCTTACCGTTCTTACCCTATACATTATTTATCAGGTGGAAAATGTGTCGTTGATACTGACGATATTTATAATACGGTAAAGTGGTTCTTGGTAGCTTAGAGATAAAACAGAAAATTGCTTTTTTTATATTTTTTAAATATTCTTTAATATGTCTACCAATATTTATGATTATCTAATTATTTAATCATAGATTACAAAAAGTTTTGGAACGTACTTCCTTATGGCGCGTTGCGAAAGGGGGCTAGACGGAAAAAAATCAGACTAAAAGTGTCAACCGACACTTTTGTAAATGTGTGTGTGAGAGTAAAAGTTGTAACGACACTTTTGTAAATGTGTGTGTGATTTCGGTTTCGGTTTATATATAAATATATATATTTGTGTGTGTGTATGTATATGTACAATTTTTTTGCTTTTTTAATTTCAAAAGGAACTTCGTTCCATCCGGGTGTCCGTTGACACCTCTCAAGTTTTTTTTTTTGTCCGTACTAAAACTAAACTATCTGTGTACAGATTAGAATTCCGTTATCAAAGACGTTCTTAAAATCATGCCCATGTATGAGCAAGTTGTGTCGAATTTAGATATTTTAAAATCCCCTTCAATCAAAAATTTTGATAATTTAATTCTAGAATCACGAAAATAAATTAATCTTTATGTAAAATCGGTGACTCCGTTGACATTTCAAAATACTGACTCAAAAACTTAAAAGGGACCAAGTCTGTATAGCAGACCCTCACCGCAGACGCCTTCTTTGATATTTACAAGAAAACGTAGGACAAACCTTTTCAACTATTCAATAACAGATTGTTTTGAGGTTGCGTTAAGTGTTCGTGATTTACAAATCTTGAACGTTGTCAAGAACACTGGACTAATTCGAGCAGTTTCTCGACCCTGGTTTCGAATTGTTGAGAGGGTTCTGTTTCGACATTTTGGTAGTTAGTTTAAAGTTTTTGTTTTGAAGTGTACGTAACATATATCCAGTTTCTACATCTCAAAGTGTACTGGGGCCTCGCCACCACTCAAAGTATTGTTATTTCAATAGTAACTTTCAATTTTTAACAGACTTTGTACTAAGTTATCTGTCGAAAAATGAAAGTAATATTAATACATTGTTGTTATTGTTTTAATTGTACATTATTTTAATATACATAAAAACCGGGCAAGTGCGAGTCAGACTCACGCACGAAGGGTTTCGTACCATTATCTATAAAAACGGCAAAAAATCTCGTTTGTTGTATGGGAGCCCCCTTAAATATTTATTTTATTCTGTTTTAGTATTTTAGTATTTGTTGTTATAGCGGCAGCAAAAATACATCATCTGTGAAAATTTCAACTCTCTAACTATCACGGTTAATACAGCCTGGTGACAGACGGGCGGACGGACGGACAGTAATAGGGTTCCCGTTTTACCCTTTGGGTACGGAACCCTAAAAATTAATTTCTGTAGTAAAAGCCACACCTCCACGCGTCAAAATCAGTTCACGCTGTCAATGTCATTTAGTTGAAGAATTAACTGTTTCTATCAGACAATACAGTTCATTTTAGCGTGCCATGAGACCACAGTGTACGGGGAGTTTTATTCCTTCCCAAGTTAATGCAACCTAATGCAAGTAAGTAATATTTTCTCTATCTCGCAAAGATGTCTTCGCGCAAACAACATTATAACGTAGAACGACTTTAAAAGTTATGACTGGACTATGGCTGCTTTTAAAGAAATCCTCGTAAAACCGTTATTTACTCTCTTAATGGATCACGTACAATGAACATGACGCCTTCCGCTCACTGGGGCGTCAAGTACACGCGTCTTAATGATAGCAATACCAAACAAACTAAATAGATAAATTATATATATATCATATATATATATATATATCACCAGACAACACATACTCATCGCATGATCCCAAACCAAGCAAAAATTGTACTATGGGTACCATACAATGGACTGGAGGTGATCCCAGTTACACACAGACTACAAAGGCCATTTCCGATTTTGATGTGAAACATCTAATGGCGCGCTTGGCGAGTAAGAGCAACTGTTGATGCCGCGATGCCATGATGTGAAAACTTCGAGCAGCTCCGTGGCTCCTCGGTTCTTTCCGCGTCTTAGACTCCGCCCACCGGCTGACTCCGCTCACTCGCCGCTACGACGCTCCTTTCTCTCTACTCTAAATAACATAATGTGTCACATCTGCCAGGCATCCCGCGACGGAATTTTTTTCACTAGCGGGAATCGGACCCGCAACCTCCCGGTGCAGTGAGCCGAATGGCCTTCGCTCAGACCACTACACCAAAGCGTCATCGTAAACAACTGTATTGACACATAGAAAAAAATAATTCTTCAACGAAATTAAACTAAGAGCGCTAGCGAATTTTGACGCGTGGGTGCGAGACTATCACAGAAATACAATCTTTATGCATATTGACACCGAGTCTGGTTTGATATTTGCAAAAATTTCGCCCTAGTGTGCCCCCCACGCTTCAGATAGTTACAACGGACTGGTGGCGGGCGTACAGTGGTTCTGGATCTCTTATTCTATGTTTTAAAGTCGTATAGGTAGAGTCGCTTTGATGTGATGGTTTGAATTTTAACTACGGTGCTCATTTTTAGGGTTCCGTACCCAAAGGGTAAAACGGGAACCCTATTACTGAGACTTCGCTGTCCGTCCGTCCGTCCGTCCGTCCGTCTGTCACCAGGCTGTATCTCATGAACCGTGATAGTTAGAGAGTTGAAATTTTCACAGATGATGTATTTCTGTTGCCGCTATAACAACAAATACTAAACATAATAAAATAAATATTTAAGGGGGCTCCCATACAACAAACGTCATTTTTTTGCCGTTTTTATAGAGAATGGTACGGAACCCTTCGTGCGCGAGTCCGACTCGCACTTGGCCAGTTTTTTCACAAATTCGAATTAAAAACACGTAAATTGGAAATCATTTGCGTTCTTTTTTACATCGTTAAGAATGTGATTCATAAGAAAAACAAAAAAAATACCACAGTTCTGTCGTTTCATATTGCATCATCAGTAGTGAGTTCTTAATTTTTAATTCTCTTCGTACCTGGTTCTGAGTACATCTTTAGGAAGGCTCTTCATCTGCCTTCCCTTATCTTTCCACGTTCTCGTAATTATCTTGTCGTACTGCAATTAGGTATTTCATACAATTACCAAACCTATACTAGGAATTAGTTACAACACTTGAAATACTAACATTTGAAAGCATATTAGTTTTACTCCTTTTGGTGTCATGTTTTCATTTCATTCATTCAAGTCATTTCTTTTTTTTAATACACAGACTTATAAACTCCCTTCAACAACTTATTTTTATCTGAATCTTTGAATGTACTATCGGTCTTATCAATAAGACAGTGACCTATCTAAATTAGGTTTTGCTATACAATTTATACACAGCGGCGCTACCCAATTATCTACAGTCAAAGAACAAGGATTGAACGCCTGGAACATTCTTAAGGGAACCGAAGATTAATGGGGAGATAGCTACACTTGACTTAATCAATGAATTTGAGGGTAGACGCGTTTGGGTTAAATATTTTTAGGAAGGTAACGAATGTGCGTCATTTAAAGTTCACAATTTTTAAAGAAACATTTTAATAGTTTATTTTTGAAGTGCCAAATTAAGATTTGATTTATATCGAACTTGAAAGAAAATTAAGAATATTTAAAAAGGAAAATAAGTTCAATAAATAAATGAATAAAGAAAAACAAGTCAATAAACAAAAGAATAAATAAAACAACCACCACTACTACCACCACTACCACTTATTTGGTCTGTATAGATAGTTTGTTTTTGTTTATCTCTGTCTAAGGAGTAAATCTTAGTTATATTTTTAGATTAATTATCATTTCAGCTTGCAATAGTGCATTGGAATAATCTGTAAGGAATTGTAAATGAGTTTTAAATAAATAAATAAAAATAAATACTTAGTAGGGTCACAAAAATTACTAATTAGATCAGAATTTATATTATAGCTTGTAAATGCAATATCAGTCAGTATTACAAGCGGACAAGGCTTATTTTGAGTTAACAGCTAACTTTTCGTTTCGTTATGATATGATTCAGTTATCTAAACATAAATATAATCTTCAGAATTTACCGCGAATTCAAAAAAGAATATCTCCATATAAACTTAACCGATGTCCTCGCACGCTAAGGTAGGAATAATCAAATATCTGTCGGGGCTCGCCGTATATCAAAGCGCTCCACAGGGCGCCTACACGGACCCGGCTCGAATATCTTAGGACCCAAAAGGTGTGTTACGTTAGGATCCTAATATAATTGAAATCGGCGAAGAAAAAATTGTGAACGCAAATTTTTTCGTCAGTTTGCTTAACTTAAATATTCCGTGAATTCGAACATTTGTCGCAAGAGGAAAAACTATGCTACCCGTAAGAGAATATCTTATTTCGAAAATACAATAATGGAATAACGGGACAATCTTTGCGGGTAATAAATACTTTACAATAAATAGTGGAAGACCAAAGTCAAAGTCAAATAAAACCTATGCTCTAGAATCGGAAATTTATTAATCTATTAAATCTAGATAGTCTCATAACAATATTTTTGAGTGCCATCGCAAAGAACAAAACAAGAGAAATGATTTTTATGGCATAAAATAAAACAGATGTTATTTGTGATTACATTTTTAATTATGTCAAAGGCCATATTTTACGAGTAGGTACAGCAAACAAATTTCCCTGGTGGATAATTTTACGGAGCCTCATACGGCTCAAGTCAATTAAATTGGATTTTTAATATCTTCAAAGGTATTTAGATCAATCACATTCATTTGCCCCTAGTCTGTTAATAAAATATAAGGTAAACTATTTCACGAAATAGATAAATATATTAATAATAGTTTTATTATAGCAGTGGTAGCCGAGTGGTCAAATGCACGCCTTGCAATCAAAGTGTGCAGGTTCAAACCCCGGCTCGCACCTCTGGGATTTATGTGCGAATCTCATTTTCATCCGAGATTATCACTTGCTATGAAACGGTGAAGGAAAACATCGTGAGGAAACCTGCACGTCTGAGGGAACTTGTCTAGTTCTCGATAAATGTGTGAAGTCTGCCAACCCGCACTGGGCCAGCGTGGTGGACTTTGGCCTGAATCCCCCTCGCATTAAGGGGAGGCATGTGCCCAGCAGTAGGACGTTAAAAGGACTGTAGTAGAGTTTTATTTTATGAAAATATTCGCTTTTACTGAACATACAATAAATTTTTTTTCGCTGTGAATTCATCAACAACGTTCAATTGACTCAGTGATTTCCATTGATGGCACCCATAAACCACACTCGAAAATCCCAAACTGCACCGGAGGAATTCCGCACATGCACCAATAAAAACAATGGCGCAGAACAATGAATCTAATAGTTTTATTGCTAACGTATATTATGCAATAACTCAGGCGTGGAATGCAAGTGTTGGAAAAGTTCCGTAAACTGCGACTACAGTTACCGTAGTTCGGAAGTTGAGCGTTCGGCTGACTTGCGCGCGTTCGGCTCGGCCAAATTCGGAAAATGAAGTAATTTAGAAGTTCCCTGGAGGATGGTTTTGAGTTTTGCGTCATTGGTGCCCGTCGAACTGTGCGTAACCCGCAACTTTGTCTGCGTCAAAAGTCGACTATCATGTTTTTAAGCACCCGTGCACGGCGGTTTTTATGCGAATACCGAAACATCATCACAAGATGTGATACATCATCACGCCTGTATTCCCCGAAGGGGTAGGCAGAGGTGCACTGCAGTGCACCCACACTTCGCTGATGTATTTTGGTCCCAATGTAACAGGGGGCAAGCCTATTGCCATTATACCGGTCACGTTCCCCCTCAATACGAGGGAGATTTAGGGCTTAGTCAACCACCCTGCCTCAGTGCGGGTTGGTGAACTTCGCACTCCTTTCTATGCACGTGCAGGTCTCTCACGATGTTTTCCTTTATTTTACTATTATATTATCTGTTGCCAAATTACTTAAATGACAAGCAAACTATTTATATGTATTATAATACCTTACTCCCGCGTGTCTCGTTTTGTTTGATGGATTGCTTTTGGTCTTATTCTATTACACTATGACGATGATTACTTTATTATTTTTAATACATTTCAATTTTCTTGCAAGTAAGCAATAACCGTCATTTTCATGCATGAATGTCGATTTTAACATCTTATTTAATCATGATAATATCGTGAAAAAAGGAGTCTCTATTACAAATAAAGTTAAACCTTCTCTCGCGAATAAAATATCACTTATCCGAAACCATAAAATCTTATCGCAAAACACAAAATCCGGACAGCAACAAATCAGAGCAACAAACATTATAAATAAACACGAAGGACCCCACGAATGGCGAAAACTATAAATAATACGAGCACATAAACATCGCCATAGCTCCACACCATGATATTGATAATAAAAATTCCTTACCGCTAAAGATGGGGAACAATTCTTTGAGACACGTACAGAATACCAAGGGAAAGAAAATGGACTTTGGCCATAGGTAGATTTTATATCGGCATTTTCTCTGTAAATACTCGTAGGTCGCGTTATTTTTTCAAGTAATCACTGGTAGCAAGGTATGTAAGTTATTAAGTATTTTAAAAATTAGAATTCGACGTAACTTGAAGTAAGACGTAATAATTATAAGGAAGATTAAGAGATTTCGAAATGTAGGTAGCAACTATGCAAAATAGTCCAATTAAAGTCATCATGTAATTTTAGAAACGTAAGTTCAAATCAAAGTAGCATTAATCCAAGTCAATCCATGTGTTCGGAATAGATAACATATTTAATATTTTCACGATTGTGGTGGATTAATTATACTTTGGATAAATCTACCCCCCGATTTGTTGATATTTTTGAACGGCTGACCCGTCTGCCGCGGTTCAAGAGTCCAGGTTGAACGCCGGTCCGCGTCGCACTGTTTTGTGTACGTAACTATTTACCGTGCATTTTTGGTGTTTTCGGCTATTGCGCCCGCGATATTTTGATAAGATTTTGGACTTAATTCGCGTGACGATTGCGCGTAGCCCGCGAGTGTTGTGTATCGGACCTCGGTGGATCGGACACGTCATACGGTGGTGGTTGCCAGCTGCTACGCGGCGAATGGTGATATAGGGATCACCGAACCTGGATATTGTTCGTGTTTCGCTCGTCGTAGATTTCCACTTGCTAGTAGTCCACTTTTTAGCGTCCTCTTTAGGGGCCCCTCCTGCAAATTCAGACAGGACTGACGTACTCAAGGTGACCCTATTTACCTACCGTTTCACCAGTACCAGAGGTAAGGTTTCGTACGTAAATCGCATACAACGCCGTAACCACAGGGTTTGTGCCTTCGGCCCACCGATCCGCTGATATACGGCACACCATGTACAAAAAAATCTAATTAGATAAAGAAAAGATACTTAGTGATGTTAAGTTTTACACCCATTCACACATTATTATAGATAATTTTCAATAGTAATCCTTAAAAGATATATAAAAATAGCTAACAACAAAGAGAATTCTTGCAGATACGTTAATCGTAGTCAAGAATATAAAGGTCAAAGCGGAATTGAAAGGTTTAAAATCCAATACAAAGCGGTCTTTTTCGACCCCTATCTATAACGGTCTGCAAAAACGTTCACAATAAAAATAAATTATTTTATAGACACGAGTGTTTGCTTGATAAATGTTTTGCTGTAAACGGGAGGCTTATTGTGGAAGTTAAATTACTTCTAGTTTCGTTGAAGCTTACTAAAATGTAAGTCTTATTGTGACAAATTTTAATACCTATGAAATATTATTGATTTTCTCTTACAGATTTCAACTCATAAGAAGCTTTTATTTGTTGTAGATATCTATAGATGATTTGTGTTATCTACTAATTGCAAAAATGTATTTCATTTACTATATAACTTAACAGGTAACTAACTTAATCTCAAGTGTGATATTTTGCCTAAATAATAGCTACCATAGTTTTACTGGTATATCTAGTAGGAGACTGATGTGTCTCCGGGAAATGGAACGCCACTGTAAAATCTTTCTGCCTTTGTAATATGCTTACTTTGACCATTCCACTGAGTTCGATATTTCATTACAGAATCTCGACCATCATATCGAACATTTGACGAAACGTATCCCTTAGATCCCGAAGCACCAATTTGGCAATAAAATGATTCGCGGTAAACTCGTGCAGGGACAAAACTTGAGTGTCCCTCCAGGGTAGACAAAGCATTGGTTACTAGGACAGTTTTTATAACATACAATTGTTATTTATGGTAAATCTCTAGAACCAATACAAATATTCTAGGACCTGTTATGAGATGTTACTATTTTCAAACTATTTAAATAATTCTAAAGGGCTTTACTACATCTAAATAACAAATCAAGCTTCCCAACACTGTTTATTCAAATAGTACTTAAACTTAACTTTCAACTTGCTGAGTACAAAAGCTAGTATTACTAAAATCCTTTCTTATTATTACTGCAAAGAATACAATTTGGAAAAACAAGTGCAACGCCTTTCCTTTTAATACAAACTTTATTTGCAACATCTAGCCGTCAGCTGTGTGACGCCAGCAAAAGTATTTTGTAGTACTTAACTTTTGTCTCTCTTTGTTCATGAAAATACTTTTAATAGATACGTTTCCTAATGCGAGAAACTTAAAGTTTTTCCGTAACTCACTTACCTACATATTAAACTAAACTAACTACAGACCTTTTAACGTCCCACTGCTAGGCACGGGCCTCCCGTCAATGCTAGGGGGATTCAGGACATAGTCCACCACGCTGGCCCAGTGTGGGTTGGCAGACTTCACACATCTATCGAGAACTAGTCAAGTTCCCTCAGGCGTGCAGGTTTCCTCACGATGTTTTCCTTTACCGTTTCAATGCAACTGATAATCTCGGATGAAAATGCGAGCCGGAGTTTGAACTTGCTCACTTTGATTGCAAGGCGTGCGTTCGACCATTCGGCTACCACTGCTTTTTTATCTACATATTATGACGTTTAAATTCAATATGCATTTACGAGTACGTAACTATGGTCACATCGATTATGAGAATAATAACATATAAAAAAACTAAATTTCTATTTAAATCTTTCGTGAGACATAATAATCATTTATTATGTCCCCCCCAGTCCATTGTATGGTACCCATAGTAAAAGCTTTGATTAGTTTGGGATCGTACGATGTATGTGTTGTCTAGCGATATTTATTTATGAGCATTAGTTGATAAATATTCAGCACATCTTAATCCAAAAGATTTTCTTGACACATTTTGAAAGGGTTTGAAAGGGGCGCGATGGATCTGACAAGTTTCTAGGTACTTTTTGAAAACCTTTATGAGGGCATTGGTTTGTGAAGTTTTGTCTTTATGAGGGCATTAAATTTGTTTCCATAACCTATCTGATTCTCTGAAGCTGCTAGATAGCTTATTCATATTGCATCACTAAAACTATTAAGTTAATCCTCTCTAAGTTTAGAATATTCGCAAAATTACTAAGTGCTACAGTGTCTGGGAGGGAGATGTTCTGCAAAGTTTTCTTTGTCCCTCCACTATCCGCTTTGTACAGTTGGCTTCACTGCGTCCGCGGCATTATTTCGATGCTTTCTAAGAAATATTAAAGTTGTAGTTTTTAATCTACGTTCTACTTTTAAGATGGTAATAGCTGCACACCGCGACTTTGAGCGCAGACTAAGATTATTCAATACCGTTATAAATTATAGCCTTAAAGACAGAAAAGACAGAATCCGAAACACTGAAATAAGAAAAACAACAAATGTAATAGATGCTTTAGTATATTGCAAAAAACTTTAATGGAAGTGGGCTGGACACATTGCACGTATGAACGATGACAAACGGACCAAAAAAATTTCAAACTGGTCAGGACCACACACTAGACGACCCAGGGGAAGACCAAAGGAAAGATGGATTGACGAGATAAATAAGACGACTGAAAATGACTGGCTTACACAGGCGACAGATAGAGAAACTTGGAAAAAATTGGAGGAGGCCTTTACTTCTTATATATCTTTCCTTTCCCTATCTTTCCTTAATATATCATACTAAAATTATTCACAAAACAATTCCATGCTTTATTCGTCTTTTTTATTTTCAATTTTATTACTTTGTATTTAAATGTATTAATGAAATAAAGAGGCTTATTAATAACTAGCTGCGCGACTTCGCCCGCGTGGACTTTAGGGAGATTACCCGGAAATATGGGTATTATGTTTTTCCCGCGGAACCCTAATGCTTTTTCTAAAATTAAAGTAGCCTTAGTTACGCATTGGAACGTCAGCTATCTGTCAGTGAAAGTCCCATTGAAATCGGTTCAGCCGTTTAGAAGTTTACCTCGAACAAACAGACAGACAGACAAAAAAAAAAAAATTGCGTTTTCGTTATAGGTATCGTATATACTTTCATACGCATTTGGTAAAAAAGTGGTATTTTGATATTACAAACAGACACTCCAATTTTATTTATTTGTATTGTATGTGTATATATGTATAGATAATAATAATAAATTATAGCCTATATGTTATTCTGAAGTATAAACAATAATTACTGTACGGTTTTATTAAAATCCGTTCAGTAGTTTTTGCGTGACAGAGTTACAAACATCCATCCATCCATCCATCATAACTCCTTGAATAGTGCTTTTAAATATTCATCACTGATCGTATCTTAAAAACGAAACTCAAGAGAAAATGTTATGGACCAGGTGATTATGTTTTTTTGGTTCAAAATGTCTAGATGAAAAAGTTAGATTAGATCGTTATAGCCGAGTGGTCGAACGCACGTCTTGCAAATCAAAGTGTGCAGGTTCAAACCCCGGCTCGCACCTCTGGGTTCCATGTGTGAATTTCATTTTCATCCGAGATTATCACTTGCTATGAAACGGTGAAGGATAACATCGTGAGAAAACCTGCACGTCTCAGGGAACTTGTCTAGTTCTCGATAGATGTGTGAAGTCTGCCAACCCGCACTGGGCCAGCGTGGTGGACTATGGCCTGAGTCCCCCTCACATTGAGGGGAGGCCCGTGCCCAGCAGTGGGACGTTAAAAGGGCTGTAGTAGTAGTAGTAGTAGATCGTTATACCATTGGAAAAATTTATAAATATTATTGTCAATTCGTATTCCGGAGCTGGGAATTGTTAAATCTAGCACTGTAATTTTATATTTACGAGCGTATACTGATATTTTTTCTACATTTTAAGATGACATAAAACGTTGATTTATTTCTTGAAAAAGTACTCTAACATAAATATTTTATTTCATTGTTATTTTTCCTACAGATATTATTGTTCCTGTGGGTTCAAAGTTGGGGCAGCTATCTTTAATTTAATGGGGATCCCATACAAAAACATGAGGGAATTGTTTAGGGGACAATTTTGTCGATTTCTTTTCTTAAGTTATTGTAGGGAAGCTCCAAAGGGGTACAAGTGTCACCGCAAATAATACTTTGAACTCCTTCATTGAGAGTTGAAAATCGTTTGTGCACATTTTTATGAGGTATATATACTATTTAGTTGTAAATGTAATCTCTGATAAATATCTCACTGTTACGTTTAGAGAAGAAGTGATTTTTATTGCGTTTGTCTCAAGGGCAATAAAATTATTTGTAATGTCTGAATTATAAGACATATAATTTTAGTACGAAGGTTTATGCTATAATAAAACGATGAAAGTGTTTTAACCTATTAACCGATCCATAAAAAGAAATCTCGTAGAAATTTGTTATTTTATCAAAGTAGGATCCCTAATTACTGTAGATTTCTAGTCCTTACTCTAGTCTTATTAAAATCAAATAATTCTTATGGTCACATATAGGACAATAAAACAAACTCATTTTTTTTTAATCTGTTGTTGCTTCGCACGGGGTTATAATATAGCCTACGTTACTAAGTGATAATTTAGCTATCTAACAGCAAAATATTTTTTTAAATCGGTTCAGTAGTTTTTAAGTTTATTCGTTACATATAAAAATACAAATCTTTCCTCTATATTATTAGTAGGTATAGATATAGTAGATATAGAAGAGATAGGTATATTTCTTCTAAACTACATAGTTTTATTAAATATTCCAAAACTAAACATTTGCCTTGTATTTTACGAAAAAAAAGGTTTTGTTTTTATTTCGAACACGATCTTAAAATCACAAAAAAAGACGTGAATAATGAATTGCTTTCTCTACTTTTTGTAGGTAACTCTCAGTCTCCTTTATTTTTAGTCCTTCAAGGATTGCTGTCCTACATTACTCTTGTGTTTATAATAGAGTAGCTGTGACCGCGACCTCGTTCATGAGAAATTTAGGCACCTTAACACGTCCGCTGCATTGTGAGGTCATATTGACTCATGGCGAACTTTCATCTAGTGCGCGGCGCTCATAGAGTAAGTATCTCTATGAGTCAATATAACCTCATGACTAACCAGCTGGAAGGACATTTAAAATCCTCACGCAACGAACGTGTTAATTATGACAGCTTAGTTCAGTGGTTTGAGCGTAAGATATTTGTCCTAAGCGACACTTTTGGGCGATATTGACTTACACATAGTTGGAATCAGCTCCTTTTTCTTCGTCGAGTGAGTTTGCTCTCCTGTAAAGTTAAAAAATGTCACCGAAATCATTTGACTTAAGCGACCTTTTTCCAGCACTGCACTATTAATAGCCTTGTCGTTTAAAAATGAATACCTATTCCACTTCGTCACGTCATAACTTGAAAATGATTTTTACGATTTCATTCATCTTCTTTAAGTTTTCTGACATTTTGTAGAATAGAAGGTTCTTACGGGAAAAAAATATGCTGTCCATTTGAGAAACCTCCCTTTGGAAGTCGGTTAAAAAATAATGAAAATTGAAAATAATTTCCTGAATTTCGCGCGTACCAAGTCGTGAGCTCAGCTAGGTATTCACAAAATGGGGGATGAAGGTGAAAATTATGGCTGATGAAATAAGATAGATCGAGATGTTCTGTTTTGAATCTGGTCTTTGTAAACTTTATATTCCACCTCCCAATAGAATCAGAATCAGAATCAGAATTTTTTTATTCATGTAAACCAATACAGGCACTTATTAATCGTCAATAAAAAATAAATAGTATTAATAGTATCTCTACCACCCATTCGGAATGCAATTCCTATGGAGAAGAATGGGCAAGAAACTCCATGGTTGCTTTTTTCCAATAAGGATTTACATGTCCACCACAATACAATAAAATTAACTATATCCACCATGAGGATATTACAACGGGAAGTGCAGACAACCGCTTACCATGTTTATCTCTAAGCGTTTTACTTGATGGCTCGTAAAATAAATTACTGACACTCCCATTATCTGTTATTTTACGAGAGACATGTATTATTAGATATGCGAAGCGATTATTCGTAACGTATAACAACGGCTTTCTTAACTTTCTTAATGGGGGGCCAGAAAGTATAAGAAATTTCAGAGGAGGGCCAGGATTATAGCAAAAATGCATTTTGTGCTTAAACTTGTAATCATATAAAAATATTACAGCATTACACACTTGCATACGAAATATATTTCTGTACGTTCAGAAAGACTGTGCTTTTATTAAAAAGTGGGGTCCCTCACTAAGAAGAAATTCTTAGAATTTTAGCTCTGAGTTGGGAATTATACTTACTTCTGGACCGTCAAAATATAATGATCGCGGGCCATATACTATTCATGTCGAAGGACCGTCGGCGGGCCGGATTAAATGCTTTCGCGGGCCGGAGCTGGCCCGCGGGCCGTACTTTGCCCATCACTGCTCAAACCAATAGTGGTTTGAGCGTAGGTAGCCCGGCTCACTGAACCAGGTAGTTAGGGGGTTAGATCAGAATCAGATTTTTTTATTCACATAAACCAATACAGGCACTAATGAATCGGCAATAAAAAAATAATAATAGTATCTCTACCACCCATTCGGAATGCATTTCCTATGGAGAAAAATGGGCAAGAAACTCCATGGTTACTGTTTTCCAATAAGGATTAACATATTTGTGTAATTAAAAATTATACGATGATCATACGATGAGTATGTGTTGTCAGGTGATATTTATTTATTGGTAACGAAACGTAATGGAGATTTAGTAACATCATTATAACATCGTGAATGTATAACCGAAGACGGGAAGTTTAAAGTAAGCAAGGGTACCTTCACACAAACATTGTTTAGATGTTAGTTCATTGAACATTCAAATTACAATTGTCTTCCAAACTGCTGTCTGTTTTATTGGTTTACGAGTTTCCTGTTCAAATGTTCGTGTATAAAGAAATTTATTTGGTTTACTAAAAAAACCGGCTAAGTGTGAGTCAGACTCGCACACGAACGGTTCCATACTATTATCTATAAAAACGAGCAAAAAAATCACGTTTGTTGTATGGGAGTCCCCTTAAATATTTATTTTATTCTGTTTTTTAGTATTTGTTGTTATAGCGGCAACAGAAATACATAATCTGTGAAAATTTCAACTGTCTAACTATCACGGTTCATGAGATACAGCCTGGTGACAGACGGACGGACGGACGGACAGCGAAGTCTCAGTAATAGGGTTCCCGTTTTACCAATAATAATCATTATTTTGTCCTCGAGACCCACGCGACATAATTTTTGGCAATACTAAAACAAACTGTATTAGCTTGTAGACAAAGCGCATTCTTCAACTAAACGTCATTGACAGCGCGATCGAATATAAACCCGTTGCAGCGTAGTTTTGACAACAGAAATTCAATCTTTATGATTATAGACAGTTTATTTTGGTATTGGAAGGAATTGCACTACTTTTAACGCCCCGGTGTGAGCGGGGCTTTGAGTTAGTGCAATCGTTTAAATGAATGAAAGAAAAATTATGATCAGATTTTTCAATCGAACCGAAGTTGTCGAATACTAACTAATCACTACATTTATTTGTCAAACAAAGGCTTGCGTGACAATAGAAAAATCAGCATGTCGTCATGGAAATATTAATACATCAACACGAATTTATTCTCAAAGGGTGTGTCGAGGCTCAAGACAAGATGTATAGTGGAGCAAGTCTTTAGACATTTAACCCAGTAAATAGTCTTCACTTTAATGTTGAGTCGCTTTCATTAAATTATTATAATTAGGTCTCATGAGTCATGAAGCAGTTAATTATGTTCTCATGGCAGCATCTAAATACATTTGATGTCACCACAACTCTTTAGCACTGTTTTATAATATGACGTCATTGACTTCTGATCTCATAAAGACCTGCGTCCCGAGACGCGCTACCAAAATTATGCCATTACCAAAACAAACTGTATTAACTCAAAGACAAAGCACATTTTTAGGGTTCCATACCCAAAGGGTAAAACGGGAACCCTATTACTAACACTTCGCTGTCCGTCCGTCCGTCCGTCCGTCTGTCACCAGGCTGTATCTCATGAACCGTGATAGCTAGAGAGTTGAAATTTTCACAGATTATATATTTCTGTTGCCGCTATAACAACAAATACTAAAAAACAGAATAAAATAGATATTTAAGGGGGCTCCCATACAACAAACGTGATTTTTTTGCCATTTTTATAGATAATGGTACGGAACCCTTCGTGCGCGAGTCCGACTCGCACTTGGCCGGTTTTTAATAAAATGAAATGGATGATGCGAGTGAATTTTGTTGCAAGGTCCCGTGGCTTTGACCACAAAAATAAAATCTTTATGTTTATTAGCACAGAGTACATTTTCATATTACAGGACACTAAGACGAGTATGTATTTATAGAACACTGAATAATACAATATTTTTAAATTATGTTAAAGTGCCGTAAGCTAAGTTACCGTTCATTATTTGAGGATAATAATACACAAATTCGATAATGTAGCAGTCTTTCCATCCGATATTAAATTACCGACTTCCAATAAAAACTGATTATGTAAATAAAATATTGTGAATGAAACGAAAATGTTGTAATACTGATGAACTGTTCAATCGACAGCACCATATTTTCATGAAATATTTACATTTGAGAAGGCATGTTTGTAACGTTTAATTATTACAGTCGTTTAATGTTATTTGACATAAAATTTGATAAATTTATACACATACATGAAAATTGGGGAGACGTCGACTTCGATGTGTTTGTTTCGAATTTATTATCTGAAAACTTCTGACAATGTATTGCCCTTTTTCTTTTTAAGTTTTTTTAGTATTTGGATATTGCCGTAGAAGTATTAATATTATATTTATACCTAATGGCGCGCACAACATAATTTGGTATCGTCTAAAGGTTGCAGTTACACTTTTGGTAAAAGACTTAAGACTCCATTTATTACAAGTTTTCTTTTAAGCAATCACATGCAACTTCCTTCACATTCACATTTTTCACTAAAAACGAGCTAAGCAATTACTTAACTATCCCAATACAGTTTTAAATTCATATAGAGTATCCAACTATACTTTCCCAGTCCGTAAAACACCCCGTTGATTTTTTTTCCAACCCTTTTTATTCCGTGCGTACATTTACAAGCGCCCCTAAAATTATCCGTAAAATAAAATGAAAAGGCTACAGACGCCGGTATAAAAATTTCATGTTTAACAAACCTTTTGTTCTTATTCAAACTAACTAGAAGCTTTAATTACTAAAACAGTTCGGTGTTTAATCTGCGTGTGTATGTGATCATCCGTGGAAGAAGCAGTTGAATTTAACCTTCAAGCATTAGACGTTAGAGTTGGTTTTAGAATATAATTTGATGTGTCTGGTGATGTACTTATATTGGGAGTTGAAGCTATTGATCTATTTGTAGCAAAAAGTGTTGGAGATGTTATTATAGATACTGTTTGGTGCGTTCTTTTGTTTCAAGCTAAGTTAAGTTCTGTTTGATGTAATTATTGTTCACGATATTATGTTGTTCGTTAACACTTGAAACGTTAACTGTTTTCTCAATGGCAACCATAACTGAAACACAAATCTATTCCAAACACTTCGTGTTATCTTTTTTAAAATACATACTCCCAAACTAATTTACTATCAGATATTTGAAACAATCTCAAGAATCACATAAAGCAAATAGTCCAAACTCAGTTCCCTCATCAGAGTTATAGTTATTTTTCTGAGAGTAAACAGCGGCTGCAATAAACGTCATACAAGAATAGCAGCCCAAAACATAATGCGGAAAACATAGAAGTTATTCAGCATGCCTTAAGAATCATAATAGCTTGCAATGCGGTGCGTATAAAGTTGTCGTAGTAAGAACATGTCATACTGAAACAAAACATTTTGCGGATAACCTCAGCCTTATTTTTGTTAGAGTAAGAGTTATAATAGCTTGTGAAATTGTATTATAAAATGGTCCTTGTAAAGACATGTCACGCCCGGACGAATATTATGCTCCAACAGTTTTAGTGGCCACAATAGCAATGATTCCTTTGGGAAGAGAAGGATACACAGTTGATGTTGGTAGTTTGTTGGATCATACCTATAACAATAAAATTTGTTGAGGGTTATATAAAATTTACTAGGAATACAGATTGAGTTAATAGCACTTACGAAAATATGTATACAGACGCAAAATAAAACATAAAATGTTATGAAGCTTATTGCAGAAATCAGATTAATATGACGCATTACGTCACCATCATAACATTTTATGGAGTAGAAGGCGGTTTTAAACTAAACACTTTTTCGTAGATTCACTTAGTAAGTCTAATTCCCTTATTAATTCCAGTATAAACCATAACATCTCAGTATCAAAGACAATAATTGGATACTAAAAAAGACAAATTGCGTTTGAAAACACGAGCTGAATTAAATTCTGGTGCCGCATTATTTGCAAATAAATTGCCTTAGGCCGGAGCCTACAGATACTGCGCTTCAATTTCCTAATTCAAATCAGCCGCTGCCTTATCTCAGTGTTAAATAAAGCCATCCTTAGTTCCGGCTTAAGGGTATCTCGGAAAAACGCCAAGATAGAGTGAGGTCAATGGGTCACTATTTGTCGCAGGATTCGCTCATTTGGTCAAAGTGTATATTTAGTCTTGATGGATCGAGTTAAGGAGACCTTTCGGGATCACGTTTCGCCGAGATGTAATTGCATGTGTTTCTTGGTTCCCTTTTTTAAATGCGGAAAATTGGATCACCTTTTCCAACCTCCATTGATTTCGAATGACCGTTTTCTAATGCTCGCAGAATGTTGATGAAATGTGTCTAAGTTTCTTTTTCTGGTTTTATATTTAACTATTGGAATGCAAAATAAACTAAGTTAAAACTAATAAGAAAATATTATATTTATAAAATATGTAAAAAATGTGGCCCATGCGGAAGCGTACCCAAGACGCTGGCTGCATTCCCTCGCTGAATGGCTAGAGCCACTCGTTGAGCGAGAAAATGGCCTGCTCTTGGGTCGCCGGTTGTGTCGACCTATTTTTTTCCAAGTAAGTTCATTAAATTTTGGGTGCTTGGACCCCATGGACCTAGGGTTTCGACTCCAAAAGGAATGAAAATATATTCGGAGCCGATAACCCCGTACTTCCGCCGTTTCAGAGTCTCAGCCGCCTCCGCCGCCGAGTCCGCTTTCTGAGTGGTTCCCGAGAGATGGGAAGGAGCCAAAGTATCAACGCAGGTTGCATCCCATACCATGGCTCGTCCCATGCTCCAAGGAACCAGAGACATTCCGTCGGGTCTCTTGCCATCGTCACGCACGATACCTTGCGGCTCTAAAATGGCCGGTACGTTGGCGGTGGCAAGAGAACGACGGATGATGTCATTCAGAGCAGCATGACGAGAGTGGATACCTTACGTGTGCTGCTACGATGGATCAAATGTGCCTAATGCATAGTTTTAGCAGTCTAAAACAATCTTCGCATTTTTTCTTTTCTAATGAAACCGGTTTAGGGCACATTGTTTGGATGGTTTCAAAGTCTATAACGGACATAGGTAGATTCTTTGTGTGTTATGTATATAATAGATCAGGTTTACCTTATCTTAACTATTGATAAGTATATCTTTATCATTTTCAATAATGATTCCAACTTGTTGAACGTTGAAGACAAATATCGTGAGGAAACCTGTTCATCTACAGAAAGACATGTGAAGTTTATTGATTCGCATTGAGCCTGTGTGTTGGACTATGACCCAAATCAGACTCATATTGAGGGGGAATGTGACCAGTAAAATGTCCATAGGCTCAACCCCTACTTTTTCTTGGTCGATGTACTCTTGGCAGAGCAGTCGCGGTCATGTGCAATCGACGATAGATTTGATGGTCCTCCTCCACCGAACCCGAACCGATGTCTGGCGGACGCATTCATTAAGAGGGGTCTTAGCCAGTGCTTTAATTTTGTCAGTCCATCGCATGGAGCTACGTCCGCGAGGTCTGTTACCATTGACAACCCCCGTACATCGTGACCAAAATGCATCGGCGAAGTGCAGTGGATGCACTGCAGTATACCTCAACCTTCCCCTTAAATACAAACTTGATGATGTATTAAATATCAAGCTACAGACAGCCTCTCTCTGACTAAGCATAAGATTCAAGCTCATCAAAGTTAGTATTTACGAGGCTCTTCAAACGTGAATATTGACTTAGCAACTATCCTTAATTGAGAGCACCATTCACATGTTTACAACCATAACACACTCAACAAACTTGTAAGAGCATATCAAGACGTTGGGCTGCGTTAACATACCCCAATATATTTGTACAGACCGCCCTTTTATCTGTCGAACAAGTTGTAGAGGATTGTATGTGGGGTATCTTAACAGATTATGTTGGTCGCTCTCGCTTGGAAACAAGGAAAGAGGATTGACATCTTGATCGGTATATTTTCAAAGTTTTTAGGTGTGATCTATTATTAACGAGCGAATTAACTTGTTTTAATGCTCCCTGTATCATTACACATAAAGATCAAATTACTATGATAAAAGCCTACCGACCACGCTTCAACGATGACATTTCATTGAAAAATGTGTTTCTTATGACTTAATATAGTTTGTTTTGGTATTGGAAATAGGGCGAGGGCGTTTAAGCGCAGAGTTTTATTTTATTCCGCTCAAATATTATCTGCCAGCATGAAAGTGCTTCTTTCTTATTTCGCAACAAAATCTGAACCTTGGTGTTCTGTGATAAGACTAATAGTCACGTGTCTTGCGCATAGGTCTTTTCATCCATCGTTTACAAAGAAGACGGTAGTATATAAGCTTTAGATAAAGGCTAAACCAATACAAAAGGTCCAATATTAACAGACTGTTTGTCTGTCAATCATTATTTATTTTACTTCCAGTGATAATCCTGAATCGACATTTACCCGGAAGGCCGTTTCTTATCACTAAACAAATATATTTATTTAGTCAATAACCATTATGAGGAAAACATAAAGAAGCCGATATAAAAGCGTGTTAAACTCAGGTTTGAATGCCCCTGGGGGATGAGGTTATTGATCCCTCGCCGCTACAATGGTTGATTCCGAAAGGACTTGAACAAGGAGTAATTGAGAATCGATACCTAAGTGCTAAGGTGTTCTGATATTTTGTGGTTATATTTTAGAGCCGTTTAAAACCATCATCTTTTTGTAAGTTCGACTGCTGGACGAAAGCTTTTCTTTGCATTTCAAAAGATATCTTGAATTAGTTTTCCTTTAAAAGTGTTATTGCATCATCTTTGATGAGTGACGTCAGTGACTGATTTCACAACTTTTGTGGGTCCATTCTTGCTACGTAGCACAATCTAACTTCAGCTTAGCGATGCTGTCAGCCACTTCATCATTCTAGGAAGCTAAAAACATCATATTTTACCCTCTAATGTATCAAACTGACAACTACAATGTCACTTAAATAAAAAAAAACCTTTTTTATCTTCGCTCAAAACTGAGTGCTTAATGTGTCATCAAATTAGATTACTATGTACATATATAAATTATCGCTGTTGACTTTGCAATCAAGTCACAGAAGTCTACAATTTGGTTAATAGTTGAAAAGCGTCAGAGACCAACATTGATTCAATCAACCCTATCCAATTTGCAACTCTAACATTTCATTACTACATGAGGCTGTGACACAGAACTCGTAAATCTAATCCAAATGTCGTTCTTTTTCTAGTCGCGTCACTGATTGATGTCCTATTCCATTTTGACAATGGACGGAGAGCGATTACATACCTTTTTATCCGGATTCGGTTGGTCATAAGTCTATTGTTGGTATTGTGATATTTTTAGACGGTGTCTCATATTAGGTACCAGAACTTAGATTAGTCTGGATGACGTAATAAACCTTCGTTTTGTTCTTTTTTGCCATAGCCAGACGGATCATATTCATGACCATTAACTAAAAGATGTCTGTATGTACCTAGCGATATTCGTCCACGTCCCTTGGAGTTGTTCTAAAAACTATTTAAGCACCATAAAACAAATGACTGTTGTCTATTTTACAAGCTTTATATTAGCTTCCAACGTATGTATGTCCGGGTGGAATCTTGCAACTGAATAAAATCTTAAATCAATTATCTTTAACCGATTAATTTGAAATTTGGTATAGACGCTTACTTTGGATGACAATGCATGCTTAGCTATGTGACGTCATTCTAATTCCAATATGGCGGATCATCCAAGATGGCGGAATAGTTATTTTTTCTGCACTACCACAGTATGGGTATCAAATGAAAGGGCTTGCTGAGGAGAACACGAAAACTAAGGGCAATTAGATAAAAGCTTGTTTTTAAAAAGTTGCTTTTAGCATTAATTTCATACAGTTTTCGATGTTACATTTATTCAATAAAAGTGTTGGATTATAAGTTTGTATTTTCGCGTCAAAACTGACAACTCAGTTGGAAATAATGGAAGATGGACTGGGGGCGATCCCAGTTACACCCAGACCAGGGCAAATGCCGAATAAGCCGTTTAAAAAAATTTCCACTGGCGGGAATCGACCCCATAACCATCCGATTCAGTGATCCAAGTGGCCTACGCTCACATCGCTAAACCAAGCTGTCGCGTCGTCAATACTATCAACATAAGTCAAAGTCAAATCATTTATTCCGTATAGACCTATGGGGGCACTTACAAATTGTTTTTTTTCTTATATGCTACTATACTACCACCGGATCTAAACGCGACCTCAACTGAGAAGATCTGGCAAGAAACTCAGTGGGCTGATCATTTTTTTAAATCGCCAAAACTTTTTTCAAATACAAGACTAAGTATATACACATATAAATATTAACTGTTGTTTCGTTGTAGTTAAAGGTTGTTTAAAGCACCGTAACTGAAATTACACTCTTATTTTGGTCCCCAAGCATGTTTGTGCTATAAGATTTATTCAGGTAATTTTTATTACTTATTTTGATAAGCTCATGCTCGTGACCTTACCTTTATCAGAATCAGAATATTTTTTATTCATATAAACCAATACAGGCACTTATGAATCGTCAATAAATAGTAAAAATAGTAGCTCTACCACCGATTCGGAATGCATTTCCTATGGAGAAGAATGGGCAAGAAACTCCATGGTTGCTTTTTTCAAATAAGGATTTACATTTTTGTGTTTTTCTTAATTAACAATTATACAATATAAAGTTAATGAGGCTATACATTCTCAAAACACAATTAAATCACTAAACAAACTACATGCTGGACAAGATTTAAGGTAGGAAGGAGGAGGAAAACGGGACAAATAGCTAAAATCCCTTAAATGAGTTCCTGTGGAGCCGGACCAGCGCTTTGAGCATGTATGCTTAATAATTTCAAGTATTTTCAGAGTTCTATTTAGTATGTCAGCCGTTTATTTTATTTTATCTTTAGTTTTGTTATTATGTTTGACGTCCATTCTAAATTACATGTAGGTATACGTTCTACTTGTCAAAACTTAATTCATTTATAATCATCATTAAAAAGTTATCGTGTCTAATCTAAAATATAATTGAAAATGTTATGTTACAAGTAAGTCTAATTAAATCAAAGTAAGTGAAATATTTTTAGACTCGTCACATTTGAAACTGAATTTCATTGTCTCCCGTTTTGAGTAAGCTCTAATAATTTAGAAGTTTCACATGATTATATTTGAAACTAGCTGTGCCCGCGACTTCGCCCGCGTGGACTTAAGGGAGATTACCCGGAAATATGGGTATTATGTTTTTCCCGCGGAACCCTAATGCTTTTTCTAAAATTAAAGTAGCCTAAGTTACGCCTTGGAACGTCAGCTATCTGTCAGTGAAAGTCCCATTGAAATCGGTTCAGCCGTTTAGAAGTTTATCTCAAACAAACAGACAGACAGACAGACAGACAGACAGACAAAAAAATTTAAAATTGCGATTTCGTTATAGGTATCGTATATACTTTCATACGCATTTGGTAAAAAAGTGTTATTTTGATATTACAAACAGACACTCCAATTTTATTTATTTGTATAGATGTCTTTCTCTAAAGGAGAAAAGGCATTCTGACCTAGTAACCAATAACAATATGCTATATATCATAAGGATACAAAAAAATTTCTTAATATTGATTATAAACATAAAAATAAACACTTATTTTTTGTGAATGAATTCTGACTTTATTTCGCCGTAACTTTTTTCACACAGCGATTTGGGACTTCCTGCCATAACAAAAGTTAATGTACTTGAAAAACCTTTCCAATGATATATAGCATGTTGTTATTGGTTCCTAGGCCAGATTGCCCGTTCTCCTTTAGACAAATAATTGTCAACTTGAGTTTTCAAAACGAAAAGTGATGACAATATTTTTAACAAATTGTAATGAAAAAAATAGAATTTGAGTAAAAACTACATGTAACTTGATAGCATGATTTTAAAATGTTCTTCTCAGATAGCGTTGATTGTTTTGTTAAAATCAAATGATAATAAACTGTACTGACGTTTATTTCTAACAAAATCAGTAACACGGGCGGTGTTACTGATACCTAGAAAAAATTGTTATCACTTTAATACTTACCCATTTTAACGGTTAAAACATTATCAAATATAATGTTATTTATATGAAGTTTTTAGGGTAAAACGGGAACCCTATTACTAAGACTTCGCTGTCCGTCCGTCCGTCTATCACCAGGCTGTATCTCATGAACCGTGATAGTTAGAGAGTTGAAACAAAAGTTGCCGCTATAACAACAAATACTAAAAAACAGAATACAATAAATATTTACGGGGGCTCCCATACAACAAACGTGATTTTTTTGCCGTTTTTTTAGATAATGGTCCGTACCATTATCTATAAAACTCAACTCAACTCTTCGTACGCGAGTCCTAATCGCACTTGGCCAGTTTTTAAATATTTTTAATTTCAAAAATTAATTGAGCATGCTTCTGAGCCTTCAGGTAAATAACGAGACCTCAATTAATTGACTTGTCAATGCCGTCATAAAATTTGGTCGGACTATAGAATAAAAGTCAAGAGGTACATTTGTGCGATTTTGATTTTCCTCCTCCATTTTATAAACTAATTGAAAGTGTGGCTGTAGGCTACCAGCAGTTGTTGTAATTTTGTAAAAAGTTTAATAACATTCTCGTGATCTGTATCAGGCGAGTGGAATACTGTTTCAAACTCTGTTATGATCTTATTTACCTTAAAATTTGCTTTGGTGAAAGCAATGTCATGTCTAATAACAGTAATAGCAAAAACAGTGTTGTTTTAATATGATTTTGAATGATATTTTTGGTACAAAGTTTAATTATTACAGAAACAAAACAAATAAACAAGTTTGATTAAGATTAAGAATGTACTTTGAATGTGTAACAACGCACAAGATAAAATACCACAGTACTATAAGCAATTATATGGCATTAAAAACTAAACCAATAAAATGTCCAACTTACAACGAACAAAATAAATGTCTGAAGTCACAGGCAGCAAACTAGTTCGCGACAGAAAAGGACGTTTAAACTGTTGATCCGACGCGCCGATCCCGGCCCGGATAAAACACTCACTCGAATTACTTGGGCTGGACGGTAATGAAAAAAGAGATTGAGACTGAACGGCAGTTCTTTAGGATATTGCGTAACTCAGCTTGACGGGATAGTATTGATGTGAAACGGTACGCATATGATTTCTATTCAAGTAGGGGCTGGGTTTTTTAATTAATTGTTACAGCTTTTTTCCGTGTTTTTGAGTCATGAGTAGGTCACCTGAAACCGTCGTCCAACCTAGCGATTATTCGGGATTTTACAAATTTTTAAAACTTTGATAACTCTTTGTACGACTCGTGGTATTGCAAATTTATAGGCAACAGCGCATCCTAAGTGCATATTATCACGCATAAAGGCAGTGTTGAATCAGGTGAATACAATGCTCAAAAAATATTTTTACTATTGTGGTTTGACATCAATAAATAATACTACTAATTACTCATTTCACGATTTAAAAATAATCATGTGATATATAGTATATTGCCTCTTTATATATACTGTAATTACCCAATCTATCCACTTTAATGTATCAATGGCTATTGACACAATGATACTGATATGCAAATATGAATACCCGGCCCATGGAATAAACAAGAAAATTTCGGCGTTCAATCGCATATCATTGCATCGCTGCCGTGTGGATCGGACCACCAATTTGTATAGATTACACCGTCCGCTTTCCAACTGGGAATTACTTGAAAAATGGTTTTTAATTTATCTCGTCGTACCGATACTAAGCCTTGTAACAAAGAGCTGAAGTTTGAAATTGCTTTTTGCTGATTCAAAATCGGAAACTACAAACTTTGATCTAAAGTGTGGTTGCAGGCAGCTCCGAATGTAATGTAATATCTAGATAAAATCTTATGGGGAGAAATTGTGCGAGTTGGCAAAGTTCTCTGCATGCATTTTTCGGACTGCATAACGAACACAAAGTGAGTCAGCTGTTTTTTTGTCATATGCAATTTAGACAAGGTGGAAATATGATTTTATATTGTACTATGTAGATTCCCTCCTCTTGTGTAGATAATACGCTCCAAGTTATTAAAATACACCCTATATATATCAATAATTCTAAAACTAAATAGCTAATATTATTAGTAGGCAATAAACATTAAGCATTGTTCGAATGTTTCTACATGAAAATAGCTCTTTGAAAATGGCTGTATTTTTCTAGTGAAGATGTTACGCTTAAGTATCACGAATCACCTACTAACTCTACTGAAAGTCTAACTGATTGCAGCTTAACCACAGACCGCGTCTGCACGATAATCTATGACTTGCATCAATTTGAACGTAATCTCTTTTTAAAAAGTCTTTCTATTTTAGATATTCTTTTTTTGCTTAATTTGGTGATGCCATTGTATTTATATTTTTCTATGCAGCCTTCTTTAAAGTTGCTAGTATTTAGGCAAAGTTTCGAAACAACGTTTGGTGTCCTGGGTGTCATACCAGGGGACGATTGCAGAGTAATCCCAATTACACCTAGGCATATTTATATATACGCAAAGCGGTGGGCAGTGACTGGAAAAGAAGAGCCGAAGATCGGGCTCAGTGTCGCATCTTGGGAGAGGCCTACGTCCAGCAGTGGACTGACTGAATGATGATGATGCTGATATTAGGAAAACGCTATTTTGGGTCGATGAAGGGACTCGAAACCGCAATTGGTTACTTATTATTTTTTATAAATAACTAAATGTTAATGCGTCAAAGAGATAACTTATTGTGATGTGAACACATTAAGAAATAGCTTTTAACTTCAGCATCAACTCTATTAGCGTCAGTATTCTGTTTGCAAGTCTTTGTTGGTTGTCTTTTAAAGTCTTGTCTTTGTTGTTTTCTTTAGCCACAGATTCTTTGTTTTCGAGATCCTCGTTTATCCTATTTGTTAAGTCAGTTTCATCGATAAAATTGACTTTTTCAAAAGATTTATACGCTCACTGAAAATTTATTGTTAGTAAGAGATGAAATGGTAGATATTTATTTTGTTATTTATGTGACTGACTAGTAACTAAGATTCATATTTTATAGGACCTCTGATCCTTATTAATGAAATTACAAACGGAGTTTTTAACCAACTGACATTTATTCACATAGTTACTATTATAATGAATAGATGGCGCTACTTGTTAGATTATGTTTCTATTTTGGTACATATTATTAACATCTCCACTTAACAAAATAAAAAACATAAACATATAACACTTAAATAATATCTAGGACACAGGTGAAACACCAAGCTTTCTTAATAAATAATAATGTTTAGCAGACCCCAAACTTTTGGTTAAAATATCAGCTGGCATTTCAGCGGTTTCCAAATATGCTATTTTAACAAAATTATTGGATCCTCCCTTACAAAGTGATACCTTATATCTATATGTTTTGATCTACGATGGAAAATCGGATTTAACGCTAGTTTTTGAGCACTTTGACTATCGTTATACAATACGATTGGATCAGATTTCCCAATGATTTCGCATAACATTTTTTTTAAATAAAGTGCCTCTTTACTTGCTTCTGACATTGATATATATTCAGCCTCAGTGCTGGATAAGGCTACATTCCTTTGTTTTCTACATTCAAAAGAAATTACTGTATTTGATAGTTTAAAACAGAAACCAGAAAACGATTTCCTATCATTGATATCCGACCCCCAGTCTGCATCTACAAAACCTTCAATACAACAATTATTATCTTTACAAAATACAAGACCATAATTTTTTGTAAGTTTTAAATATCTTAGTACCCTTTTTGCATGCTTCCAGTGAGTTTCATCATAAGAATTGTTAAACTGGCTAAGGAAACTAACACTGTATGCAATGTCTGGTCTTGTCAATACTGCCAAGTACATTAAACTACCTATCATTTGTTGATATGGATAATCATTACACAGTATCTGAGATTTCTCTAATTTCAAATTAGTCTCCATAGGAGTTTCGGCAGTTTTACATTGTGTCATATTAAATCTTTTTAATAAATTATCTACATATTGTTCTTGATCAACAGTTATTACATTTTTATTAATATTTACTCTTAAGCCTAAACATTGTTTTAACTGACCTAAATTTTTTATCTTGAATTTACTACTTAATTCACATACTAATTGATCAGTGGCTGTTGTGCAATTGGAAAATACAAAAAAGTCGTCGACAAATAGTGCTATAATAATTTTAACATTTCCTTCAAATTTGGAAAATAAGCATGGTTCATAATTAGACTTTTTATAGCCCAAATTAACTAAATAATCATTAACTCTTTGATACCAAGCCCTTGAGGATTGTTTAAGCCCATATATACCTCGCTTTAATTTTAACACCTTCTTATCATTCTTACTATTACATTGATAAGTAACAGGTTTCTCCATATAAACTGTCTCACTTAAAAAACCGTTTAAAAAGGCAGTGGTTACATCAAGATGACTTATATTTAATTCTAATTTAGCTGCTAGTGCAAATAACAATCTTAATGTTGAGTATCTAAGAACAGGAGAAAATGTTTCATGAAAGTCTATACCGGCTTTCTGTGTAAAGCCTTTAGCAACTAATCTTGCCCGGTATCGCACATTGTTGGAACTATCATATTTTTTTTAAACACCCATCTGCACGTAATCACTGTACCATCTTTAGGATGGTCAACCAGTTCCCACGCATCATTTTCATTAAATGAGTCCAACTCATCCTTCATACTAGCTCGCCAGTACTCACTTTCTGGACCATTCAAAGCGTCCTCGAGCGTAGTTTCTCGATTACTGCTGTCTTCACATTCTGTAAAACATAAATTGTTAAAACCGAATCTATCTGGTTTTCTTCTTATTCGTTTTTGCGGAGATTCTTGTTCACTCTGGTTTATTTGAATATTTTCTACATCTGACAATGTGTCACAGAATATATCATCTGAAGTACTCTCTACAGAAACTTCTGAGTTCAAAGTAAAAGTACTATCTGTTTCCTTCTCTTCTTCAGAATCTAGGCTGACTGTATCATCTGGCATAATTATTTTGGTCGCTGAAGATTTGCATTCAACAGGTATGTTAACTGTAAATTCAGCTGGAGTTTCCATAACAACTATGTCTCTACTTATGGTCACAGAATTATTAACTGGGTCGTAAACCCTATAACCCTTTACATTTTCTGCATAGCCAACAAAAATTTTTTTTATAGCCTTTCTGTCCCACTTCAAACGTGTTTGTTTCGGTATGTGTACCATGACTGTACTTCCAAATATACGTAAATGACTTAGATTTGGTTTCTGACCTGTCCAGACTTCATATGGAGTTTTGCTATTAAGTCCTGAAACAACTGACCTATTTCTTAAGTATACTGAAGTATTAACTGCCTCTGCCCAGAACTTCTTATTTAATCCAGCATCGAAGATCAAACATCTGGCCTTTTCAACTACTGACCTGTTCATCCTTTCACACAGACCGTTCTGCTCAGGCGTGTAAGGATTAGTTTTTTGGTGAACTATTCCTTGCTCTTTTAAATACTTCTCAAATTCTCGACTACAGAATTCACCTCCGTTATCTGTCCTTAGAATTTTTATCTTTTTGTCTTTCTGTTTTTCAACCAAGGACTTAAACTCCATAAAACACTTAAAAACTTCATTTTTTGCCTTCATAAAATAAACAAATGCCATTTTACTATAGTCATCCACAAACAAAACATAATATCTAGATCCACCAATAGAAAAATTCTCCATTTGACCGCATACATCTGTGTGAATCACCTCCGGCACATCCCCTGTTTTTGATGTACTCTGCTGGAAGGGTAGTCTGGCTTGTTTGCCTTCACAACAAACGGTGCATGATGACTTATCTATATTTGCCATTTTCGGGTACGATATACCTTCCACAGCTCCATTCTTCATTTTATTCAAACTAGCACTGTTTATATGTCCCAAGCGTCGGTGCCAGGTCTCACTCGATGCTATTGCAGGTGCTGCTAACATGTGTTCTGTTGTCAAAGTATTTAATCTGTACACACCGTCTACCAAAACTGCCTGGCCGACGAGTTCTTTCTGTTGATTGTAAATGTAACAAGAATTTTCTTTGAAGGTAACTCTGTTGCCATTCTCGATCAGCTGACTCACGGAAAGTAAGTTGGTTGTTAAGCTAGGTACGCACAATACCTTCGATACTGTGATGTCATACTCAACACCGTTCGCAATTGTCACGATGTTCACGTCACCAGAACACAGCACTGGGACACTCGTACGGTTCGCAATAATAATTTCTTGCGTTTCAAGTTGATGGGACGGATTTATTAAGTATTCTTGTTTCGCCGTCATATGTTTGCTCGCCCCACTATCTATATACCAATCGTTGTGGTTGAATTTACCACTAAGAAAAGTTGCACTAAAAGCGTTTGATTGCTTTCGTTTGGTCGATTCGGCGTTGGGACACTGATTTTTGTAGTGACCGGTCTTCTTGCATCTGTAACATTTTATAATATTGACAGGTTTTGTTGATGCAGACTGGGGGTCGGATATCAATGATAGGAAATCGTTTTCTGGTTTCTGTTTTAAACTATCAAATACAGTAATTTCTTTTGAATGTAGAAAACAAAGGAATGTAGCCTTATCCAGCACTGAGGCTGAATATATATCAATGTCAGAAGCAAGTAAAGAGGCACTTTATTTAAAAAAATTGTTATGCGAAATCATTGGGAAATCTGATCCAATCGTATTGTATAACGATAGTCAAAGTGCTCAAAAACTAGCGTTAAATCCGATTTTCCATCGTAGATCAAAACATATTTGGTTTTGGATTCAGTTTTGGTACGTTAGCAATATAGTTCGACGTCATAATTCACAAGAAACCGCACAGTACTATACGTTTGTAACTATTAAAAACTTTTTTATAACGGGTCTGGGCCCATAACCTAATGAAATTACAAACGGAGTTTTTAACCAACTGACATTTATTCACATAGTTACTATTATAATGAATAGATGGCGCTACTTGTTAGATTATGTTTCTATTTTGGTACATATTATTAACACTTATAACAACACTTTGTACTGAAAACAAAATACCCATCGAATTGAGAACCTCCTCCTTATTGTTTTCTTATATTTACGCGAATACTATACATTGAAATTAAACTATTTTACGGATTTTATCGCGTTTAAACGTCGGGAAAATAAAATATTAAATAAACGCGATAAAATCCGTAAAATAGTTTAATTTCAACCTCCTCCTTTTTGGAAGTCGGTTAAAAATGTACATGAAATAACCTTATACGCTCAACATAGTTGTACATTGTTAGGCTTTGGATGCTGTAGGTAATCACATTATCTACCTTTAGATTAGTGAGGCTTATTTTTCCAAATCATCATTTGCTATTTACCATAAGAAATGTTCGCGGATAGTCCCTTTTTTGCCATTTCGAGAGTCGTAAAAGTAATATAACCTTAGCGTCGGAAATTGCGTTTTTAAGACTTCTATAGACTTTTTACATACAAGTAAACGGAATTTGTTCCTTTACCTGTAGTTACGAGTACATAGTTATAATTTTTTTTATATGTAAATAATTACCAGTTGGCCGTATATCAGAATTTTCAAAAAACTTACGGGTAATCTATAACCGTGTTCATTGATGTAGTCAGGCTAAAATACTCTGAAGGAAGCAAAACGATTTTGAAGTATATTATGATACATAATTAAGGTTATTAATTAGCCATGTAAAAACATTAAATTGACGGAAAAGGACATAATTTTTCGGACCTATTCATAAATCATTAATTAATTAATTACCCTCAAAATATTTTTTTTTTGTACAAAGGTGTTTTATAATGCCTCCGTAATTGCATTGTAACTTTTGGTATTAGATTTTTCATACTAGATAATTTTGATGCACTTAAAGGTTAATTTCATTCCACGCGAATGTTTTATTTTCTTACAAAAACTATTCAGACGATTAGAGGTCGAACCTAACTCTTCAAAGATAGTCTACCTTGATGCTTAAAAACTCATTATGCTCAGCAACAATATTTCTTTCTTGACTTGAATAGATACTGACAGTATGGTAGAGCGTAGTATAATGTTTCATGTAAGTTATTTCATTCGAGAATTTATTGTTAAACCGACGCAAGGTAATTTAACAACGGTGATGTATCGCCTTTCTTTTCTTATCAAAATTTAATGTAAACGAAAAATTCTTACTAAAAACTCTCTAGACGACCTTTATAATCATCTCACTTGAAGTGGCGAACAATATTCAACCTTTATTTGAGGAGACAAGATCGAGAGTCCTGTGGAGATTTTAAATTGAATTTGTACGCATACAAAGCTAGGTTTTAGAGTATAAAATATAACGTTTTAAAACTTTAAAGTATTGTTCTTATTAACCTTTGACTAAAAATACTGAAATAACTTTAATTTTATTAAGATTAGTCATATAAATTCATGGTTATGTTAAAAGCTGTTCATATTGTTAAAAGGATATCATAACTACTAGTGTTATCTCTGGAATTGGTTGGACTTACTGAAAATATAATTAGATGCCTTTATTCCTTGTAGGTATGTATAGAAATGAGTTGTTTTACATAATAATCTAAAAAAATATCTTTATCAGTTACGAGACGAGCATCTTTGGAGCTTCACTAAATTAAGAGCTGCGTAGGAACTGCTGTTATAGCTGGACGAAACTCCGTCCCAATGTACGTATCAAACACTTTCACTCTAGAAAACTAACAATTCCAAATCCGTTGCAATCCGTCAAACAAATGAACTATAAAACTCGGATCCCGGAACTCCGGTTTATCCGGACGCCCGGACCGCGACCAATTTTTCCGGATTACGAATTTACGATGTACCGGATCGGACCGGCTATCCGAAAAAAAATGCTGAGTATATCGATTTTAAGACGTCTATTTATTTACACATAATAAGGTAGTGTATTGATAGGAAATAGTTATCGATAAGGACCCGAGTCCTCTCGATTTAGAATCGATGTTCTAAATTGTATGCAATATATTGTTCTTATCTTTCTCATTCGTCAAGGGTAGTGATGGGTTGAGTTAGATGATCAGTTGCCTCGTTTTACCCTATTCTTGCTCTGAGAAAGAATAATTTCATGAATGTTTTTTTTAGCATTTTCTATTATTGTTTGCTTAACCATTCAGGGTCATTTCAAGTATGTAATTTCTGTACTTAACTCACTTCATTTGTTTTATTCCTTTGAAACCAGATCGGATTTTATTCCTATGAAAATATCAAATCAATCATTTGAAGAGTGTTTCTGTCTGTTACAATTAACACCGCCCAAACGAATTGCGCTTCGCACACTATCAACATGTATTATCAATTTGATATTCGACAATGTACCTTATTATGATATATACTACAAGTGCAACAGGATTATTTATTTACAAAAATGTTACTGCGTTATACATGGCTGTCTAATAGCTGCGTCTTATGCAACAGTAAAATGCGTGCCGCAACAATCGAAGAATTAATACAAAAAATCGACTTCAAATAACTGCATAATGACGGTTTCTTTTCGTATTTTTATAGTGCTTTTCCTGCTATTCAATATCACAATAAAACTTTAAAATTAAAACAATTTGAGCTTTATTATAAGGAACATTTTGTACCGCTTCTATCATGGAGAGTGTTCCGAGGAATTGTTCGGTATTATACCTGCCGCTGAATTCCACCATGGCACGGCTCGCCACAGACTGCATTACCATCCTCACCATCTGGATGAATGGCGTTCCAGTACAGTGTGATTTACCAGGATTTTTTTCCCTCGCGCCATCAAATTGTGGAATGAACTTCCTGCAGCGGTGTTCCCGGACCGATGCGACAAAGGTATCTTCAAGAAACGAGCATACTCATTCCTTAAAGGCCGGCAACGCACTTGCGATGCCCCTGGTGTTGCAGGTGTCCATGGGCGGCGTTGATCACTTACCATCAGGTGAAACGTCTGCTCGTTTGTCTCCCTATCTCATTAAAAAAAAACTATTTGCTGAAATAAAAATAATCTCATCATCATTGCATAGTCAAGCAAAGCGGAGTGAATATAATAAGCAGCTGCAGAGTTAACATAATATTATTCAAATAGAGGCGGAAGAAATTTCGGTGGGGCTTGTATAAAATTATGCCCGCGGCGTCGAGCTAAGCCCACGGTGAGTAATGGTGGGCACAGATACACCACATTCACTACGGGAATCATTTAATACAAAATAGTCTTCTATATTAAAAAAACAAGCAGTGGTAGCCGAGTGGTCGAACGCATGCCTTGCAATCAAAGTGTGCAAGTTCAAACCCCGGCACACAACTGTGGGTTTATGTGCGAATCTCATTTTCAGGCGAGATTATCACTTGCTATGAAACGGTGTAGGAAAACATCGTGAGGAAACCTGCACGTTTGAGGGGACTTGACTAGTTATCGATAGATGTGTAAAGTCTACCAACCCGCACTGGGCCAGTGTGGTGGACTATGGCCTGAATCCCCCTCGCATTGAGCGGAGGCCCGTGCCCAGCAGTGGGACGTTAAAAGGGCTGTAGTCAGTTATCGTATCCATGTAGCCTATCTGAACCAACCATTAGAAGCCGCTATATGAGTATATTTTGAACGTATACGTCGATGATTGTCGTTTAAGTGCGAGGCTTCTCAGGAAATACGTGTAGTTTAAAATTATCTACGTCAATAGGTACCTTGTTGACTTATGTGTTCGCATAAAGATAAGCTTCATTTTGTTTATATAATTGTATCAAACCACTTGCAGCGAATATAAAGTAACAAAAGTCATTACCTAGAAAAAATATAATAGTATAAAAAACATCTTTAAAATGAATTCCATAATAGTCTAAAAGGATAGACAATTCTTGAGAAAATAACACTATTCTAGCAAAGAGGATAAAACAGGGCCATAAATCTTTATTTCATCAGAATAACGGATCATTTCAATAAGCTAACAGAAAACACGAATACTCTTAGAAGTCCGAACCAGACTTGGGGGTCAAACTAAAGGACGCTGGATGCATAAAACATGGAAGAAACTCTCGAATCCAAAGTCCCAGCGAGGGCGACGCGCGACTCGCAATCTTCAGATACACGTATAAAACAAGGAATCGAACTATGTTCGTTTATAGTTTCAACAAAATTGCAACAGAGTCAGATGCGAAATAAGTTTGACATGAAAACTCGTGTTCTGCTGAGATCTTTTGCTTTGTATGCTGTAAAAGAAGTACATAGAAAGATAAAAAGAAGTGGGCCATAAGCCTGGCATAGGCCATACTAGCATCCCTTATCGTACTATCATTCTAGCGGGACTTTTGTTTTTTCAAATATTCAATGTAATTAATATGAATATGATACTGCAAAAGAAAAGTAGTAATGCTATATTGTCTCCCAAAGTTTTAATTTCATTTAGTTGCTGGACTCAAGATAATTCTTTTCAAAGAGCTGATTAAGGACATAACATTGCCGACTTTCTAATCAAGGTAAAGTATGCTGTATGTAACTAATATTTATTTTACAAATAAAAAACCGGCCAAGTGCGAGTCGGACTCGCACACAAAGGGTTCCGTACCATTATCTATAAAAACGGCAAAAAAGTCACGTTTGTTGTATGGGAGCCCCCTTAAATATTTATTTTATTCTGTATTTTAGTATTTGTTGTTATAGCGGCAACAGAAATACATCATCTGTGAAAATTTCAACTCTTTAGCTATCACGGTTCATGAGATACAGCCTGGTGACAGACGGACGGACGGATGGACGGACGGACAGCGAAGTCTGAGTAATAGGGTTCCCGTTTTACCCTTTGGGTACGGAACCCAAAAAACGGTAATAACATTATAAAATATTTTTGCACCTCTCAAAATTCCTTCACATTTTATTGTACATGACACAAACTAGAATAGGAGCTTTTGTGGCGAAAACTTTCTGGAAATAAACGCTGAAAGACTTATAGAGACAAACTGCCGTCTGGAATATTTATCACCGGTGTGTGCCAAAGGTGATATATCATAAACAGTGAGACAGATACATGAAGTATTCATGGCAACATGAAAGAAAATTAATAAGTCCAGATACAACGCGTCCTTTGATGTCCAGTGTTCGGTAGACTGTGAAATACTTAGGGTTATGTGTGATGTGATATGAGTCCTAAAGAATGTTGCTCATTAGACTGTTTCGCTCGAGAGATTGGTAATCTACAAGCTTATCCAGTTATATCTGTGAGCGCAATCAAAGTTATTTGAAATAGGTGGATTTTTGGAGGGTGAAATTGTATGGTTCCAAACTGGGCAACACTTGGACTGAGAAGATCGCAGTAACGATTAGATGCGGACAAATTCTGAAAAAGTCATAACCAAAGTTTACAGAGTAAATACAGATGGAGTATCAAAATTCGGGGAATCAATAAAAGTTATGACTTAAAATAAAACCACAGAAACACGATTCAACATCGACCGAAACTTAAACCACTTAAGCTCATATTTCAAACTCCTTCCAGACAAACCCAAAATAGTCCGGAAATAAAAAGTAAAACTTGTCTTCTAGGTCACCCGAGCGAAAGAGATGGGAACATCCTTTCAAAAAGGAAAGAAAGAGATGCGGATAGGTTCCTAATGACTCTTCATTCGGCACACGTGACGCGACATCCTGAGTCTTCGTATTTATAGTTTCTTTGAATTGCCGTTAATTGTCCTGCCTTGGCACCGCCGGTTGTGACAAGGCTAAATGTAAGAAATAAAGATTTTGTCTCTTTCTCCCATATTAAATACGACATGATCCGTGACTTTAGTCTTATCTTGATGCACGTACAAATCCTGTAAAAGTGTGTATAATTGCGAATTCGATAACGTACCACCATACACCCACTGGGTTGAACGAATTCCCTTTTGTTTTTTGAAAATGCACTCTGTGTAATATACATAGAGATTGAATTTCTGTGGCACAAGTCCCTCGAACACTCGTCAAAATTCACTCGTATCATTCATGGCATTTCATTGGAAAATGAGCCTTTACTATGAGTTAATACATTTAGTTTTTGTATTGGTAATAATGGACGATCTCATTTCAACGTCCGCGTCTCTCTGTGAGCAGGGCTTAACACGTACCTACACGTAATACGGAGAAAAAAGGCTGGAGTGTATACGTAGAAGGATTTATGGTTAAAAAGAAATCGGAAACCGGCTACATTCTTTCCCGGAAGAAATAATTAAGTATTTCGACAAATTAAAACGGCTTTACTTTCCTGTTTTCTCTGTGAAACAATTTTTCTATCGTCAGATGATCTTACAGTCAGTGTTTACAATTAGCTAACAATAACATTTTCAAACGTCAGATATCCTTTATTTAACAGATAACTGCATACATTCAATTCTATTGATAGATACCCAAATAATCTTATTCGCTTTCTTATTTCTTAGATAGTTATTTGACATCTTGTCTGGTGTTTGAGAGATCACCCCTAAGTCTCATAAAATATGGATAATACAATTTGGTTGTACACCCGTAACGATTACACATTCCTTAAAAAAACCATAGTCGTTAACTAATCAATCTTTTATAGCCATAATAATTTTTAGCTAACCTAGCTAAAAATGATTATGGCTAAAAATATCTTACTTACAATATGATTGCTGTGTTCTATGTAATCAATCAATCAATTGCCACCACATTATATTGTCTTAAACAAATGGGGGCGAGCGAATTAATTTGAATCATTTAGAAAATGTACTCTGTCTTAATATACAAAAATATTGAATTCGAGACCACACGACAAAGTTCACTCGCGTCAACGACGACATTTCGTCGAAAAATGCGCTTTCTGTTTGAGTTAATACAGTTCATTTTTGTTTTGCACAGGGCTTAATAGCACCACAAATTATCTTATCAAAAATAATTTTCCCCTATATTTTATTTAATAAAATATTATCTTGATAACTCTACTTTATTTAATAACACTAATAGAGACGCTGGTGAGGTGAATGCGACAATTATTGTCCGTAACTAAAACTTTTTATAGCATTTTTATCGGTATTACCAAAGTAATAAAGATGAGAATTGCTCCAAATTTGGTGGACTAACCGCGATCGCATCGAACAAGTGACCCCTATACGTCTCATCAATTGAAACTCGTTTTAGGTTCGGTTAGGGTGATGTCTTGATGGTCCATTAATTAACGCAGACCTCAAATTGATGATGTCTCTTTGATGTTCAACCGCTAATGCATAGTCAAGATTGTATTGTGTGCATCTGAACTGTGAACAGATTGGAATAAAGGGTAATATTGCTTAATCAGAAGTTCATAACCTAAAAACTGTAGTAGTTATTGCTATTCATAGATACTAAACCTATGATGTTTAACGATTTGCAAACAACTTTGTAAATAGTCACTTCATTTGTGAAATTAAGTAATGATTAGATAAAAAATCTTATTACTTATTAAACTGGAGCTATTTTGCTTTGCTTGTGCAGATTCATAAAATTTACTGTCTCAATTAAGCCGGAATACTGTCCTAAGTATTTTTTTTAAGGAAATAAAGTCAGGCTTGTTGCTTTAATTGACTTTAATGTTTCTAATCTCCCAGCATCATCAAATTCGTTAAGATTGTTATCGGTTTCACTAAAGCGCCACTTAATCTTTTGAGTCATTCTTGAAGCTAATTTATGAAGCGGTCGACAATTGGCTATGTTACCCTAATTACTCAAGGACAATGGCACAATAAAGTTGTACTTTTGATTTGATTCTTCTTCTTCGAGTGCCTCTCCAACTAGTGAAGGTTGGCTATCAACTTCTGAAGTTCGGTCCTGTCCTGTGCAAGGCGAAATAATTGGGCTGCGTTGGAGATTCCAGTCCACTCCCGTATGTTGCGGATCCATGATTTCTTCCTGCGACCAACTCGCCTCTTGCCGATGACCTTGCCCATCATAATAAGTTGCAGGAGTTGATATCTTTCGTGCCTGAGCACATGACCGAGATATGAAATTTTCCTTTTTTTATGATGGACCAAAGTTTCCGTTTCTGGTTGGCTTGTCGCAGTACGGTCTCGTTTGTTACCTTTTGTGTCGAACTTATTCTCAACATACGTCTGTATCCCCACATTTCAAAAGCTTCAATACGTTTTCTAAGATCCTCTTTTATGGTCCATGACTCGCATCCGTATTGAATTATGGGACAGATATAGCAGTGCAAGAGTCGAGTACGCAAGTTGATGTTCAAGTTTCGACTGCATAATACCGTCCTCATAGTATTGAATGCGGCACGGGCAATTTCTACGCGGGTTTTAATTTCAAGATCGCTATCCCAATCTTCTGTTACCCAAGTGCCTAAATATTTATATTTACGTACTCGCTCTATTGCATGGCCAGATACAGTAATGTTTGGGGGCGTGTTCAGGTTCTTGGAGACTATCATAAACTTGGTTTTGTTTACGTTCATCTTGAGGCCAGCTCTCTCACTACATTCGTTGACTCGATCTATGATCACTTGCAGGTCCGCAGCTGTTGTTGCAACAAGAATCGTATCGTCAGCGTAGCGGATATTGTTGATGATCCGTCCATTAATTTTGATGCCATAATCAAGATCTTCTAGAGCCTCTGCCATAATAGTCTCCGAGTAGAGATTAAATAAGGCAGGTGATAAAATGCAGCCCTGTCGAACTCCTCTTTTGATCACTACTTCATTCGTGTACTCACCGTCAACACGAACGGTGGCCCTTTGATTCCAGTACAAGTTCCGGATGATTCGAATATCCTTGCTATCCAGACCGATGTCGCTAAGAATTGTTATAAGGCGATCATGTAAGACGCGATCAAACGCTTTTTCGTAGTCTATAAAGCAAATAAAGACGTCCTGTTGCATATCTCTACATTTGATACGTAACAATAAATATATTACTTGATTTAATACATCATCGTCATCACGCCTGTATTCCCCGAAGGGGTAGGCAGAGGTGCACCCACACTTCGTCGATTTATTTTGATCTCAATAGGGGGCGGGCATATTACCATTATACTAGGCACATTCCCCCTCAATACGAGGGAAATTTCAGCCATAACCCACCACGCTGACCCAGTGCGCGTTGGCGAACTTCACTCGCTTTTCTATAGACATGCAGGTGTTCTCACGATGTTTTCCTTCACCGGTCTGCAAGTGATAATAATAATTGAGAATAACATTCGCACATGAAAATCTCAGAGGTGCGAGCCCGGGGTTTGAACTTGCACCCCTTGACTTTAGGGCGGGCGTTTTACCAACCAGCCTACCCACTACTTTGTAATGTAATTTAATGTGTTATTGTTAGTATGTAATCCAATTTTGGTGTGGAAATTACATTTTGATGTAATCAATGGCGTGAGACCCTCTTCTCATCTATTATCTCATGAAAGTTAGGTGGGATTGTCTGTTTGATTATGACGATGGAGTGATATTTGAAGTGAATGAGTTTATCGATTATGTCGAACATAAAATGAATGATGAATGAATGAAGAATTTCTTGAGCTTGGCGATTGTATTTTTATTGGAATTGCAATCCGAATGGCAGTTTTATTTTTACTGTTTTGTACATTATTTGTCGATATCGCAAGGAGTCGTGAGTTCGAATCCATAGTTACCATCACGCCTGTGTCCATCTGGGGAGTAGGCATATTTATACCGTAGCACACCAATCAACTCCAGCGCATGTTATAATAACAGCTTTTTACACAATGCAAATCGAAATAATATACGGTAGATAACAGTTTTAAAATTTTTGTTTTGTTGAAGGGAATTTTACTGGAATCTGATGTTATTTTATGGAGTAAATTACGCTAATTTTTAGGGTTCCGTACCCAAAGGGTAAAACTGGAACCCTATAACTAAGACTTCGCCGTCCGTCCGTCCGTCCGTTCGTCCGTCCGTCCGTCTGTCACCAGGCTGTATGTCATGAACCGTGATAGAGAGTTTAAATTTTCACAGATGATGTATTTCTGTTGCCGCTATAACAAAAAATACTAAAAAACAGATTATTATAATTATTTAAGGGGGCTCCCATACAACAAACGTGATTTTTTTGCCTTTTTTATAGATAATGGTACGGAACCGTTCGTGCGCGAGTACGACTCGCACTTGGCCGGTTTTTTTTTCTAAATACCACTCGGACGAGATCGCAGGCTATTTTTACATAAAAAGTGTATATCTAGGCCATAATCATGTTTCAGATTTGATTTTAATTACATGTCATAAAAATCTTGGTACACAAAGTCAGGTCTAGATCAATCTATATAAAGCATTGACGGTATCTATAAATTTATACATCATCGTAAACCAATTTCCTTCGTGGGAGGGAGCCACCTACCGGGATCTGCCGTAATTAAAATAATGTGACACCCCGGCTCTGATGTGACGAAAATAGTGACGGTTGACGCGATGACTGATAAAGGGTGATGTGGGGTTGAGCACAATGTCTTTATTACGAGCATTTTAATAGCTTTTAGTAACGACTATAACATTTTCGGGTCACCTAAGTGTAATGAGCTATGCAAGTTTGCTACAAAATTAGTTAATGCTTGCCTATAAGTGCAAAACAAAAGTGCTATCGTAAGTGTTATTGGATGTAGTTAAACAAAAATTATTCAATCTACATCAATCCGGTTTAGAGATGTCGCAGCTTGAAGATTGATAATGTATTACATGTAGTCCATGTGGGATGGTAACCTATGTTGAAAAGATGCTATTTACTTTAATTTTTGATGAGATCTTTTTGTTTATTGAAAAAGCCTCCAAATTTGTAAATTTTGTGGATTAGATCCTTTTTGCTTACCTACGTCATTTTTTTTTTATTTTAGTAAAAAACAACGCTTTTTCGGTCGACGTCAGACCTTTAGTACAGCTTAACTGTATTGAAAAGAACTTTACTGCAAATGATCTTCAGTGCGATTAAAGTTTGTATTCCAGTATGTTAGGTCGAAATAACGCAACAATAACTTATTGCATAGTAAGCTAAACAACGATAAAGCGGTCAAGATAATTCTAGAGTTATCACACTAATAATACAACACTTTACCACTAAAGTGTTGTATTATTAGCTTTTTTATATTGACGTAGGCTTTATGAATAAAACAATCAGATTTTGCTCAGAAACCGTAAATTTAAGTCAAGTGGTGTGAACTGTGGTCAACCTTAGTACCAAAAACATAGGGTAAAAAAAGGTATTCCTATGAACGTTAGGGCAAAAGAATTTCTATGCACTGCACATTACCTACTGCAATAAAAATTGCAATGGCCGTTAAATAAAACAAATAAACGGCACCAATCCAACTGCAGCAAGTCAAACGAGTGCAGGTTTATTAAATGAAAAATACCTCCAACTCAATAAATCGCGGTAGAATTTTCCAATCAAAATATTTTTCATCGGCGTCGTCGGCGCCGCGACTTGGGAAGAGACCGCACGGTGCCGCGAGCGCAAAAATGATTTATATTAATCGATTGTTTATCGAAGGAAATCTTTTCAGGAGACCGTTTTATTCGATGTAAGTGAGTAATAAAATTGATAGAATCTATTCGAGACGATTCTCGATTTTAAATTCTTGAACTCGATTTAAGATCTTTCTTTTCGGATGAACTGCGCTAAAATCTGTAAAGACACGCAACGACATAAACCACAACAGTAACTCTTATCCTCAAACATTTAAGAGCTATAATGGATGCCAATTTCGTGACGTTCACTATTTAATATTTCCCTGTAGAGAAGAACATAAGGCACCGGGCACATAAAGGAGTCTCCTTCGGTGAAGCTGTAAAGGCCAACTCACGGCCAACAGCGTAGTCCATTAAAAAAAAAAAGATAAAGGAGTCAGGAAGCGCACTGAAAAATGTTCACACCAAAATGAACTTTGTGTTGATTAACATAAGGCTTGAATTTCTGTGTTAAAAGCTTCGCGACTACGCTGTTAAATTCGCCAGCGCAATCAATGACATTTCGATGACAATCAATGACAGTTCGTTTTGGGATTTCCGCGCCTACTTATTCGAGGCTTATTCAGTTAAATTAATCAGTTTCTTTTGTTAAAATTTATATTATTGTTTTCACTGACTTCAATATCGATAATTTATGAACATCATCAAACTTAAATTAAACAATTAAGTTTACGAAACCCCCATAATATTCTAGGGCCATCGCAATTTATGTGATGACAATAAAACTAACCCTCCCTAACCCTTTTCAAACTTTATCTGAAACAAACATCCACGCTGCGGACATAAAATAGAGACTGTATAGTTGTAACTCTTATGTAGGTACCTATCTGTTCCTTTCGTTGTTATACATCATCACGCCTATATTCCCCGAAGGGATAGACAGAGATATACTGCAGTGCACCCACACCTCGCCGATGTATTTCGGTCCCAAGGTAAATAAGGGCAAGTCTATTGCGATTACACTGGAGACATTCCTCGAGGGAGTTTTGGGCCGTAGTTCACCACACTGGCCAACTGGCAACACGTTGGTGAACTTCACACGCCTTTGTTTAGGCGCGCAGGTTTCCTCACGATGTTTGGGTTCGGACAGGAGGTGGTATCATTCTTATCTATCCTTCCTAGATATTGCCGGATTCGAACCCATAACCACACGATGCAGTGAGCTAAGCTGCCTTCGATCAAACTACTAGTCCAAGCCGTTGTCAACGGTGGTGGTGCTTCACTTACTGTTAACCAAGAGCCGTCGGAACATTTTGATATCATTGTAACATTGTAACGTATCCAATCTGGAGCAAGCACGCTTACTTTGCTCTCGTCTATTTAAGCACAGCTGCTGGCTCGTTGCCAGCACAACTGAACATGAATCATGCCGTTGCACTGTCAATGTAACGTAATCCGATCATTTCGTTAAGTGACTAGTTACATTAACCACAACATGTATTGGGTATGTATTTTAGAATCGTACTTGGATTTTTGTGAATGAAGTCTTTTGTGACCAAATGAGGTAGGTATGTCAGACGCTTCATTCTTTTAAATTGGCATACGTCATAATTTACTATGTTAATTATCAATATAAATTAATAAAATTGAATAGTCTGTTTGTAATAACAAAATAACATATTTTTGCTATAATCATATTAAAGTCTATTCGACACATGTAAAGAAAACGCAGTTTTTAATTTTTTGTCTGTTCGTACCGAGAAATTTCCGAAACGCCTTGACTGATTTTAGCGGTACTTTTACAGGTAGATAGCTGATGTTATTAAAAGTAACTTGTACTATTTTTATTTCATAAATAATATTAGGGTTCCTAATTTCCGCGTGGATTAAGTCGCGGGCTCAGCTAGTCGTACAATTAATTTGGTCATTTTGACTACAATACCAAAATCAGATTGATAATATTTAAACTTGACGCTGGCTAAACACAAACCAGGTTATATTGTAATGTCCTGATTAAAAATTTAGTCACAGCTTTAGTTTAAGCTCAAGAATTTAACTTTTAAAGATAAAAGCATCTCCAATAACAAAAAAACAATATATTTTCCACTTCTATTATTTACTTAACACAATGGTATTAAAATAAACGTTGTACTGTATAATAATCTTGCTCATTTAATAATACATGAACACACACATTCAATAGAAAACACAAAGTGTTAATCAAAACACAGCTAACTAAAAGCGTAATGAAATTAAATTTTAATTATAAACAACACATTAAAATTTAAATTCACTTAGAGCAATTTAGTTTGAGCAAACAAAAGATTAATATTCCCGTAGCGTTATATTATAATAACAGAACAGTGTTGAATTAATTGCCTTTAAAAGTTAAAACTTTGGGATAATTTTAAAACACATTTTGTACTGGCTCTTGTCCAACACATGAATCACTAAGTTGAATCTCGGACGATTTGTTACAATTAACGTATCCAGGATCTAATTTACAAAGGTTTGAAATTTCAACCTTAACATCGAGGATATTGGGTCGGTTCTTCCGGTGATCGTTATCGTGTCATGAGCTGACGCCTACTTAACTGGTAATTCCACTCAGTTTTCCAGGATTTCAGACGTCCTCTCTCGTAAGTCTGTCGGCTTTCAAATGTGTCTTTTGCGAGGTATTGGACTTATCAATCTGTGTATTTATGGATATCCTTAGTGACAAACGGTACTGAAAGACTTATCAGAAAACAATTGGCAGATTTAAACACGAATTTAACTGATATTAATATTCAAGATTTTTGTTGACTCATCGAACGAGATTTTATTATAATGTAGTAAAAGCAATGTAGTAAAAGTAAAGTGCAGTGGTAGCCGAGTGGTCGAACGCACGCTTTGCAATCAAAGTGCGCAGGTTCAAACCCCGGCTCGCACCTCTGGGATTCATGTGCGAATCTCATTTCATCCGAGATTATCACTTGCTAAGAAACGGTGAAGGAAAACATCGTGAGGAAACCTGCATGTCTATAGAAAGGCGTGTGAAGTTCACCAACCCGCACTGGGCCAGCGTGGTGGGCAATTACAGAGAGGCTTCCCAATACTCACCCTCAAACTTGTCAATTCCCAAATTGATCAATCAAATAAGTAGATTGATAATAGAAACCCCCAACAAGATTAAACTTCATGTCAGTCTCTTTTTCTGCCATGAGTCATGGACCACAACAATGAGATATCTTCCGCGGCAAAAATAAAGTTTATAGTGATTTGATACGTGTTTTGCCTCTAATTAAACCTAGACCATTGGGCTGCGACTGAACTGAATTCCCACAAATTACTGTACTTACAAGCAAAAATATCCTTTGTAGTAACTAGTGACTCAACTTTGTTTACATAAAATGTCATCGGAACTAAGAGCCTATTGCACTGCCTGGTGAAAATATGGAGTTTAAATAATGTTAGCAAAATAAGTATGTTAGAAATTTAAATTATTATTAAGTTTGTACGGAATGGTTCTCAGAACGTGGAAGTCGTCGCCGTGGTAGTCTCAAAAAGCGGTGGCACGATGACCTTGACGCTTATTTGGACGGATGGTGTGAGTGACCGAAAGATCGGGATGAATGGAAGGAGGAGGGGAGACATTTGCCCAGCAGTGGGACACAAATGGTTATAAAAAAAAAAGTTTAACAATTGAAATAAAATTATTTTACGGATTTTATCGCGTTTATTTACTATTTTATTTTCCCGACGTTTCGTATAAAACTTATAAAATTATAGTAAATAAACGCGATAAAATCCGTAAAATAGTTTTATTCCAATGTATAGTATTCGCGTAAATATAAGAAAACAATAAGTTTAACAATGGCAAATTGTTTAGTAGCTTAGCTTAATGGTGTTCAGATACAATGGTAAAACCAGTTTTTACCACAGACGATATTGACTATCTCCTTATCACTAACTGTTTGTCAGTTTTTTTAATAGCAATTATTTTTTTATTGATACGGTAAATGTCATAAATTCAAAGCTAATATTGAAATAATTACTTGAATAGGCGGTGATACGCAAGCTGGTGTACTCAAATACTAATAAGGAAGTGTACAGTACGGTTCAGTGAAATCGAATTGCTTCCTCTGAATATTCTCACGTCACAAATCACACGTATCAAATTTACGATACTAATTTCATTACGATTTCAATTCAAACACTGGTTCTTCAATAATATCACAGGAATTTGTAGTGAAACTAGCGCGGACACTCAATTCAAACATCATCATCATCAGCCGGTGTCAGTCCACTGCTGGACGTAGGCCTCTCCCAAGATGCGCCACTGAGCCCGATCTTCGGCTCTTTTTCTCCAACCACTGTCCACCGCTTTGCGTATGTCGTCGCTCCACCTGGTCACAGGACGTCCTACGCTACGTTTGCCGATTCGCGGTCTCCACTCTAGGACGAGTCTACCCCAACGGTTATCAGACCTGCGGCAGATATGACCGGCCCACTGCCACTTTAGTTTGCTAATCCGTTGAGCTATGTCGATAACTTTAGTTTTTTATTATTTATCCAACATGTAGCAGTGGTAGCCTCGCGGGGTAGCAGTGGTAGCCTCGCGGGCAAGAACGCCCGCCTTGAACGTAAAGGGTGCAAGTTCAAATCCCAGGCCCGAACCTTTGAGATAATTTTCATGTGCGAATGTCATTTTCAACAATGATTACCACTTGCTGAACGGTGAAGGAAAACATCGTGAGGAAACCTGCACGTCTGTAGAAAGGCGTGTTAAGTTCACCAACCCGCACTGGGCCAGCGTGGTGAACTATGGCCCAAATCTCCCTCGTATTGAGGGGGAATGTGCCCGGTATAATGGCAATAGGCTCGCCCCCTATTACATTGGGACCAAAATACATCGGCGAAGTGTGGGTGCACTACAGTTCACCTCTGCCTACCCCTTCGGGGAATACAGGCGTGATGATGATGATGTATTATGTAGTATTCAACCGTGTTCTCCGAACCTCATTTCAGTTTAGAATTGTTACTTGATTTTTGGCCACGATTAACCTATTTCGAATTCTAAAATCAAAATTGGTATAGTAAACAATCATCTATACTAATATTATAAAGAGGAAAGATTTGTACTTTTGTTATTTGTTTGTATTTTTGTATGTAACGATTAATACTTAAAAACTACTGGACCGATTTCAATAATTATGTATTTTGCCGTTAGAAATCTATATTATCACTGTGTAACATAAGCTATATTAGAAACTCGTGCGAAGCCAGGACGGGTCGCTAGTTATTTATAAAAAAGTGATAGTTTAACAATTAATTTTTTACACAAATTGGTATTGTATTTATTTGAGTAAATAAAAAAAAATTGTCATGTATGGTATGGTGTGACAAATCTCAAGCCCATTGCCTTGAGATTGGTTATGATTTTTTTATTGAACCTAGTCGCTGAGATTTGTCACACCATACATAAATTAATTTAAAAGACTTGTCAAGATTTCTTTGTTTTAGTAACTGTCTAATTTATTTCATATCATCTGCCCTAAAGAAATGTCACTGGACTTTTATTTCTAGTGAAAAACCTTTCTCAGTTTTCATAAAAAGCCTGTCAACTCTAACCCTCAAGTTTATGAGAATTTCATAGGAATTTTTGTACAAAAATGTTCTACAATTTTAAAGTAAACGGATCGTAAATTTCTATAAATTTAGGGACTAATGTTTATTCCTGTAATTTGAATACCTGTAATAAGTACCGGAATAAAAACAGTATGTGAGAACCCTTCACGAACGACATCACAAAAGGGTTTAGTATGTGGTTGCGTTAATTCACGGTCATTACAATCGTCGTTCCACTGTCGGGTTCCAACGAGGGCGATTAGTGTGAAATCATTAAGTTTTCAGTTATATGCCCCTTTTTGTTGTTGCTTTAACACATTGAATTTATCATTACGACGACGTTTTTATGTCATAATTGTAAAACTGCAAATTTTACAAACTGATTCCCTGGAACGGCTCTTGACCACGCGCTACTCTCTTCCGTTCCACCTATCAGGGGCCCGATTTTCGTTTGATATCAATTTAACATCAATCTCTACTAAAGATATCTCGAATAGAAATTGTTGTATATCAAACGAAAATAGGGACCCAGGGCATTGTGCAGTCCAAAACACATCTTTAAATATAGGTAATAATTAGTTTAAGCTGTTCTTGGCAAGCGGCGTAAATACGCTTCTCTAAACATAAATTACGTATTTGTCTCGTTTGCCGTAGAGACGCTAGGTCCATGGAGCCAGTGCTAAAAATTATTTAGAAAAATAAGCCCAAAATTAATTACCTCCACAGGTGACAAGGCTGGCTCTTTCCTCACTCAACGAATAGGACTTGCTATTCAACGAGGAAATGCAGCCAGCGTTCTTGCCACCATCCCACGCGGATCAAGTCTTTTTTAATTAATCATTATTTATGTTTTTTCCTTTTTTTAGTCATTAATATTTTAAAGAGTAGGCATATTTCAGTATACATCAACATTAAATTTCTAAGTGTGACTTGTTGTGAGACAAACCTAGATGTCTTGTCTTGGCTAGAGTAACATTAATGGGAATGTGTAGCGGGCTTTGTCCCAAAAAAGTATAAAATTACTGCCGCTATAAAAAAAAAATGTCAAAGAAAACATCACTAGTTTACCGCAAAGTATTCTTTTAGCAGTCACAATTTCCTCATTTTACGACCAATACCTTGCCTCGATTGCTCATCCCACACCTTTGCAATAAAAACAGGATTTTTATATCCTAAGCCCCAATTGGAATGTTTCGTCGTCTTCGTTTAATGGATCCAGTCGACAGATGCTTCTAACTTGGTCTAACTTTTCGAATTTATCTCAACCAGCAATTAAAAGTTTCGTTTTTACCTTGGCCCTGTATTGTAACTGGCGTGTTATAGGGCATGATTTTAAAAAAAATTGGATTGCTAAGGTTTTCTCGAGGAATACACGTAAATTGGATAATTTTGAATTTTGAAATTACTTACTCAATGGATCGCTATATTACTTTCAAATAAATACATCATCAAATACATCATCACGCCTGTATTCCCCGAAGGGGTAGGCAGAGGTGCACTGCAGTGCGCCCACACTTCGCCGATGCATTTTTGGTCCCAATGTAATAGGGGGCGAGCCTATTACTTTCATTGATGGTAAAAAAACTGTTAGTTCCATTTAATTTCAATAAAAAATATTTTAAATGAAATCTTACATTTATGTAATATTTCCTTCCGTTTTACCTTTATCTAATACCTTTGTTAACAAACCGACAATTGAATGATAAACTATAAAATCATTTTATTCAAGGAAACCATGTTTGTCAACGAGTGATTCAGTGCGTTCCTTAACATAATGTCATGTCTTGTCACGCGTGCTAGCTGTTGTGTAAACTTGCATATAAATAAAGTAGAAAACACGACTAGCACTTCCGCCAAGTCAAGACTTATGTCACGGATTTTGCCGCACCGCATTGTAACTCTTACGAGAGACAAAATAGACATGTCACACTTTTTACCTTGTCACAATATGGGTTGTGCTTCCAGTGGCGCAAGTCTCACAATAGGGGTTGAGGTGGCCTGTAGCCTTGCAATGGTGCCTTTAATCCGTTTGACCGCACCACCCCTCGTAACGAGAGCACGTCAGTTAACTGATTACCTTCTAGTTAGTAACTGGAATGCAAAACGTATGTAGTGTAGAGTAAATTTAAACGTATTTTATACTAGGCAATAATGTAACTTAGAATTGAAATTCTTTTTTCGACTCAATTAAATGGAATGAGATGATGATGGCTCCATCTACGGTTAGTGGGTATTACAGCCAGTGCCAAGTAATTAATAGCGAGAGGGAACTCAATAAATAGAAATTGGTGATGAACTTGATAAAGGTGGCGGATCCCAATTAATCAGAAATTATTTCTTTTGGAGGTCATCGCTACGTGTCGAAATTCCATCCCATCATCGACGACATTATGTTGCAATATGTGCTTTTTACTTGTTAATACAGTTCATTTTAGCATTTTCAAAAATGTATTTTCACGTTTTTTTGAACTAAAAACGTATAGAAATCCAATTAACATACTTATAATGGATCCTTTTGATCTGTATAAGTAAGCTCAGATATTCTGCCTTATTATATTAAAATTAATAAACGTCTAAAGATTAATTTAATTGAGTTTTAATTAAATACCGTAACTAGGGACCTACTAAAGGTCCCTAGTTCTTTGGAGGTGTTTACTTCAGCTTTATTTGTTTGCTGTGTACGGAAAATTGAAAGTTTTGTCATCCACCAGAGGTCCGCTGTACAAATTGTCATATGATCTGACAATACGTAAACAGTATATATTGCGCTAAGAAAAAATATCGTTCCCAAGTTTACCTTATTACAGAAACTGCTCAATTTTTTAAACGACCTCAAAAAGGAGAAGGTTCTCAATTCAACCCGTATGTTTTTTTTAAACCACTTACATACAAAATCTTCTGTCCATATGTCTAGTGGTTTGACCGTAGCCCGCTCAACTCACCGCACCGGTTGGTACTCGGTTCGATTCTCGCAAATAACGGAATTGGTCTTTTCAGAATTTGTCCCGATCTAACTGGGATCGTCCCAGTCCATTGTACGGCACCCATAGTACACAGCTTGCTTAGTTTGGGATCATACGACGAGTATGTTTTGTATGGCGGTATTTATTGTCGGAATAAAACAATGAGGAAGCTTCTAACTTATATCGAAGAAAGTAAAAACATTGTAACTAGCTATCTACCCTCCCCTCTTACAAAGCAGTTTGTTATTTTCTGTGTAATAACAACAAAGATTCGATGTTGTTACACCCAGCTTTTCGGCTTCATCCTGTCCAACGATCCGAAATTGATACACAGTTGGAAGTTATTCGATTACGCACTTAATCGATTAAAAAAATATTCGAGACTTCCAATTATTTCGTGTTATTACAACATGTTGAATACTAAAAACAATTTAACGATGTTCCGTTTTTTTATGCGAAATTGTAATACATTTTTATAGACTAAATCGTGGAATTGTAGATTCCGTTTGAATTGAGAAGGTTAATTATTTGGCTTACATTATTCAAAAAGCGTGGTCCTATTCAAATGTATTATTAACTTAATAATAATACAGAAGGCAAGATAAAGACTGGTCATAATTTTCATCATTTGCATTACATTTCCCGTTATTTTTGGTCGGCGCAGCACGTCTTTTTCTTCCACTGATCTCTTTTCCGTCTTACTGACATCAACTCCGATCTCATATATAACACTTTATACACACTCCATCCATCTTTTATTTGGTCTTCCTCTCGCTCTGTATCCATCCACATTCATACTCATCACTCTTTTAGTAATATGCGTCTTATTCCTTAATCTCTCTGTTCTGGGCGACAATTTTATGGGACTAGTAAAAGTAGTCGTTTGAACTAAGTCATTAGGTACTAATCCAAAGATCGATTTAAAATGAAACCGCACATCTTCCTGATAAACATTTTCTTAAAATTTGAATATAGCAATTGTGTGCTCGTTCCGCAAGTAATCAACGATATATTATCCACATAAATTATTCGATAGTCGATTAATAAATTATATTCGCATCACTACAGGAAGCGATTTGCGGGGCGGTCGATTCTGCAAGTCACCCGAAGTGCGTAAATAAAATGAAAGCTTGTGGCTTTCTCGTAAAACGTATTCGGAATGATTGCCCATAATACATAAAAAATGAAGGGAGGCCTTGGTTTGTGTACAGTCAATTACGAGTAGACGGTATGTTTCTAACATGATGCGTAAATTTGGAGGTCCAAGGAATATTTGCCTTCGGTCTGAAAATTATATTTTTTAATCCAACAGATTTAAAGTTGACCTCTTTGACTATATTTCGGTTCAACAAAAATAGGACCTGAAAAGCTAAACAGAATAGTGTAGTAACACTTAGCTTGTATCGTTATTTAAAAATATAAAACATAGTACACTATTAAAACCAATCACCTAGTTACCTATAGGTATGCATACATTTCCACATACTTAATTTAGTATATAAGTAAGTGAAACTTTGTTCACCTCTGACTGAACCTTCAACAACTTTGAATATCCAGAAATTGTAATATCGATCACCATGTTTTTGATTTATGAATATTTCATATACAAAGTCGTTTTATATTCATAGAAGTATGTCGGGGCCATTAAAAAGTGGCCGTTGAGCTGTGGCTTTCATTGTTCGCAAGGAACCGTAAAACCCTACGGACACACAGGCGCGTCAAAACGCGCGCTGATATTTTTTGCCAATACCAGAACTAACTGTATGAACTAGCCGAAAAAGCTCATTTTTCAACGAATTACCATCGATGATGCCAGTCAAATTTGACTGGTGGTCCCCTGGCTTTGAACACAGAAATACAATCCATAAATACCGAGTTTATCAGAAGTCCGAAATAATATTTTAGGTAAATATACGGTAGCTAATATGTATATGCTTAGTGAAGGCAGACTGTACCTTAGTATCATAGTTCCTGAGTTAGTTAGGCTATAAGGTTAAGGTTAGGCTTTAAAGCACACCCATAATCCTATTTTAAACAGTGTACTACGTCTAAGAGGGGCCGGTACTTATATTCAGAAGACAGAACTAGAAAATTTAGCACAGGACTACTACAAAATTTCTTAATGGATGGCGGCAAAATATTTAAAAAATCAGGTTCGAAAATCGATGTTTTAAATACCATCAGTTCACCTGACACTCATACAAACGGTAAAATATAATTTTTGACTTCTGATATACCCTGTATTAACAGAAGGTACATTGCCAAGGAAAGTCAAGTAAATAGGTACGCTCGCCTTAGTGTGTACAGGGCGCAACTTCGTGATTGATGGCCCACAACTGACCCGTGACTGACGAACGTTGCACAAACAACTCCTATTAACGGCACGTCATTGACCCAAATGCAATTTATATCCGATTGACTTGGAGATATTGGTCCATTAATTAATTTCAGAATGACACAGTATCGATTCGTTGAGTGATGTATTTGAATCGATATGTGATTCGATGTGAGTCATTTCAGTGAGGCCATGTTTACGTTTTTTTTAATCACAGGATTTATTTATGGTTTTACGCAAAAATTTTCACAATTTACAAAATATTCTTATAGTATTATAATCATGGTAACATATTGTTTTCTTATATTTACGGTAATGCTACACATTAAAATAAAACTATCCACGCAGAAAGTGCTCACAGTGGATCCAGTAATGAATATGATTAAATCCAAAACCAAGCGTACCATTGCAAGACCTCGAGACGCTGTGAGCACTTTCTGCGTGGATCGGACCGCAAACAACAACTAAATATGAGGGTACCCAGTTATTAACTATGACATCAGCGGTCTCAGTACGCCTGCCAAGATAAGAAATTTTCTCACGGATCGTGACGTCATTTTTGTGACAAATTCGTTACGTCTTATTAGCTACCATGGCGTGCTGGATAAAAATATAAAATTGGTTTGACAGTTAAATAGAACGTGGTTGACGTATGTCTAAGATGTTTTATCTTAAGTGCTAGCATGGGTTACCAAAATGTACCATACAGACACGAATTTGACAGGTCAACGTAAACAAATTTGTCACGGTCGAAGGCCGGTGATGAAAAAATAATTAGGCTGTAAAAAGCACATAAATATAGCATTTTATACACTATTATAACAAATAATACTTATTTTACTCCATCCTTCGCCAATATCAAGCGGACTACATGCAAAATTCTGCCGAAAACGAACACACAAATTTATTTTCGTGTTCGACAAACAACAACAAAAAAGTGTTGAGACATTTCTATCTGTTTTATTTTCTTCCCAAAATCCCCATAATCCTTTTCCACATGATTTAAAATCCATATTATACAAAAAATCTGTAGGTTTGAGGTTACGTTTTGTTTGGCATCATACTTTACGTGCTTTTTGCCGTTTTACAATTTAAAGTTATTTCAATTGGTAAATAAAAATAGTATATTGCCCAAGAAATTAATTTTAAGCATAATACCACCGACCAAATGTTAATACGTAAAGCTTCCGGCATAATAAAAAAGAAGCAATTCACAAATATTTTTTTTGTGCATAAACTATCTAACATATTCTATGATGTGTATGCGACATCTTATTTCTTTGTTAAGCTCCGTCTCGCTCTATTTGTCATTTCAATGAACGAATGAACGAACGATCTTAAACTGTGTCTAATTTTAAACATCTTGGAAGCCATGTTAGCAAATAAGATATGGGAACGCAAGTTGACAAGATGTTTTAGGGACTCGTGAGAAAACATCTTGGCATGCGTACGTCTAACACCTCAGTTCCCCCGTGACCATGGTTGCTGTAAAGCAGCCGAAACGTCGGGAACATAAAAAAAGTAATTAAACGCTATAGAATCCGTAAAATTGTTTTATTTCAATGTATATATTATTCGCGTAAATAATATAAGAAAACAATAAGCAAGAATAAATTTAAAAAAAATAACATAAAATAGGTAATGAAGGTGATAAAGATGGTGCATGATTCTAGGAGTAACCGTTTATAGAGCACTTTTTCTTTTTTTTTCCAGATCCGCTGACAAAAGTGACAGTGTTAAGAAAAATGTGTCAGTGACGTGATCGACAAGCGGTTGTGTTGACAGTTAGTTGTCAAATATGTTGACAAGATGAAGTTGTGGAAGAGCCTTAAGATCTCCATAGGCAGTCGGGGCGACCCCAAGTCGTACTCTCACGAGCTGCCGGGCTGGGGCGGGCAGGGTTACGAATTAGATGGTAAGTAATTATTATATTTTATTCTATTATATCAAAATCAGCAGACTCAAATGGCAATGAGCAGGGCACATGATAAGAGGCCAAGAGAAATTGAACAAAATTGCGACACTATGTACACTAGATCAGGAATTCCCAATCTGGGTTCCGCGGAACCTAGAGGTTCCGTAGAATAGTCATCAGGGTTCCGCCAAAATTATATACGCATACAATTGTCGGACATAATACCGAACTATAAAACAAGAATTCATAAAACAGTTAAACAATTTCATTCTTCACATTAAAACTATAAGTTAAGGATAATGTGTTTCAATTATATTACAAATGTCTTAAAAAAATTATATATGACTTTCAGTGTTAATTTGTAATCATTTGATATGGGGTTCCATGATATAAAAATTGTTTGGTTAGTGTTCCGTAATCTTTAAAGTTTAGAAACCCCTGCCCTAGATAAGGGAAAAAGAAAATGATGAAAATAATACAAAACACAATGAAAACAATACTTAAATAATTACTAATTTTTACATATCATGTTTTACATTACATATCATCTAATTTATTACATAATCAAAATTATCATCTACCAGGGTTTTATAACATCAAAGCAAATGTCCGGTCGAGCGCGTGTCGTGATTGCCTGGGGAATGCCTCGTTATACCCTTCCCGGTATCTTTGTTTTTTTTGTAATCGTAAAACCCGAGCATACTGTGCGTCAAAATGATTGCAAGTACTAAAACGAATTGTGTATCATTTCGAATATGAAATTAGCTTTTTGGTATTGGGAAACATGAAATTTGACGTCTTAGTGTTCCGGGGGCTTAATCATCATCATCATCATCATCATCAGCCGGTGTCAGTCCACTGCTGGACGTCTCCCAAGATGCGCCACTGAGCTCGATCTTCGGCTCTTCTTTTCCAGTCACTGACCACCGCTTTGCGTATGTCGTCGGTCCACCTGGTCACAGGACGTCCTACACTACGTTTGCCGATTCGCAGTCTCCACTCTAGGACGAGTCTACCCCAACGGTTGTCAGTCCTGCCCACTGCCGGCCCACTGCCACTACAGTTTGTTAATCCGTTGAGCTATGTCGATAACTTTAGTTCTCTGGCGAATTACTTCGTTCCGGATTCGATCCCGCAGAGAAACACCGAGCATAGCTCTCTCCATAGCTCGCTGGGCGACTTTAAATTGGTGCACCAGTCTAACTATGAGTGTCCACGTCTCGGCTCCGTATGTCATCACGGGTAGGACGCACTGGTTGAAGACGTTTGTCTTTAGACACTGCGGTATAGGCGATGAGAAGACTCGACGAAGTTTTCCGAATGCTGCCCAACCTAGCTGAATTCTTCTCTGGATTTCCTTCTCGGAGCTTAATCACGCATTCGAAAATATCTGCGGATGAATTAACGAAATAATTGGACAATACTATTCCTATTACAGCCCTTTTTAACATCCCAATGCTGGGCACGGGCCTCCCCTCAATGCAAGGAGGATTCAGGCCATAATCCACCACGCTGGCCCAGTGCGGGTTGGCAGGCTTCACATATCTATCGAGAACTAGTCAAGTTCCCTCGGACGTGCAGGTTTCCTCACGATGTTTTCCTTCACCGTTTCATAGCAAGTGGTAATCTCGGATGTAAATGAGATTCGCACATGAAACCCAGAGGTGCGAGCCGGGGTTTGAACCTGCACACTTTGATTTGCAAGGCGTGCGTTCAACCACTCGGCTACCACTGCTTTCATATATACCTACTAATCTCATGAAATAATAGAATCAGATTTAGATTTTTTATTTATATAATCTAACAAAAAGAACGGACAAGAACCTCCATGATTACTCTTTTTCAAAAAGATTAAGAAATCCTTTATTTTTTTTGTATAACTTTCTTAAGAATCTAAACATGTATATATATTGTATACATGTTTATTGTTGTATACTGTATTGTAGGAATCCAATATCGTTCAGAACAGCACCAGTAGCTGCAATACACATTTGGCTATTTCGTTCGAGACTCCTGCGTTTGAACACTCCATATTGTGTACTGACTTGGCGATTTTAAAATAACAAATGCAATTTTCAACAAGCTCCCGCCATCGTTTCAGAAATAACAGTTCAGAGCAAACTCGCGTCTTAGGTTGTGACGTGTTGGAGCAAATTGTTGAAGCTTTTATTAATAATAATAAATTAAATGTATTGCCAATAAAGCCTTTTACAGAATACATCAAAGAAATAATTACAAGTAATGGCCAGAAAGATTGCAAGACTTACCCCAGAAAAAGAGACCCTGTCTTTACAGGGTATCTTTGTCCATACAATGTACTGGAGGCGATATAAGTTACAATTAGACCAGAGCAAATTCCGAAAAGACTTTCCAAAAATTGCTACTGACGGGAATCAAACCCGCAAATCGGATGGTTTAGAGAGACGGGCGGATCACAAGACCAAGCCGTCTTCAAATACACAAAAAAAACTAAATATTCCAAATAAGCATATCAGTGGTAGCCGAGTGGTCGAACGCACGCCTTGCAAATCAAAGTGTGCAGGTTCAAACCCCGGCTCGCACCTCTGGGTTTCATGTGCGAATCTCATTTACATCCGAGATTACCACTTGCTATGAAACGGTGAAGGAAAACATCGTGAGGAGACCTGCACGTCTGAGGGAACTTGACTAGTTCTCGATAGATTTGTGAAGTCTGCCAACCCGCACCGGGCCAGCGTGGTGGACTATGGTCTGAATCCCCCTCGCATTGAGGGGAGGCCCGTGCCCAGCAGTGGGACATTAAAAAGGGCTGTAGTTATTATTCCAAATAAACTGTCCTTGGGTGTCGTGTTGACTGAATTTAATTTCAATAAGGGCGAGTTTTCCAGGACGAGTGAATTCGCACGTGTTTTTAAGTGAGCCTCCAGTTAATTTCGCTGCGAGAAAGGAAAATGTCGCCTTAGTTATATTTTCTCGACTAAATTAGCTTCGTAAAGCTGAAATTTAAAAGGCGAGATAATGTGTTTTGTTGTACAATAATACTAAGTGGGTAATGTTGAAACGATATTTTCGTCGGGTGATGGGAAAAACTACTAATACTACTACAGCCCTTTTAATGTCCCACTGCTGGGCACGGGCCTCCCCTCAATGCGAGGGGGATTCAGGCCATAGTCAAACCTGAAAACAACAGCTTTCCCCGGAAAACTTCATCGTATCCATAAGTGTATTAATTTACAGAATCCCAAGAAGCAAAAATCAATAAAAAAGTGTTGTCTAGCGATATTTATTTATGTACAGGCTCTGCGATTTGTGTCGAAGAGCTTAATTAAAGTTTTAAGTCTTACCGCCGACCAACTTAACACCGTGGAGACGGTAAACCTTTGCCCAGCAGTGGGCCATACAATAGGCTATAGAACAAAACTTACAACATTGACAACTTCAGAAACTCCTCTTTATGAAGTCTGTTACAATACGTTAATTTTTCTTGCAACTTGATAGACTATTTAATAATATATATAAAAAACACGCTTGTATTTTATACCCATCAATATGAAATATCTTGTACAAATATCTCATAACATTTTCCAATAAATTATTTTACCACAAAACATCGTAGGTATCTGATAGTAACTTTACGTAAACCCTTTATTTTCAACGTATTTCAAGACAGATATAAATTATTGAGCTCGGTACAATATAATAGATATAAAACGTTGCCCTCAGGGCGAGCACGTACCTAACAAAATATACTTATCTAATATTGTTAAACTAGCAAAGAAAATGTTATCTCATATTTGAAAATCTATACGATATTGTTGTTTTAAATAGAGTTTTAGCACAATAAGGTTTATCCACACAACTTATAGTCACTGCAATCCATCTAGAAACCATTTACAATATAATTTTTCAGTCACCATGAATCAAATCTATCTTTATTTGTTTGGGTTAAAATCAATCGCTTATTTTCATAGAAAGTTACACTTGGTTGAAGTCCTCATTAAAAAAACTCTTTTAAAATTATGTTTCACTTTGAAGATACAATATCGCCAAATAACACATACTCATCGGGGGTAAAATTAAAACGGATTTTCAAAGACATGAAATTTTTGTCAATACCAAAATGAACTTTGTGTCAATAGGAATGAAAATTAAATTTCTGTGGCAAAAGCCACCACGCCCCACCCATCCACATTCGCTTACGCTGTCACTGTCATACATTGAAGAATGAACTTTAAGTCAATAATGTTAGTTTTCATATTTGCTAAAAATATTATGCCCCAGTGTGCAGGGTGCTAAAATTCCTTTGCATTTCCAAGTTTGTACTTCTTAGACATAAGGTAGTGCTGACTAATTAGTGAAGACTTTAATTAAGCATGAAAACCCAGCGCGTAGTGCGCCACTACGAGCCGTTGTCCGGATTACAGCTAAAAGCTTTTAAATGAGGACTTTTTCCACCTGCAGAATAAAATATGGAATTTTATACTCTCAGTACGAGCGAGTAGGGCGAGCGAATTTACTTGACTTTTTTTAAGAAACCGGCCAAGTGCGAGTCGGACTCGCGCACGGAGGGTTCCGTACTATTATCTATAAAAACGGAAAAAAAATCACATCTCAAGTCAAGTCAAATCATTTATTTTGCATAGGCCTATGGGGGCACTTACAAATTGTCAAGTTTTTTTTTTTTTCTTATACATATACTACTATACTACCACCGAATCGAAACGCGACCTCAACTGCATTATAGCGGCAACAGAAATACATCATCTGTGAAATTTCAACTCTCTAGCTATCACGGTTCATGAGATACAGCCTGGTGACAGACTGACGGACGGACGGACGGACGGACGGACGGACAGCGAAGTCTCAGTAATAGGGTTCCCGTTTTACCCTTTGGGTACGGAACCCTAAAAAGGTACTCTGTGGTAATATGCATAAATCCTCAGGCACACTGGGACGACAAAAGCTACCTTGAGTAGATCTAAATTAAAGGTGAATGACCTTCATGTAGCAACATCAAAGGTAGTATCCTATTTACTCGATATCACCTTATCAATTCACTAAGAATCTATTCGAACTGAAATTTCATCACCCTAAGTGAGCTAAGATTCTATCTTGGCTTTATCTTTGTACTTGCTTTCTATTAAGTATATTATGGTAGGTTATACTATACAGGGTGTACAAGTATTTCGGAATTATTTTATAGCGGCAGCTGATATGCTGATGCGTACTTAAGATATCAATATCATCATTATCATTATCAAGTTTTCTAAGTAAGTAATAGGACATAAACATAAACAAATAAGTTTTAAATAAATAACAAAAAGGTAAAAACCTTTTTAATAAAAACAAGATTTTATTTAATTACCATTACCATTATTTATTTTCAATTTTTTAGTTGTTTTCGTGTTCTCCTCAGCAAGCCCTTTCATTTGATATCCATATCGTGGTAGTGCAGAAAAAATAACTAGTTCGCCATCTTGGATGATCCACCATATTAGAATTAGAATGACGTCACATAGCTAAGCATGCATTGTCATCCAAAATAAGCGTGTATACCAAATTTCAGCTCAATCGGTTAAAGATAACTGATCTAAAATTCATCGCAAGATTCCACCCGGACATACATTTTTTTTTTTTTTTTTATGAGATAGGGAGACAAACGAGCAGACGTTTCACCTGATGGTAAGTTGCAAGCTAATATAAAGCTTGTAAAAATAGTTAGAATTAGATGAGTCGTTTTCAATAATGATTACTACGTGCTGAACGGTGAAGGAAAACATCGTGAGGGAACCTGCACGTCAATAGAAAGGCTCGTGAAGTCCACCAACCTGCACAGGACCAGGGAGTGGACCCAAATCTCCCTCGTATTGCGGGGGAATGTGTCGCGTCGTGTGTGGCAATAGGGTCAGAGCTTATCACATTGGGATCAAAGTACGACGGCGATGTATGGGTGCACCGCAGTGGACCTCTGCGTATGCCTTCAGGGAGTAAAAAAAATGCCTTGCTTCATAAATTCTATCACAGTTACGTACCTTCTAATCAAAATCCGAGCCACAGAAGTGGCGATGTCAAACGATTGTACGACATATTTACGAGCAAAAGTTAAATTTTTACGACGGCAAACACTCAAAGGGCGAGTTTTCATTCAACTTTTTGATTAATTTACTTTTTATGACATGAAGGGCCCCCCTAAAAATGTTGTAGTAATATTTTTCGAATTTCACGGGCAAGATACTGGCCCGGTTGACAGTTAAACTTTTCATTGGAACTTTTGGAACTCTGAATATTATCAGAAGACTAAACTCCGCGAAAAAAGTTTAAATTATCAGTCTTCCGTAAGACATCCTATCTAGATGTATGTATGTAGCAGTTTACATGTTTACAAATGAATAAAATTAACATTAGTTTACTAAACGCATATTAAACTATATGCTATTTCGACCACTCGGCTACCACTGCTATTTGCTGATGGTGTAGAGTACATTTATTAATAAATTAATGGTAAAAAAACTTTTTAAAAACAAGCTTTTATTTAATTGCCCTTAGTTTTCGTGTTCTCATCAGCCACTCCTTTCATTTGATACCCATACTGTGGTAATACAGAATAAATAACTATTCCGCCATCTTGGATGATCCGCCATATTGGAATTAGAATGACGTCACATTACTAAGCATGCATTGTCATCCAAAGTAAGCGTGTATACCAAATTTCAGCTTAGTAGGTTTAAGATAACTGATTTAAAATTCAGTTGCAAGATTCCACCCGGACATACATTGCAAGTTAATATATAAAGCTTGTAAAAATGTCAAGTGGATTCACTCGCCCTACTGTATTCAGGGCGTAATGAGTGTAAAATTAATTTGAACCCACACTTCCATAATCGGGGGCAACAGATATTGTTTCGTGTCAAAAACAGGTGTACATTTTCATTTGGAGTTGCAGGGACGATCACTTGCAGCCGTCGCCGTCCGAGATTACTTAAATTTTAGACAGAATTATGATAGGTTTCGGGCATAATTCCCTTACTCCACGTTGGAAGGTCTGTTCTCGATAACCATTTTGTGAATATCGAAATTCATGCGAACGGTAATTTGCATTTTTTTATCTTTATATATAATTCTATTGTACGTGTGTATGTCACAGAGTTCCTCCTAAACGGCTGGACCGATTTCGATGATTTTTTTTGTATGCGTTTGGGTGGCACCCTGGATGGTTTAGATTCACAATTGGACCCGATAGGTAGCGCTGCTTTCGTATGTCACTAATTCTAAGGCGGTACGAAGTTCGTCCGGTCAGCAAGTATAATATACGTATATAATACACGTATAAATAAACGTAATCGTATATGAATTACTACTTTTTATGTAAGTATTTAATTAATAGTATTCGAGCCGGTAGTAGCACACGAGGTAAAAATAAATGTAATATTGACAATTTGTAAGAACGTAGGCCTAAACCACCAAACCACCACCAAATTTGACTTCGCTTGACTGAATCGTAAGAAAAAATTTAATTAATTAATCCAGTTCATTGCAAAGTATTCATAGTACAAGCTTTGCTTAGTTCGTGATGATACGATGATTATATGTTGTCTAGTGGTGTGTAGAATTGATAAATGTTGAGGATTTAAAAAAAAGATTCATTGTCGTAGATAAATGTGGGATGTGTACAAGTGTATTCAAGTGATCTACCTACTAATTTTGCTTTTATTAAATTATATATAAGTATTTTCATTAACATTTCATTTATTAATTCAGGCATTTAGAATATTGTTGAATGAATTATGTGAACTTCGTTTCGTAGAGTCAGCCTAACCTACCGGTGAGTCAGATTTTGAATTACAAATTATCTTATTTAAGTTTAATTTAACTATTATCTTATTTTTATTTTCTTATATTTACTAGAATACTATACATTGAAATAAAACTATTTTACGGATTTTATCGCGTTTATTTACTATTTTATTTTCCCGACGTTTCGGCTGCTTTACAGCAATCATGGTCACGGGGGGACTGAGGTGTTAGACGTCCTGATGTCATAGTTAATAACTGGGTACCCTCATATTTAGTTGTTGTATAAATAAACGCGATAAAATCCGTAAAATAGTTTTATTTCAATTTAACTACAGTAATTTAATGTGTAACTTGATCAAAAATATGTGAATGTAACAAATTGTTATTTGATTAAGTGTTATTTGTAAACAGAATAATAGCGCATCGTAATGACGAAATACATAAATCCATAGATTACATAAAACATTAAGTCTTATAACTCAAAGAAGACTTCAAAGTCGGACCCAATTTAAATCATCTTGTATCGGATGATGAATTATTAACTTGTAAATGTATCGTGACGAATTCAAAGTCTTTCAGATGAATTCGCAACCGAATTATGTACGAATCTGTTTTTGAAGCATTCTTTAATTTATCAAAGGGATGTGTTAATTGGCATAAATTAATACACAAACATCAACTATGAATTTGCTTTGAGTTATATATTAATTTTATTAATTACTAGCTGTGCCCGCGACTTCGCCCGCGTGGACTTTAGGGAGATTAACCGGAAATATGGGTATTATGTTTTTCCCGCGGAACCCTAATGCTTTTTCTAAAATTAAAGTAGCCTAAGTTACGCCTTGGAACGTCAGCTATCTGCCAGTGAAAGTCCCATTGAAATCGGTTCAGCCGTTTAGAAGTTTACCTCAAACAAACAGACAGACAGACAGACAGACAAAAAATTTTAAAATTGCGTTTTCGTTATAGGTATCGTATATACTTTCATACGCATTTGGTAAAAAAGTGTTATTTTGATATTACAAACAGACACTCCAATTTTATTTATTTGTATAGATATTCTATATTTGGTAAGCCTCGGACACACTTGAGCGTCAAGACGCACGCGTCATCCTTTTCGCTAATACCATAACGAAGTAACTCATAGAAAAAGTTCATTCTTAACTTCACAAGTTTATTGAAACTTGTGCCGTATTACAAATAGCAGTGGTAGCCGAAGGCACGCCTTCGAATCGAATTGTGCAGGTTCAAACCCCGGCTCGCACCTCTGCGATTTATGTGCGAATCTCATTTACATCCGTGATTATCACTTGCTATGCAACGGTGAAGGAAAACATCGTGAGGAAACCTGCACGTCTGAGGGAACTTGACTAGTTTTCGATAGATGTGTTAAGTCTGCCAACCCGCACTGGGCCAGCGCGGTGGACTATGGCCCGAATCGCCTTCGCATTGGCCCGTGCCCAGCAGTGGGACGTTAAAAGGGCTGTAGTAGTAGTAGTAATAGTATTACATTGGGATTTCAAATACACCAGCGATGCGTATCCCTTCGGGGAGTACAGCCGAGCTGATGATGAACTTAAGTCCCTTTTTCACGTTCAATTTCGTTTAAGTGAGGCAGGATGTCTCTGTGATTCACGAGCTTTACGCCGTGAACACACCGAGGCGAGCGAATTTATGTCGCATTTTTTGAAAATGAACTCTATGTCAATAAATGTAAAGATTGTTTTTTTTTTGTCAAAAGCCACGCGATGTCATAAGTACATATACTCGCGTCATCGATGACAGTCCGTTGAAAAACGTGCATTTTCCATCGGTAAATACAGTTCGTTTTGGTGTGGACTAAAAATTGGTCGTGCGCAGTTCGACGCGCCTATTCGCACAGGTTTTTAGTGACTAATTATAAAGCGCCCGGGGCCGTTGTTGAAATAGCTGGCGGTATTTCTGTGATTCCACATCCTAATTTATAATTGGATGAGTGTAAACGTACACTGTCAGCACTAAAAGCCGTCGTAGACAGAGAATCTTTGATATGGATCTTATGGATTCATCCACCATCTTTATCACTGTCACCACCCATTTTTAGGGTTCCGTACCCAAAGGGTAAAATCGGAACCCTGTTACTAAGACTTCGTATCTCATGATCCGTAATAGTTGGAGAGTTGAAATTTTCACAGATGATTCTGTTGCCGCTATAACAACAAATATTAAAAAATAGATATTTAAGGGGGCTCCCATACAACAAACGTGATTTTTTTGCTGTTTTTATAGATAATGGTCCGGAACCCTTCCTGCGCGAGTCCGACTCGCACTTGGCCGGTTTTTATATATACTGTGTATTTATTGAATTTGGCATAAAAACTCGACATTGGCGTAAACACAGCTTATCGCATGTTTTTTTATTAATGTAGGCCAAAATGCATTTACAAATACTCAGATTCTAACACCGGTTCGGAATGCTGCTTCCACTGAGAAGAGCAGCCCTTTCTCATCTTATTCAATTAACTTTCCTAACACTCATTTTGTAAAAAAAAAGAAGATGAACTTTGCTATGAAAATAAAGCATACATTGCTTTAAATAAATAAACGGATATTTGAGAAAATCAAAAAGCTTTTAACTCGTTTAAAATGTCTTTGGAAAACTTTTTATCCTACCTATCCTATCCTAGGTTGAGGGATGTATGGTTGTCTCATTTACGGTCATAATGCATGAGCAAGATAGCATTACTCTTAGATACTTTTGTCAAATAAAATTACATAAAATTATTTCTTATCGTCCTGTTTAAATATAGACAATTAAAAACTGACAAAAGGAAACTTTAATAAAAAATGTCCAAGTTATTATTTTATATTGAAGTTAAATCGTTCGTTCATTTTAATTTCATCTTCATTACTGAGACGGACAGTAGCGGAGACAATAAAAAAAAGGTAACTAATAAAAATATAATAAAAATAGGCCTTTTGTCCTGTTGTTTAACGCTCCGTTGATTTAATGTCCAATATTGCAATAAAGCGCTTGACAACTGAAAAAGGGAATGAAATACTATTAAACCTCAACCCAAACTTTTTACATACAAAAAATACATCATCACGACTATATTCCCCAAAGAAGTAGGCAGATGTATGCTGCAGTGCGCTCTCTTAGCCCATGTATTTTTTGGTCACAATGTAATAGGAGGCGCGCCTATTGCTATGACATCGGGTACAGTCACTCCCTTTACGAGGGAGATTTGGGTCATAGTCCACTACCCTGGCACAGGGGGTTGGTGAACTTCACACGCCTTTATATAGACGTGCCGGTTTCCTTACGATGTTTGCCTTCGCCGTTCAGCAAGTGGTAAACATTATTGAAAATTTCATACGCAGTTGAAATCCGAAATTGCTAGAAATGCGGAACTTGCACCCTTCCGCTCAAGTCTAGCATTCTACTAACTAGGCCACAATGACTTCTAGTACACAAACTAAGTTGAAAACTTAATTTGATAACATGAAGCTATCGCTGTCTTGCTTACTCATTCAACGCTGAACAGGACGGCAGTACCTTAAACAAGTATGTATAATACCGCGTTTAGAATACTGTTGGGGCAGTATTGGCGTTGTAGCGCATCTCATATGTTTGCGGAGGCGCACACGGACGATTTTTACGCCATAATAAGAAAAAGGACCGCTTCCATGGTCGGCCGGTTGCGTACCGCCACCAACAGTCTCCAGAGGGTTTTTATGGATCGGTGGGACTCCCCTCTGCTGCGTCACTGGGTGGGGATCCACACAAATTGAATTTTATTACGTTTACTAACACTAGGCATTAAGTTACTTTGTTTATAGCTACTAACACTATGGGCTTATGTCTGAAATAAATAATTTGAGTTTCGTATTAAATGGCGCCATGATGTCCACCTACTTAAAGACATCCAATCCTCTGAATATCCACATCCGAAGCTCAATTCATCCCACTTCACAAACATAATGACGTCATCCAAAAATTCCTCCTCAAATTCAATACTCATCCCCTTAATCTCACTCCAGTAACTCGCAGGAACACGAGTACCAAGTTAATTTTAAATTTTACGTAACACTTCTCTACATCACGACTCTAATGATGGTTAACATTTTAAAGTATTATGGTGCTCGTCTAAGAAATTGGAGATCTTATGTTGGTGTGAATATCACGCTTCTTAATGTAGGTATATTTATCTTAAGAGAGTTTCTGTGGGCTATATGAGGAAATGAGATGGATTAAATTAATATGAGCACCGGGAAATCTATATATATAAAAAAAACAATGCTGTCTCGCTAAAACTCAAAATCGTCTTGACCGATTAAAAAATTAAGTGATACGTGATAATTCCACTTTTCCATTGAAATTAATGTCAGGAACTTCCGTAATGTGAGAATAAATTTCGGAATAAAATCGCGTATGAGTATCCATGGAGTTTCATGCCTCATTCTTCTCCATAGGAAATGCAGTAACTTTACCACCGATAAGTGTTTATTACACCCATTATACCACCTGTAGAACTACCTAGAAGTGTTTGTCGTAGTATTAACCTACAGTAGTAACCCTGGTACTAACCCTTTTATGGTTTATATGGAATAAAACATTTTTGGGCCTGGCCTTGGCCGTGGCCTGGACTTACCACCTATTAAAGTATTGTAAGTACACCTACAAAAGTAACTGTACATTTTTTATATATTTTTTACTAGGTTTACTGTCAAAAACTGAAAATAATACGAAAAACATTGCTGCAAGATTATTAATTAATATATTTGTAATATATTATTTAATAATCTTGCAGTTAATTTGTAATTAATACACGAATAAGTTACGAGATCATAAATGTATCAGAGTTCATAACCTTTAGAGGTGTTTAATTAAAGCAAAAAAGACCGTCCGGTGACGATCACGTCCCACGCTCCGGGACGGTCGTTACGGCCACGATGTTGCCCTTGTATGTACTGATTGAAAAATATTTACAGATCTCCTTGACTCCACCTTTAGACTAGAATATTCCGAAAAGCTTTTGCGTCCGTTGAGAAAATTATTCATGTGACAATTCGGCCAATGCAGTTATTTTTGCTCTCTGTACTAACTAGTACTAGTTTGTATAAAAATTATCCATTACCAACTGGTAATGGATAATTTGTATACAAACTCCTCCAACCCTTTTTTTGATTCATTTATCTTTTCTCAAAGACTCTCTGGGGGTCAAACCTCGGCGTCTTCACTAGATACCGCTGTAAATCCTGGCTTACAGGAGTAACAGTGGTGGGAATGTGTAGCGGACTTAATTTAGACATATATTATTAACGGTAAATAATTCATTGAGATGAGATTGATACCATTTCAAATATCAGTGTCCCCTATGAGAAGCTTTTATAGAAATCATTTCAACTCATATGAATCGTTTTCAAAGATACTCAATGGGTTTTCTTCTTTTTTACGAAATGAATGAACTGATTATAATGTAATGGAATAAGATGAGGTATGGCTCCACCTGCGTTTAGCGGGTATTTCAACCAGTGTCAAGTAATTAATAGCAAGGGCAAATTCAATAAATACGCATCTATACAAATAAATAAAATTGGAGTGTCTGTTTGTAATATCAAAATAACACTTTTTTACCAAATGCGTATGAAAGTATATACGATACCTATAACGAAAACGTAATTATTTTTTTTTTGTCTGTCTATCTGTATGTTTGTTTGAGGTAAACTTCTAAACGGCTGAACCGATTTCAATGGGACTTTCACTGACAGATAGCTGACGTTCCAAGGCGTAACTTAGGTTAATTTAATTTTAGAAAAAGCATTAGGTTACCGCGGGAAAAACATAATACCCATATTTCCGGGTAATCTCTCTAAAGTCCACGCGGGCGAAGTCGCGGGCACAGCTATTATAAATAAAAATGGATGATGACAGTGATAGAGATGGTGGATGAATCCCCTCAATGGGTTTTAACTTTGTACAAATAAAAGGGGGCTACGAGTTACGTTATGTGGATGCCAAAAAAGGGAAAACTTCATGTTCACATGTCATACTTAAGAAAAACAACATGATCCCGAGAGGCTTTTTTTGCATGGCACGTAACAAGCGTAAAATATTTAACAAGACGGCTCTACATCACGTAAAGTTCGGAAAGTTCGCGTGACAAACAAAACAAAACAAGTTTTCCGTTAGAGGGCGTGGTGCGAGCTATAAGCGTCTATGGCAAAGATAGCAAAAACAGTCACAGTACTTACAGCTATTCGTTATTTACTTGTTTCTATTACAGCTAAGCAAAACGTTCTAAATAAAATACATTTTTCATTATGTTAAAAGCTTTATGTATGAAAATGGAGAAAAAATATATATCCGTCGTAAAAAAAGTGAAGTAAGTACCTAATGGACATATGAATAAATTTTCAAACCATTTTATTATATATTCATAATTTATTTTATATTTTATTTCTATTATTCAAGGCCGAGTCACAGTTGGGCGTCCAAAACGCGCACGTGGAAATTATGCCAATATAATAACGAACTTTTTGTCAATGTAGATAAATATTGAATTTCTATATAAGCCTCGCAACCATGCGTTTAAATTCGCTCGCGCTGTCAGTGACATTTCGTTGGAGAATGAGCTTTTTCTATGATTCAATAAAGTTCGTTTTAGTATTTCCAAAAATTTGGCCCCCGCGCCTTTCCACCCCACTATACCCGGGTCGTATTAACAATGTTTATGTTGAAAATATCTTTATTTATGTAGTTAATCCTTAATAAAGTCAGATTACAAAAAAATGGGATCTAAGTAGAAAATACTTATAGGCTCGAAAAATATGACCTAAAGCCCGCATGACTTACGCCCGCCAAGAAGCTAGAAGGTAAATAAAATTACGGACGACGGCGTTCTCCTTTGAAAGAGTCACGTGCGCCCATGGTAATGGATTACGTGATCCTTGGCCTCTAAAGACCTCCATGCACTGCTGCCGATCCGATTTAATCCAAATAAATGCATAAAACACAATGCATAGCAGAATCTTTTCATACAAAAGACAGAAAAATGTTAGAATGGAAAATAAAAGTATGAACTGGAGCAATGGACATAGCTTTAAGAATTCTAAAAATCTTTAAATGTTAACAGCCTGGTGATTAGAAGCGACGGCCCTTGTAAGCGAGAGATTCTGGGTTCGATTGCTATCTTGGTCATCAGGCTGTTAGGCCAACTCCTGGCACAAGCATGTAGCATACATGAAGAAACTCGAGACACTACTAGTAATGTGATAACCTGACATTATAGGAATTCAAAAAAAAAAACTAAGTGGAGGTGACAGTGGATGGACAATATAGTTCGCACAAGAACCGATCTAACGATCTATGAGAAGATGTGGTGGACTGAAGTTGAATCAATAATAGCACTACCGTCACAGGACGACGATGGGCAGTAATTGGAAAAGACCACTCCTTAAATCGATATATCGTGGCATTGTGACATAATGACGACATTATTAATGTCAGAAGTATTAACAGCGAAAACGTCTTCGTCATCAATTTTGGGAGTGGACGCATTGGGATGTGGATGATTCCAGCTGCTGTGGAAGACAGCACATAGTTACGCAGGTAATTCGCCTAGGGAAATTGGGTAGTTTTATGGGCAAAGCAGAAATCGGATCGGATGCTGTGGATAACCCTCGCTGGAAGAAAGGTCTCAGGGCACAAATGAACGGGGGGTTATCGACCATGTCCCACTCTTAAAGTATTGTTCTTGAAGGGAATTAATCGAGTTTCCAACTAATTCTGAAAGGCAAATAGTTAATTTGCTTGTTTCATTTTGAACACTGTTTACGATTTGTTTTGTTTGAGTTCTGTTTGAAATTACTTAGATGTTGGCAATGGGAACGCGGAATGATTAAGTGGAAGGTTAATTCGTTCAAATCAAGGTTTTGTTGATATTTTATAGGGTTCCGTACCCAAAGGGTAAAACGGGAACCCTATTACTGAGACTTCGCTGTCCGTCCGTCCGTCCGTCCGTCTGTCACCAGGCTGTATCTCATGAACCGTGATAGCTAGAGAGTTGAAATTTTCACAGATGATGTATTTCTGTAGCCGCTATAACAACAAATACTAAAAAACAGAATACAATGAATATTGGCCAAGTGCGAGTCGGTCTCGCGCATGGAGGGTTCCGTACCATCTTTTAAAACGGCAAAAAAATCACGTCTGTTGTATGGGAGCCCCCTTAAATATTCATTGTATTTTGTTTTTTAGTATTTGTTGTTATAGCGGCAACAGAAATACATCATCTGTGAAAATTTCAACTCTATAGCTATCACGGTTCATGAGATACAGCCTGGTGACAGACGGACGGACGGACGGACGGATGGACGGACAGCGAAGTCTCAGTAATAGGGTTCCCGTTTTACCCTTTGGGTACGGAACCCTAAAAAATACTATTTATAAAAGAAACTTCATCTGAAGGTTTGATGGTTTTATAAAATTTAAGTTTTTCATCACTAGGGTGAACCTAAAGTTGTGTTCTAATAAGTACTCTAATTACCAACACAGTCCCAAAATACAGTTACGTTGATTTTCTTGCGAAACTTCACGAAGTTTTCCCCAAAAGTGCTTTAACAAACAAATGCACCGACCTCGCAACACAAAGTTGTATTATCAACAGATTTATGTTCATACTTGATCATAAATTATAACAAAGTTTGGCGACGTTATTCTTAAAATACTAACTACCATTGTTAATATTAACGAGGAGCTAGTGATGTGTTGAAATGACCGTTTCCTTGACTTATTTTTTAGTTCCAAGGGAAGCTAATGCAATTTCAAATATTACGGTGTTATTCGGAATAATGTATGTAAATCTCTATGAAATTTAAAACAGATTGTTGTCTTGAAACATTAACTACATGTTTACGTATCGTGAATAAAATATAATATTCAAAAAATCTTGAGAGGTGTCAAGGGACACTCGGATGGAACGAAGTTACTTTTGAAATAAAAAAAGTAAAAAAATTGTACACACGCACACAAACACACACACACACACATCGAAATCGAAATCGAATTTTATTGTATACATAAATGTATACAATAAAAATCACACACACACATATGTAAAAGTGTCGTACAATAAAAATCACACACACATATGTAAAAAAGTGTCAGTCGACACTTTTAGTCTTAATTTTTTCCGTCTAGCCCCTTTTCGCAACGCGCCATAAGGAACTACGTTCCAAAAATATTTTATGTAAAAAATCCATTTCTTTAATAACTTTGAGTGAATGTCAAATTGTTTTCCGTCTATTTCCCCACATGAATCTACTATTGTACATGAGGAAAATTGATCTGACTGCAGAATATGACTTCACAATACTTAAAATTGTTGACAACGACGCATTCGATGCGAAATTGTATGGGATATTATAGGTAATAAACCCCGCTTCTTGAGGTGTACTGTACACCAGACGTGACTTCAAAACCGCGGTAGTCTCCCACAACCAATAGGATTTGATCCCCAGTCTGATCATACAACTGCTCAATTATGCTCACTTCTAGCAAGTGTTAAGCTTGGTTGGGAGAGATAATGGAACTACTAGTAATGTTATAACAACAAAATACGGGACAAATTTGATTCATCATAAATGCATCTATCTCAAAACAGCATTGTCATGGAGTATTCTAAAAATGCTAATTAGCGTGTAAATGCAAGTCCAGAAATAATAATGTCGGTATTCGCGTCTCACCCTGGCTCCAGCGATACGACGCTACGTTAAGTATATGTGGCGTACCGGACGGCATGGCGTATCTTCTGATTATAAGGCCGCAGTGAGAGCGGACTTTAAAATATATCTCGGCGTAAGTCTTTTTTCGAAGTTAAATTAAGTCTCTAAAGAAAGGCTAGAGTTTGTTAGCTCATTACTCACCGGGCTTGCCCTGAGTCTTTTAAATAGTGTAGACACTGTTATATTAACTATAATTTATCTTTTAACAAATCAAAATGCTAAGGCTAATGTTGAAGTATATTTCGAGTGTTGCCATATTGTGCGTGTGAATTAACTAAAAATAAAAAAATAAAACAATGATTTTAGCTGCTGACGTTATCACGCGAAGAAATAACGCTGTACTAAAAGTTATTAGGAGGGAAATAAGAAGAGATTCTGTAGACAAAATTGACAAGTTCTGCCTTTGGCGGGTATGATTTCCGCCAGCGCGAGCGATAAATTTAGAAAATATCCTTTTCGGAATTTGCCTGGGTCTGAGTGTAACTAGTATCGCCACTAGTCCATTGTATGGTACCCATAGTATAAGCTTTGCTTAGTTAGGGATTTTACGATGAGTACGTGTCTGGCAATATATATTACAAAGAACAACAAATTTAACTTGCAGCGTTCATTGCAACCCCACCCTAGTACGGATTTAACGAGAGCTTCCAATTTACTCATGTTTATACTTCTTATTTCGCTCCCCTGATGAATGATTCTGTCGGAATGTCAGCTAATTCCCCACTTCGAGGTCGGGGCCTTCGACAATTGCGTTTTATTCGGTCACGTCTTTATACGCTGTGTGATTTTTTATTTAGACGCAACGAGTTGGTCCAAAAAGTGTCTTTGTTATTGATTTTCACATCAGAATCTATAAATTTGGAAGAAATTTGTTACGAATGATTTTATTTTTAAATTGAACCTAATCATTAGGATACAGTCGCTTACGATTATGTAATAAATCTAAAAAAATACGTAGAGCAATTAGTGAAATTATATTAAAGCAACATTGTAAATGTGAATTTAATTCCTCACATCTCGCTGTAGCTATTGTTTTACAAAACAAATCTGTATTCTGTGGAGGGACTTATAAATAACAAGGATCCGCAAACAACTTTATTTCCGACATAATTAACCATTGTTTTATGGTCACCTAATTAGCATTTGAAAAAGTAATCCATACACTTTTCTGTTTTAATAAAACTTACTTAAACATGAAGAGTTTTGTTTACAGAATGTATGATTGAATCTAATTGTTTTTTTTAATATTCAAATTCTGAACACTGTTTATTTTCACTAACACAAGGTGACGCCTTACGACTTGCGTCACAACATTTGTCGATCTTGTCTCTCTTTCTTTCCTTTGTAATAATAAGAATAAGACAGTAAATAAGCGACTAAGTGCTACACAATCTGTGACAATGGTCTAGTCTTGGCTAACGTGGTAGCCCTGCTGAGAATAATCCGAAAATGGGCTTACATTTACGTTACCTAGTGGTAGTTCTACTAGTCGCGTCTTGGAAGTCACAAACATATCAAATCTATACATACATATACAAATAAATAAATTTGGAGTGTCTGTTTGTAATATCAAAATAACACTTTTTTACCAAATGCGTATGAAAGTATATACGATACCTATAACGAAAACGCAATTTTTTTTTTGTCTGTCTGTCTGTTTGTTTGAGGTAAACTTCTAAACGGCTGAACCGATTTCAATGGGACTTTCACTGACAGATAGCTGACGTTCCAAGGCGTAACTTAGGCTACTTTAATTTTAGAAAAAGCATTAGGGTTCCGCGGCAAAAATATAATACCCGTTATTAACTATGACATCAGGATGTCTAACACCTCAGTCCCCCCGTGACCACGGTTGCTGTAAAGCAGCCGAAACGTCGGGAACATATAAAAAAGTAAATAAACGCGATAGAATCCGTAAAATTGTTTTATTTCAATGTGTAGTATTCGCGTAAATATAAGAAAACAATATGCTATCCACGACACAAAAAAATCTTGGAAAATACTGAAAGACAAAGGTGACAGCTATGAAAATCTAGTAATTTATCACAGCGCGCTAATTGTACAAAATCTCTGTGACACAGGCTAAATATTTTTTTAAGGGGAAGTAAGCAAATATTTCGAGTTTTGGGTTTGGTGTTTAGTGACGAAATGTTAGCGATTTGTGTTGAAATGTATGTTCAGTTAAATTTAAGCTCCTATCATATAAACTAGCAAGAACTATAACGTTTACAAAATACGTCTAAACTGTAAAAACCCTTATCGTTGGTTTTGGGAAATTATCATCATATTTGGAGATTTTTTCAAACTTGGCAGTGAAAAATTTGAAATCTAAAGTGTACCTACATACATTACTATTTTGTCTTCTTCACAACTTCCTTTCTGGTTCTTTGTTTACGATAAAATATATAGTTTTAGTCAATAAATTTTATAACGCGTTTACCCAACACAAAAACTTTGGGATACGACTATTGTTCTCACTGAGATTCAAGCCTTACCTTAAAAGGTATCATAGATATTAGAAAATATATTTGTTCTAAAAATTCTGTTTATTTTTGCAAAACCGCTTTAATCTGTGCATTGCAAACTCCAAGAAACCATTACGTAAACAGCTTTTAACTCGAACCTCGACGTTTTGAATTGTTGTTTGCGAATTTCAGCCGCGCCACCGCGGGTCGTTAGCGGAACTTGACATTTCATTTCGAAAAAGAAGGATTGCTTTTTATCTTTCTCTAATTTGCGACGGTAGACTCCCATCTAACTTTTTTTTGCGTCGTCCCACAAGCCGAGGATCTCTGACTCCTTTATGTAATTATTCTCATAACGAATGTCATTAATATTCTGAAAGTATTTTTCCCTTTGTTTCGGTTTATCCGATCGTATTTTGTTAAGGTTTTTTTTAATAAATTATGTAAATAGAATATTGGAGCAGTATCTCCAGAAAATATCCTGTCGATTATTTAGCCATAATAATGTTCAAAGAATTGTGTCAGTAGACTGGCCAAGCGCATGCGGCCGCCAAACTATATGTAGGGATTATTTGTATCATAATTAATTTTATCGCCAATAGATGGTGCTAGTGTAGTTATGATTGTCGATATTATTGTCACGTATAACTTATTTTAATAAAATAATGAAGAAATAATATATTGAGTTTTGCAGAAAACCTGCCAAGCTATGTAACACTTATTGCTATCAATTTTAGTTAGAAACCAAACAACGTGGCGGATTTTCTATATATTCTGACAGCTGTTTTGAGTTTGACAGAAAGTGATTAAATTGGAAATTGTTTGTAAATTAATTAGGTTACTACCCTGCTGGGGCTAACCCCACTTTGGCCAGGTTTGCTAAGCTAACACAGGTTGGCTAAGCACGCAGGTCAAGACTAGACCTACGTCACCGATTAGCTCGCTTGCTCTGTCTTATTTCATACGAGAGAAAGAGACCAAATTAACTTTTTTTAAATTGTTGCAGTGTTCAAATCTCAGACGTCGCTGTCAACTGACTCAGGTCTGTGCACCGAGAGAGGATTGCGACGGACACACATAGAGCTGATCAAACCACCGGGGAAGCGCATCGGACTTAAACTGGCAGGTATGTGGCAATAACAGGTTTTACTATATCTAACATGACATCTGCACAGAACTCTTGCGTCAAGACTAATGTCGCGAATTTTGTCGCATCGATTTGTTCTGCCTCTTTACTAATTCTTATTATAGTAAGATAACATTGACATATCACATTGGACTGTGAGTGAGATGTGTATGTGTGTCAATTTGGTGAAAGTTGAGTTTATTCTTCTTTTTCCTTACGTAGGATGATATTTTAATGGAATAAGATGAGGAATGCCTGCACCTGTGATTAGTGGTATGGCAATGTCGAGTAATTATAGCAAGGTCAAATTCAATAAATACACATTATAAAAATGGATGATGACAGAGATAAAGATGGCGGAATGCAAAGTGGAGTTTGATGTAAAGTGTCAAATATAAACCTAGAATCGATTTTACGTTTTTTAGATAATATTATTAGCCATTTTTCATATTACGAGTACTTCATTAAGTTTCATAATTTCGTTCTCTCGGAAAAAAAAATAGAATTAAAACTGCTGACTGCTGTGATTTTCGATCATTCAACGAAAATTCGTTTTCGAAAATTCGAAAATTCATTTTTAAAATAAGTAACGAAATGTCCGCCATTTTTTATTAGTGACGTCACAGGCGCCGTATTGGTGTAATGCGCTGTTTCATTCGATTAATGATACTTCACACGATCGATGCATGGAGTAATAGTTGTATACTTGTCTCGATTCAATAAAAACATTTCAATGCAATGAATAAAATAATAGGTTTTTTTTTTTAATAGGTATGTTATGAATTCCGTACATTCATGGATCATCAAGGTAAAAGGTAAAGTAGAAAGTAATAGCTCGATTGACAGCCAGCCATAGATACAAGGAGAACAGTGCAGCAAAGTCAGGTTGACAAGTAGAGTTGCCAGCGCAAACAATAAAAAATAAAAATAGCCTTTATAACCCTCAGATTAACGTTAACAGTGATTTAATTTTAGTTTATTTTAGGGTTATCTATTCCTGGATATAGGATTCCTCCATCTCTTGCCATTTATTTCTGTCTTGTGCCCTTTGGACCTATGGGTTTTCCCGTGGTTTCTATTATGTCATCCTTCCATCTTAGTTGTGGTCTTCCTCTATGTCTCTTGTCTTCTCGCGGGTACCAGTGGAGGATTCTTTCGCTCCAGCGGTTGTCTTTTAGCTTTGTTGTATGGCCTGTCCAAACAATACTTAAGTTTAATATTCGCATCAATTTCGCTTGGTCTTTTGAGCGAGCGCAGGCTGCTCGGCTCAGTGATCTGGGGGTTGGCGGGTTCTTGCCTGCGGCAAATTTCGGAAATGGCCTTTTCGGAACTCGCCCTGGTCTGGATGTAACTGGGGTCGCCTCCAGTCTATTGTATGGTTCTCATAGTACAAGTTTTGCATAGTTCGGGATCATATGTATGTGTTGTCTGGAGATATTTATTGCAAGAACAAGAATGGACTGGAGGCCAGTTACAACAAGACCATTTTTTTTTTCGTGGGAAAATCCTTCATGGATCCCCTTTCAGGGAGGGGTATATGGGAGTCCCCGCAAAGTGCAGGTATACCCACTAAAAACCCACGGTGTACCACGCGCGGTTATGGAGGGATGCCACGGGATCGCCGAGGCATGCACCGCGACACCCCAGCGGCTCACCCGGATAAGTCGCCGGGCCCGGCCCAGCTGTTCGCTGGGCCCCTGGGACAGCTTGGTACAACCCCAGCCGTCCCAACGTCCGCCGAAACCGTGCAATGGGTGACAGGTCATCCATTTCCCGACCTATCACCCTGGTTTCGGCCAGCGAGTTACACCAAGACCAGGGCTAATTCTGAAAAGGCCTGAAATTTGCCGCTCGTGGTAATTGAACCCGCAACCACCTGGTTCAGTGAGCCAAACAGACCACGCTCAAACCACTAGACCAAAACATCGTTAATTATTCTAGTTTTTATCAAGAATATCTGTAGAAATAAATGTAGCGTCTTTTCATAATGTTTTGTTACATAAGAGTTTTCTTATATCGACATAAAATAAAAGACAATCATAAACAATAGAGTTTGCTCTACCAGTGAATGCGTAGAGCCATAACATTATGGTTTCCGTGTTCCCGTAGACGCCGTGTGTTGCCATCCATAAATCGTTCGGCCGCCATAAATCTCACAAGCCACGGTATTCTTTCGCCTCCGTTTTGGAATGAAAAGCATAATTTTCGCGGTCCAACTCCCCGCTAGAATTTTAGTATGTAGAGAGGGGCAGTTAATTTGGTCTTCGGGTTACGTCGATGTTAGTCTTTTTTACAAGCTTTATATTAGCTTGCAACGTATGTATGTCCGGGTGGAATCTTGCAAATGAAATTTAAATCAGTTATCTTTAACCGATTGAGCTGAAATTTGGTATACACGCTTATTTTGCATGACAATACATGCTTAGCTATGTGACGTCATTTTAATTCCAATATGGTGGATCATCCAAGATGGCGGAATAGTTTTTTTTTTCTGCACTACCACAGTATGAGTATCAAATGAAAGGAAGAACACGAAAATTAAGGGCAATTAAATAAAAGCTTGTTTTAAAAAGTTTTTTTTACCATTTATTTATGATCTAGCTACCAGGATGTATGGCGTCACTTGACTATAAAGCCCCACGACTAATAGCAAATAGCAAAACATGGTTTTGCCAATACCAAAATGAACTGTATTAACATATACAAGAAGCACATTTTTCATCGAAATTTCATCGATGAATCTAGTGAATTTTGACACGTAGTCTCGTAGTTTTTACCACTGAAATTCAGTCTTCATGTATATTGACAAAGAGCACATTTTTAAACGAGTAGAATTAAATTGCTCGCCCCAGTGGGGGCCAGAAGGGGCCGGCCACATAAAAAAATAAAAGTTATGAACGAATACAAATGGCTGTTCAGAACTGTTTTTTATTTATATATTTATTTTTTAATTATTTTTTATTAGTTTAGTTTAAGTACAATATATACTGTTATATCTATCGTAGTAAGAATAACATCATAAAATAATATTATGAATTTCTTATTATTGGGAGAAACTCACCTTAAAATGGCATTTGCTTTGTGAATTTTTTCCCTCAACCCCGAAAGTATTTGTTCATTTGTTAGTAATAATTTAAATACAAAAGTATACAAAATATATTTCAATCGACGAACATAAATGTATTTCGCTGTAAAACATGCAAAATGAAAATCTAATTTTCGTCCGAAATAATATTTCACAGAACAGCAGGTAACAAATCGTAAAAATCCGAATTGAAAAACGTTTGAAAAATGATTACCCACGTTGACGGTTCAGTCGAAATTAACATCGGGAGGTCTTCTTTCCCCAATCGGGGTTAATCCCGGACAAATTTACATATTTATTGGGTGCTCCGTGGACAGATGCGGTGTCTAATCGATAGCACCCAACTTTCGGGTTCAACTGCAATCGGACATGCCCCGGAGTTAGGATTTATTCAAAATTTTAATGTATCTTTAATAAAAGCCAACCTTTGTATTTGGTCGTAACTGGTCAGATGAGAAAATAATGTGATAAAAGTGTTTTTTTTTTAACCAATATAAATTCACTAAATTACTGTATTTCCATCCTCCAGTATGGTGTCAAAAATATAGTTAAGACTAGTCTTTTTACAGCAGATTTGGTAGACCATAGATAAACGTTCTTGATATCCAGATTAAAACCCGAAGAAAAAAAAATCTACCTATATTAATACAAACTGTAATTATTTCTGAAATTCAATCTTTATGAATATTGACATAGAGTTGGTTTTGGTTTTGGCAAAATAGTTGACGCGTGCGTCTTTATACTTAACTATAAGTATTAAGTTCAAATATCCTTCGTTAAGAATCTCAGTGGGTGTAGCTCAAACACAAAATTTACCTGGGAACATTTTATTCTGTGCTTTATTCCGTCAGTAATAAGATCTAAAGTCTCCAAGCTCCAAGCATAACATAGATAACCCGAAAGTAAGGGCTAGAATGAAGAATACTATCGTTTATCGATGACACAACCATTCACGTACAAACATCGAATAGAAAAAGAAAATTACCTTTATTTTCCTTCGATTGTTTTCCGTTCTCGCAATATTCTTATAAGAATTCGGAGAAAAGAACTGATTTATCTACCTGAATCCTAATTTGTTTTGCCAATACCAAAACGAACCGTATTCTAATCTACAATAAGCTCATTTTTCAACGATATGTACTGGATAATGCTACAAAATGTAGATGCGTGTTCACATGGGTTGTTGTACATTCGTCACATTTTTTAAACTCCATACATTGAAAGTAAATTCGCCACATCCATTAAAAATATATGTTAATTCGTCACAAGTAGATAAGAGTTATTGTAAATTCGTCACAGGTCTTCTTTTTACATTATTTATGCATAATGTACCGGTAGCAGACAAAGCTAATAGTTTCTAGCGCTCGAAAATTTATTGCAAGCCGTATCGGATAACAACACAGTACAGTGACAGATTTTTCTGCTGTCTGTACGAACAAAAATAATGTGACGAATTTACAATAATCAAAATTGGTATATTAGTAATTTTCTTCAAAATAAAGAATTGTGGCGAATTTACACATACTTTTTCTGTGGCAAATTTACTTTGTGACGAATTAACAACAACCCGTTCACATTGCTTTCGACACAGAAATTAAATCTTTAAGTATATCGACAAAAAGTACATTTTCAAAATAGTATTAGTAAAATCATTAGCCCCAGTAGTTTAATGACATTAAAGCGTACTAAAAAAGGATAGAATTACCAACTTTGTAGTCTTAAGGTTCAGGGTGGGGACTGAATCCGTCACCATTCAGTTAAGATAGCATTTCCTCTAACCACGAGGCTATTAATGCTTGACTCATATAATTAGCTCCAGTTTATTGTGAATTGTGGCGTATGACCGCCCAAGGTGATGCGTCTGCGCACGCTAAACTGTACTCAAATTAGAAATCAGTTTACAACTTACGCCGCTTCCGTATCGTTGCGGTTTCCGTTACGCATTCAACTAACCGTTGTTTTGGCTCTACCATATAGTAAAGTACCTCTACATTTCTGTTTTAAATAGAGAACGTTCGATATAATGTCGTTTCTATTATGAATAAACCCCTCAACTTATTGTATACGTAGCCAATTTCAAAGTTCAAATCCCAGGCCCGCATCTCTGAGATAATTTTCGTGTCCGAAAGTCATTCTCAACAATGATTACCACTTGCTGAACGGTAAAGGAAAACATCGTGAGGAAACCTGCACGTCTGTAGAAAGGCGTGTGAAGTTCACCAACCCGCACTGGGCCTGCGTGGTGGACTATGACCCAAATCTCCCTCGTATTGAGGGGAATGTGCCCGGTATAATGGCAATAGGCTCGCCCCCTATTACATTGGGACCAAAAATACATCGGCGAAGTGTGGGCGCACTGCAGTGCACCTCTGCCTACCCCTTCGGGGAATACAGGCGTGATGATGTGTGAAAGATGTTGTAACCAGTATCAATAGAAAACATATCTTTATAACAGTGACTAATAAGGTATAATTTCCTGTAATACGTTGTTACAGTCGCCACACACACGTAACCGACATGTAATTGTGTTTTATAGTCAATAAAGTCTAAATTAAACCAACCCGCAAAACAAACACTGATTAACGAGCTAGATTTAACTTCAGATGGTAATTACTAGTGACGTAGGTAACTTAAACAAACGGTATTCCAAATAACATTGGGCCGCTGTTACAGTTATGACCCTTATGCTGTATGATATAAAAGTTAGAATTGCAAACTTTAAAAAATAGTATTATAGAAAATTTAAATAAGGTATCAAAACTGTTTAATAAATTATTGATGGTATCATCAACGACTCAAGTGTTATAATGTTATAAGTGTACAGTCCCGTACACAGTTCATAATTATGATAAACTCATAAGATGTACAGTCGAGTAGTGCGGGGCGTGGACAGATTTAAAACGTCAATTAGTACCCCGCGGCTAACAGAAGGGCGCTAAATTTGTACCTACCAGTAGGGGAGAGTATAAATAGTTTCATGTGGTTTCATGGGTTTGTGGTAAGGTGTTGTTACTGGATGTGTCTAAAGTAAACTATCTTCGAGATACGAGGGTAGATATGATGAGAGTAAGTTACGTATGACAACACATACTCATCGTATGATAACAAACTACGAAAAGCTTGTGCTATGGGTATCAATACAATGGTCTAGGTGATGCCAGTTACACTTAAATCAGGGAATATTCTGAAAAAACTTTGTTTACAACTTTCTTGACCCTATTTACCTACCGCTTCACCAGTACCAGAGGTAAGGTTTAGTATACTAAATCGCATACCACGCAGTTACCATAAGGTTTGTGTGCCTTCGGCCCACCGATCCGCTGTTATACGGCATACTATGATTAAAGGAATATTGGAAAAAATGGTGAGTGATAGTATTAAATACTAGTTGATGTTGAAAGTTCTAACAATCATAATATTGTTTTATTCACTGATCATTCATTCGAAAAGCTAGATTTTTGACGTATACCACGTAAATCTCGTAGTAACAGTATTTTAATTTAACATACAAGTATTGCAGACTCAAGTATTACAACCGAACTAGTTGCGTCAACGCTTTATCATGCTTTTGCACCCTTCACAAACATAAAACTCTCACTAAAATACACAGATTATGCACAAAAATTGTTTATACAGCAAAGTTTTCATAGACGCATCTGCTCTCTCTACATCTTAGTTTCTTTAACGTCGCGCAGCTGTTGAGACGTTTTAAAATTTTACTGGCAGCGAAAAATATCTCTGACGACGACTGTACATCGTAAAGTATGCTCATGTTTGGCCCGTGTTTACGACCGGTGGAGTGTTTGGCGATGTTTAGCAAAATGCTTTCTGTCAGCGAGTGTACAGCCGGTTACGGTAATGTTAATAGTTGGTAATTTGAACACCTATTTGCGGTGCGTACATACATCATGTGTTGAAATTGAGACCTTGCGAAATGTAGGAATACTTTATTATGAGATGAAGAGAGTAAATGTATATAGGGTGGTGTTAACATTGTCTTTTGAGTGATAGAATTAGTTAAACCACAAAGTAAAATAGACATAAGCAAAGGATGGTTGGAAGAATGCTCGCGTGGGAAGTTAGGGGTGCCTGTTCAAACTCCGAGATAATATCCAAAGAATATTCAGATTTTATGTGTGAACGTAATTTCTTTACGGTGAATGCAAGCATCATGAAGAAATCTGCACGTCTATAGATGATGATAATGATGACTTATAATAAAGATAACTACTACAGCCCTTTTAACGTCCCACTCACGGGCACGGGCCTCCCCTCAATGCGAGGGGGATTCGGCCATAGTCCACCACGCTGGCCCAGTGCGGTTTGGCAGACTTCACACATCTATCGAGAACTAGTCAAGTTCCCTCAGACGTGCAGGTTTCCTCACGATGTTTTCCTTCACCGTTTCATAGCAAGTGATAATTTCGTATGAAAATGAGATTCGCACATAAATCCCAGAGGTGCGAGCCGGGATTTGAACCTGCACACTTTTGATTGCAAGGCGTGCGTTCGACCTCTCTCCTCACGGTAACTGCCCAAGCCGAGGTCGTGCCCTCTGTGGCGCCCTTGATCTAGTTGCCACCCCTTTTCGCCCTTAAGGCCTTGGTTGGAGTGCATTCTGCGCTCGCCACTCCTCCGGTAAAGCTGTAAAGGCCATCTCACGGCCAACAGTGTAAGTCCTTCAAAAAAAAAAAAAAAAACACCCGGCTACCACTGCTTATATATAGATATAGATATAATAAAGATAATACAATTTTACATAAGAAAAAGATTCAAACTCCATCTATACGCTTTTTACGTCGTTTTTGTATTGATCTTGTACAAGATTTCGTGGTCGGACACCGTTGCCCTAAAATTATAAGCTCAAAATCCCTATTCCCTAAAAGCTCAGGATCTTTCAGGCTTACCATTAATAAGCCGATTTCAGCCCACTATGCCCTCTATTTCAGCTCACCTCCGAAGTATTATACATATCGTATTAATTAATGTTTTCGTTTTATCTTCTTTAATATTTGAAGAAATTTTCATGAACTTTGTAAATTTGTGTTGCAAGCATTTGTTGTAAATACTTAGTTATTGGAGTCAGAATATGGCTCAAAATCTATACAAATAAATAAAATTGGAGTGTCTGATTGTAATATCAAAATAACACTTTTTTACCAAATGCGTATGAAAGTATATACGATACCTATAACGAAAACGCAATTTTAATATTTTTTGTCTGTCTGTCTGTCTGTTTGTTTGAGGTAAACTTCTAAACGGCTAAACCGATTTCAATGGGACTTTCACTGACAGATAGCTGACGTTCCAAGGCGTAACTTAGGCTACTTTAATTTTAGAAAGAGCATTAGGGTTCCGCGGGAAAAACATAATACCCATATTTCCGGGTAATCTCCCTAAAGTCCACGCGGGCGAAGTCGCGGGCACAGCTAGTTTAAACTAAAAATAAAGATATTATTAAGTTTTAGTTAAGGACTATACACATCCTAAGCATTCGTGTCGGTATTGGTACACAAATACTAGACATAGAGTTATTTGAAAAAAAATATCGTACCAAAAACGCTCTTTCCGGAAATATATTTACTACATAACTTTTAATATCACTGTAGGTACTGACTACTGTCAAACAATGGCGAGGCTACCATGCGTGTCCAAGACAATATTTATGTGACGGAATATGTGACACGGTGTCGCAAACAAAATTTCTGAATCAAACAAAATAATAGGATAGATAGAGATAGAATTGACATCATCAAGCTAGGCGGATGTACCCAACGAGGTTAAACGCATCATTTGACACCATAACTCTTAATGTCGGGAACCTATTCATATATTTAAGTTGATTTAGAACTCTTAAATCGCGATTTAGGATTTCTATAGAATCGTAGTTTTGTATACAATGTATTTATCAACGCCATCTATTGAAAACCCTGCTGAAAACTCCCGTATACAAATTTTATAAACCACACCCAAAATCCCCATAATCTCATTCGTCATACAAATTGCTACGCCCCGTTTCACGCAAATTTCGACCCAGGGTGTCCCAATCACGCGTTATGGCGGTCCAGAAGACATAACACCGGGATATCTCAGGGATTTAATCACTATAATCACTTGCGGTCACCCAATAACATTTGAATAGTGGAGTAATTTGAAGTTGGATTAGTGTGATTGAGGACGGAAGGGGCGGAAATTGACGTATTATACTCTACGGAGGTTTAAACTTGGATTTCCTTATGGGAAGCAAACCATCAAACGGAACTCATTATAACGTATTATAAACTAATCAAGCATTTAGTTTAGTTTTAGGGGTTATGGGGACTACCAGACATGTGATAATAAATAATAATAAAATGAATAATAATAAAAATTTCAAATTAAATAGTAATAAATTAGATTAAGTAAATAACAGTAGATTAATTATACATGTTCTTTAGCACAGTTTGAAAAATTAATTATAGTATTGATTAATTAAATATTGATTAATTCATTGGCAGGAACCCCTTTTACAGGTGAAGGCCTCCTCCAAAGATAGCCATTTTACCCGATCCGAGACATGTGATAAAACACATTATCTACAAGTAATCCTAAAAAAAACACTCAAGCTTCACAAAAAAGCCTAAATATAACAAACAGGTTCTTCCACTTTTACGGATTTTCAAACAATAACAAAGTTTTAAATCGCGCCCCAATCTTGGGGCCTTCCGGAAATGGATTTTAGAAACTGGTCGCGTGGCTTTTACCACAGTAATTCAATCTTTACGTATATTGGCATATAGTTTCTTTTAGTATTAGCAAAAAAAAATCGCGCGCGTCTTGTACCGCCTGTGTGTGTGCTCTCAGATATAAAAGCTATGTGGCTATAATATCAGTAGGTAAGTTTATATTACAAATCTTCTCACCACCGCGAAGAAGATGGTGCCACGATTTGGAGTCCTTTGCGAGTAAATGGGCATAACAAGCTTAAGAAGTTGACCCGTGGAAGCGTCAAGGGGACGTATTTGCCCAGTAATGGTACTTAATGCAGTGGTAGCCGTGTGGTCGATCGCACGCTTTGCAATCAAAGTGCGCAGGTTCAAACCCCGGCTCGCACCTCTGGGTTGTTGTGCGAATCTCATTTTCATCAAAGATTATCACTTGCTAAGAAACGTTGAAGGAAAACATCGTGAGGAAACCTGCACGTCTATAGAAAGGCGTGTGAAGTTCACTAGCCCGCACTGGGCCAGCGTGGTGGACTATGGCCTGAATCCCACTAGCATTGAGGGGAGGTCCGTGCCGAGCAGTGGGACGTTAAAAGGGGCTATAGTAGTAGTAGTAATGGTACCTAAATAATGGAGGCTATGATCATAGATAAAAAAAATCGCGGCGAATTGAGAACTTCCTCCGTTTTTTTCATCGGTTAAAAATGGCTAACATTTTTAGTATGATGGCCATATTATATGTGTTTAAATCTAGTCCCTTACGCAGGCTAACCCAATTTACCTTAACAGATTCGTAATCAACCGTAAACAAACAACAATTAGACGGTTTACAAACATTCAACGTTTGCCTTCAGTAACTACTAATTCAAATATTGTTAAGGCTTTGCAATCAGTCGTTTTAGCAATTATTATAGCTACGTGAAGTGTTATCTATACCCACAAATACAAAAACAATGCATAAATGTCATAACATGTAGCCTCGTGGGCAAGAACGCCCGCCTTGAACGTAATTGCAAATTCAAATCCCGGGCCTGCAACTCTCAGATTTTCACGAGCGAATGTCATTTTCAACAATGATTACCCATCGTGAATGAACGGTGAAGGAAAACATCGTGAGGAAACCTGCACGTCTATAGAAAGGCGTGTAAAGTTCACAGAACCCGCCCTGGGCCAGTGTGGTGGATTATGTCCCAAATCTCCCTCGTATTGAGGGGGATTGTGCCTGGTATAGTGGCAATTGGCTCGCCCCTATTAGATTGGAACCAAAATACATTGGCAAAGTGTGGACGCACTACAGTGCACCTCTGACTGGGGTAGTCAGAGGTGCACTGTAGTGCGTCCACAGTGCGTCCACGTGCGTCGAGGAATACAGGCGTGATGATGTATTTGTTTGATGATGTATGTATCATTTAGACTCCGCCCCTATCTTAAATGATTCGAAACTTTTAAATCGGTGTCGGTTACGGTTACGTAGCTCCATAACATCTCTGATAATTACATCATGCACCGCCCACACGCAAGTTCAATTGGAAGCATTTATTTAATTAGTGAATTGAGTTCGGGCGAGTGAAGATAAACAGACCTTCGATGATCCCTTAAGATTACAGACGTATGTACTACCTACTTAAGGAACCGGGGCGCTGGCGAGGGTTTTGGATGGAAAGGCAAGTTCACTCGAAGACGGTTTATTGTAAACTAACTTATTCTAATACAATAGTACACGAAATGTGACACAGAAAGGTGGCGTTGATTAAACAAAGAGCATGAAGTGTGTAACATGATACGTGGAAACGAACAATTATAACTATTTATTAACAGGTTCAAGAGCCGATGTTGACGTCGACCCTTGTAAGGTAATATTAATGCCTACGTCATCTGCACGACCGCTATATGAATTGGGTGGACAGAAGGTCCATAGCATGATGCATGACGATGCATAACTACCTACTCGAGCTGTTTACTTTCAATTGAATGTGCGTAGGGCGGAGGGGAATCTTAGATTGTAACGATAGATCTTTACTCCGCGTACGTCATATTTTTTTCCAATACCAAAACGAACTCTGCATCAATATAGATAAAGCCGTAATTTCTGTGGTAACAGTCACGCGACCACGACACTATCCATGACATATTGCCGAAAAATTAGCTTTTTCTATGAGTCAATACAGTTCGTTTTAGTATTGGTAAACCTTTTGACGTGCGCGTCGTGACGCCTCAGTGTGCGCAGGGCTGTACCGTAAAACATGAACTGTAGACGTATGCTTCAATGATATGTTGATGAAGTATTCCTCAACCAACCCGCACTTGGCCAGCGTGGTGGACTATGGCCCAATTCTCCCTCATTTTAGAGAGAATGTGCCCGGTATAATGACAATAGGCTCGCTCCCTATAACAGTGGGACATAAATACATCGCCGATATATGGGTGCACTGCAATGCACCGCTGCTTACCCCTCCTAGATATACAGGCGCGTTGATGTATTATTATACTGGTTGAAATCATGACCGTCCGCCATAACAGGGCAAAAAGGGGGCGTTCAAGGTCATGTCAATTTCCTACCCAAAGAGGTATACTTTCATAGCTTGGTGTGTATATGCCATAAGTATACACTCCTCAGAACCCGAGCATTCAAAGATATACAACCTACATATATTTCCATGTATTTTTGTTTCGACCCAACGTAAGCCGCCTCGGTTTAGATAGATGAAAATCCCCATTTGGGATGGGAATAATGCATAAGTGTATTGAGAGATATGTTTGGAATTTGCCAAACACACTAATGCGGTATTGTAGGTATTAGGCCCGTAACATACTTAGGTGAGCAATTTAACTTTTTTCCTTAACGATTTTTATCCCCAGTTTTCAACCCTTAGGGGTTAATTGATGAAACTATTCAGATTCTGATTCTTCTACGTTTTCGTTCTTCTATTCTTTCGTATTGTATTTGTTCACATATGTTCCTCCGTAGCGCATAAACTATTCATCCGACTTCGATGAATAAGCTGTGGTAGCAAAAGCAGTGGTAGTGTGAAAAAGCAGTGGTAGCCGAGTGGTCGAACGCACGCTTTGCAATCAAAGTGCGCAGGTACTATCCCCGGCTCGCACCTCTAGGTTCCATGTGCGGATCTCATTTTCATCTGAGATTATCACTTGCTAAGAAACGGTGACGGAAAACATCGTGAGGAAACCGGTGTGCCCGGTATAATGGCAATAGGCTCGCCCCCTATTACATTGGGACCAAAATACATCGGCGAAGTGTGGGCGCACTCCAGTGCACCTCTGCCTACTCCTTCGGGGAATACAGGCGTGATGATGTATTTATTTATTGATTCACAAGTTAAAACATAGGCTACATTTAAACCAACTTAAAAAATAGGAGGAGTCGATTTTACATTGTATACCCCGATTTTTTTAACCTGTTTCCTTCCCTTTTTCTATAGTCAGGTTACAGTTTTATTAAACTTTTTCTGAAGTTGGTTACCAAATAAATCTAATTTAAAATTATACCGATGCTCAAAGATTTTAAAATCCTATCATTACAGAGCAAAACTTGAAATAAACAAATCTATCAAATATGAAGATATTGGGAAAATAGCCTTAATAGATAGCGCTAAAACATATCTCTGTCTACCTTATGGACATAGCTTTAGGTTTAAGCAAACCTTTCTACTTTGTTCAACAACCTTATCACACTGTTTCAGAAATAAGAATCAATGTCATTCTTGTATTCTAACTAATTTATACTTTATCAATACCGCATAGAGCTTCAAATCTGAACACTGAAGCTCGAGTTTAACGCATAATTGCGTATCTCTGCGCTAACGATGACCGACTGCCGCAATCAATTATAAGAAAGAAAGATAGGCGTAATTTATCAAGTGGACGGCCATGTAAGTACTGTTCGACTTTACTTGGCACTGGTCCGTCAGCTAATCTTCTAGCCACTTTCAAATAGTCTCTATGTACATCCAGCAGATATTTTATAAACTTTTCCACGATAATGAGTATTGATTATCATCCTCGTCTTTTTTACGAAATTAATGGAATCTATACAGTTAAATATCGAATATAAATATAGCCAGAAAACACATACATGATCCCACATACATTCTTATGATCCCAAACTAAGCAAAGCTTGTATTATGTGAGTACCGTACAAACGACTGGGGGCGATCCCAGCTACACCCAGATGACCCAGACCAGAGAAAATTCCGATAAGGTCAATTTCCGAAATTTGCTCATGACGGGAATCACTAGACCAAGCCGCCAGTCAAGTGAATTGAATTTAAGTGTTTGTTTCTTATGTCAAGATAACTTTTTACTATATACATATGAAAGTACATACGGTACGTACAAAGAAAACGCATTTTTTTGTCTATCTTGAGGTAAACTCATAAACGGCGTGACCGATTGTGATGGGACTTTCATTGTAACAACGTGTAACTGGCTACTTATATTTCTGAAAAATAATTAGAATTCTGCAGGGAAAACGAAAAAAATACTAGTTACTATTTTCAATGTTCTCGATTTCAAATTCACGTGAGAGTATAATTTTAAAGTTTTGAAATAAGAAAAATAACTTTAAAATTTTCCGTCCGTTTACCCAACTTTTTTCTTGAAAAAGCAACTTTGAAAGTTAGGATGAGCTCATACAATTTTGAGAAGTCGCATTTTAAAACGGCAGAAACAAAACATAAGTTGTTTAATACAGATTGTTTTGTGAAATTATTTATTTAGATGATTATTTATTACAAGACCGCCGCTATGCCTAACTATTTTATAGAATTGTTTTTTCAGTCGAGTCTTTTACTAGGATTGATTAATATACAAATAAAACCGGCCAAGTGCGAGTCGGACTCGCGCACGGAGGGTTCCGTACCATTATCTATAAAAACAGCAAAAAAGCACGTCTGTTGTATGGGAGCCCCCTTAAATATTAATTGTATTTAGTTTTTTAGTGTTTGTTGTTATAGCGGCAACAGAAATACATCATCTGTGAAAATTTCAACTCTCTAGCTATCACGGTTCATGAGATACAGCCTGGTGACAGACGGACGGAAGGACGGCCGGACGGACAGCGAAGTCTCAGTAATAGGGTCCCGTTTTACCCTTTGGGTACGGAACCCTAAAAATTGTCACCTTTTTAATGCTAGTATCGTCCCGTGATTTCACTGGTTCCGTATTTGTCAAATATTGATTACATAACGAATCAACATTACCTCGATCAAAGTAAAGCATTGAAATGTAAACCTTATATCGTGTCATCAAGAGTAAATATTGACATTGATAAAATTATTTACTTATGGGCTATGCACAGTCCAAAGCTTGAGCTTAAATTTGATTGATAATGTATCTTTCTAGTCAGAAAATAGGGCTCAGATTTCAATGCGTTTGAGTTAGTGTCCACTATGATTATTCATTCTATTTGATCAGTACAATGAATTAACCACATTACGTTATATTTTAAACTCCAAATTACCCAGTTCAGATCACATTTACATACTGGATACTGGATTTTTCGCATACATTTTCATAAATTGCAGCTTTCTGAATGCACAATGCATTCTTGTTAAGAATGCGGGGACGGGCTCACAGGCGTTTCCTTAGCTTTTGTTACTGAAACCCTGAAATGTTCTTTCTTCAACATCTTTTATGTTCTTTACCTTTTCATTATTTCGTTGCGGGTTTTCAAAACATGTCTTGGCCCACGCTAGACTGTTATTTGTATACTTACTTTAACGAATATAAAAAGGAAGACAGTGAAGAGAATAAAATATTAGCTTTTGACATTATTCGACGATGAAAATCGTAGTAATTTTCAAAAACATCATCACCATCCCTGCCTGTATTCCCCGAAGGGGTAGGCAGTGGTGCCCTGCAGTGCGCCGATGTATTTTGGTCCTAATGTAAAAGGGGGCGAGCCTATTGCCAATAAATTTGAAATCAGAAAAGGGTATAACTTAGAATAGGCACAGCGATTTGTAACAAGGGTACAATAAATGTGTACCTCTTTAGATATAACAGATTACACTTAAATATGTAAAGATAAATAATTTAAAGTATCCTACCTCACAAAATAACACAAATCAGGTTTTTTTTAATGAGATAGGGAGGCAAACGAGCAGACGTTTCACCTGATGGCTAGTGATCAACGCCGCCCATGGACACTTGCAACACCAGGGGCATCGCAAGTGCTTTGCCGGCCTTTAAGGAATGAGTATGCTCGTTTCGAAGGTTTCAAAGGTACCAGAGGTTTAAGTGTTGCAAAGGCTATCTACGCCTTTGGGAGATCGTCGTACAGATTGACCAAACAGAAGGATCCCTACATTATGTACCATGCGTGAACAATAAACCGAAGAACGGACTATTCAGATATACCACCAGAATTATATTGGAAAGAACACTTTGTCCTTCACCGCGACCTTGACGCTCGTGACGTGTATTATTCACGGACGCACCCCGAGAATTCCACTCAGCCGGTCACAATATATTCCCAGCCATTTGTCGATATACTTGCCGAATAACCGAAAGCGTCCCAGCACGGTGGCTGCTCCAAGATTAATCGTGCGTGCGAAAAATGAAAGAGCGATGTTACCTTAGGAACGCGTCGCCATTTATTATGCGAGTGTTCCATTATTACAGTGTACACACGGTTTAATAGGATGGTGAATGTGATGTGTGAAAGATACGTTTGTTAAGAATTTTCTATCTGGTTGGTAAGTTAAAACAAAGATATATGACATCTGTCATAAAAAATGCCCGTTGTGTTTCGCGCGGGATCCTCCCATTTGAGGTCGCATTTCGATCCCGTAGTAGCTACTACTACTACTACAGCCCTTTTAACGTCCCACTGCTGGGCACGGGCCTCCCCTCAATGCGAGGGGGATTCAGGCCATAGTCCACCACGCTGGCCCAGTGCGGGTTGGCAGACTTCACACATCTATCAAGAACTAGACAAGTTCCCTCAGACATGCAGGTTTCCTCACGATGTTTTCCTTCACCGTTTCATAGCAAGTGATAATCTCGGATGAAAATGAGATTCGCACATAAATCCCAGAGGTGCGAGCCGGGGTTTGAACCCGCACACTTTGATTTGCAAGACGTGCGTTCGACCACTCGGCTACCACTGCAGTAGCATATAGAAAAAAAACTAAACTTGACGAAGCTTCCGAAACTTGACGAAGCTTCCGAAAGAGAGATAAAAAAAAATATTAAAAAACCCGCCAAGTACGAGTCGGACTCGCGCACGAAGGGTTCCGTACCATTATCTATAAAACGGCATAAAAATCGCGTTTATTGTATGGGAGCCCCCTTAAATATTTATTTTATTCTGATTTTTTGTATTTATTGTTATAGCGGCAACAGAAATACATCATCTGTGAAAGTTTCAACTCTGTAACTATCACGGTTCATGAGATACAGCTTGGTGACAGACGGACAGACGGACGGACAGCGAAGTATCAGTAATAGGGTTCCCGTTTTACCCTTTGGGTACGGAACCCTAAAAAAAACAAAAACTGAGGTGCACTAAAAAGCTAAGAATATCCTCATAATTTAATAATTTTGGAATAGGTGCCAATCTACCTAGACGCCACACTGCGTCAGGACTAGGCAGATACACACTTAAATTAGCTCCTTTTTTGAAAGTTGGTTAAAAATATTGACTTTAAAGTATAAATACTTGTCGATGTTCAATAAGAGTTTAATTATATTTTTTTCATAGCATAGTAGTTACAGTACAGTTTTATAACTTATCTAGACGCACGGCAGTGCGTCCAGCCAAATATTTTTTAACTGACGCGTTCTTTTTGACAAACAAATAACATGAACTTCCACGTTAATCGTTCAGTTAACTAACTTAGATTTTTTTTTTCAAACTATACATGTACCTATTAGTATAATTTTACAAGTCATTGATCAACTACATAACTTCAATAATATTGCTTAAGTGCAGCGTAGCTACCAGTTACCGCTGGTACTCAAAACTTCTCGTCACCACTACCCGCGAGCGTCCGCAAAATGTTACATGCAACAAACTTTACAAGTGGCTTCGGTTCCAGTAGACTATTTAATATAGACGTGTATTGCATAGTGCAACTTAATTATTAGTCTGTACTCTCGACCGCTTATAATATAACTCAGAAACTATGAACGTATGGTCTAACTTCGTATGAATATTTTTGAAAATAGGCAACGAGCCAAAACGAACTGTATTTGCTTATAGAAAAAGTTCATTCTTCAACGAAATGACAACGAAGACGCGAGCGACTTTAATCATGTGGTCGAGTGGCATTCACCACAGATAATAAATCTTTATGTACAGTGAAACGGATTACAGATTAAAATAAAGTCAAATGAATTCGCTCAGCTCAGGTGTACTGATGAGAGTAAAAACTACAAACTATAAAATACTTTTTAATCTGTATATCTAATAAATTACAAGTTTTTTTTTAAAGTATTGGTTGGCATTTTATAAAAGCTGTATGTTACATCCTGAATACGCATTCCTTTCGCCAGCCAGCTATAGGGAACGAAGGTTTGGTAATACATAAATTCATAGTAATATTTTTGGCAGTCTTCATTTTTTTAGCATTCAAAAGTTGCTATTGTTGAGGTAACAGATGTGAATAATTAACATTTTCAATGAGTTTTTGATTGGTTTGGACGTTGTCAAAAATCAAATACGTATAAATTCATATTTTGTAAAAATTAATCGTATTATATTTATAAATTATATTATAATTATAAAAATAATAATTTATTTGCCAAAATTAGCTGAAAATATATATATATACTGAAAATATATTATTAGGTGTGCACTTACCAAGATATGAGCCTAATGGCATAAGTTATTGAACTCATAAGAAGCACTACAATTGCCAAAAAGAAATTAAAAAATACCGGTCAAGTGCGAGTCGGACTCGCGCATGAAGGCTTCCCTACCATTATCTATAAAAACGAGCAAAAAAATCACGTTTGTTGTATGGGAGCCCCGTTAAATATTTATTTTATTCTGCTATTTATAATTTGTTGTTATAGCGGTAACAGAAGTACGTAATCTGTGAAAATTTCAACTGTCTAACTACAATTTACACGGTTCATGAGATACAGCCTGGTGATAGACGGACGATTAGACGGCCGGACGGACGGACAGCGAAGTTTTAGTAATAGGGTTCCCGTTTTATCCTTTACTCCTAAAACACAAAACCACGGCGGCTTCAACAGAATTCCACTTATATTTCTGCGGCACGAGGTTCGGAAGCCTTAGCGATGAAACTGAATCATTTAGAACAAATTATCTAAGATACAGAAGGCAAATATTGGGAAATATTTGCCGAGTCAAGTTTACGTAGGGCGAAATTAATTTCTTCATTTTCGTTACTCTGTTCGGATATTCCACTTGAATTTCAGACTCCTTCAATTGATGTTACCTGTTTTGTACCGGCTTGATGAAATTTGGATTTTTTTGGATTTAAAGAATTTATTTATCTTATAAGAACAGAGTTCACTTAATAAGATTAAAAACTATTACATTGTAGGTTAGTAGCTTATTGTGCTAGTGTTAATTGTTGGTGGGCGTACCAGCGAAAGTGTCAAGAGTGTTAGTGTGTTAGATGTTGTAACAACTTTCGTTTAAATTGGCTTAGGGTAGTACATTCTTTAATGTCGTCAGGAAGTTTATTATATAATTGTGCTCCCTCATAAAGAATACTTTTTTTCCCATAGTTGGTTCTGTGTGTTTGTAAAACTAATAGATTTTTTATCTTAGTACTACTTAGTAGTTTATCTTAGTACCTTTTAATAGATTTAGTTATCTGATTGAGTTTTTTGCTATAGATATCTCAGTATACATAAATGTTAGCTTCAGTTAAAAGATTGTTTTTCTTCAAAAATGTTAATTTATCAATACTTCAAACATTCTACGTTCACTCTATTTAAGTTCGAGTAATTTGTGACTATCACGATTTTACTCATAATCTTTTCCCATTAAACTGAACAATTTACCATTGGTCCGTGGGGTCCTAGCGCTATAAGGCTTTTTAAGGAAATAGCAAAAAGGTTAGTCGACATCACAGGAGACCGAAGAGCTGGTAGCTACCTAGTTCAAAGGGAGAACGCTGCCAGTATCTTCGGAACTTTGCCTAAAGGGACTCCTTTTAATAATATATTTTAGTTTTTTATATTATATTATTTAAGGTATTTAGTTTTAGGTTTATTTTTCTTTTAGTAGGTAAATAGTATTTTTGTTTTATTTCTATGTATAGTATTCGCGTAAATATAAGAAAACAATAAAATAGTAATGATTTAACATTTAGACGCATTTCAACCCGACACTTTTCATCCGACGTACCTATAAGATAGGTGCATTTCGCACGAGTTTCGAAAAGTCTGAATTGACTGTAACAGCGAGTGTATTAATCAAACGTGAAGCTGTGAAATCACGCGCGCTCCCACTAATCCCAAAGACAGGCGAAATGAAAGGGGGAAAAAACGGGAAACATATTACCGATGTTATCAACGTAACGTGTCCCCATTTATCACCGCCGTGAGGTATTGCGTATTATTCGTAGACAATATCAAACGCTACCTCTTGAGGGACGGGAAGTAGCGAGAGAAAAAAACCAATGACCTTGGATGATAACATGATTAACGCATTTTTTTAGTCCCCAGACTTAATATTGCATACATTCAATTATATATAGTTTAGTCGAGGCATTTATCAAATAAAACCCAACTGGCTATTGAAAAAAACTGGCCAAGTGCAAGTCGGACTCTTGCACAAAGGGTTCCGTACCATTATCTATAAGAACGAGCGAATAAATCACGGTTTTTTGTATGGGAGCCCTCTTAAATATTCTAATCCTATCTGTGAAAATTTCAACTGTCTAACTATCACGGTTCATGAGATACAGCCTGGGGACAGACGGACAGTGAAGTCTTAGTAATAGGTTTCCCGTTTTACCCTTTGGGTACGGAACCCTAAAAATAAGTCCAAGACTGTCAAAGATTCTATTATTAATTTTTCTATTATTTCTTCATTTCTCATTTTTCTTATTTAGTACATTTTTAAATATAAATATAAAAAATACATTTAAAAATATAAAAAACAGTTCCCCACCGGCATCTGGAACAGGGTCCTAGTTACCAGTGGTTAGGGCTCCAGAGAGAGGAACTTCCTCACAATGCGCGCCGTCTCCAGAAGTACCGCCTTCTAATCTATTATTACCTTCTATTATTTCTATTATTAATAATGTTTCCCAGTGGAAACATTATTTCTCCCAAATAAAAAACGTTAACGTGTTCCTCTCTATAGCAATGAAAATCCCTCATCACACATTAACAATACTGGCTCTACACGTTGTGCACCCACGAAAACCAAGCTATTTGCACTAAATAAAACCTATGTTGAGCTCAAAGCGCTATCACAAGAACGGTTAATTCCTACCATTGTCCACGGGAAAATTGCATTCAGCTATTTCTATGAAAAACTTCCAATTATATGCACTGGCGTCGGCAGGGGAAACTGGCTTTTATGTTCATACACATAAGTGTTATGTAGTAGTTAATTTGTTTTTGCGCTATGCGAGTTTAGTTTTTAGTCGATGTCGGATGTCTGGCGGAACATGGATGCTGGAGCGCCAATTGAGATGGAAATTGTTACAGTTCAGCGTTATGTTGAAAGCCTAGTTCCACTACGATCGTTTAACTACAAAACTTTAAACACGTGAGTTGTTGAATAGTGGAATATGGAATTATAAACCTTATTCATTATTATAAGTAGGTATTAAGTAAATTGACTCCACGGGTTCCCCCAGATTACCACGGAAACCGCTTTCTCTTGACGCCTCGTCGTATAACACAAATTATCGTTCTATTCTTACTTTCCTCGCACTAGCAAATTTTTTAATAAATTGCATAAAGAATTTAACTTAGATCTCTTTCAATTGACGAAACCGCAATTAGAAACAATTATAACCAAACAATCCTTTACTTCTCAACCCATTGCATTGAATACGTAGGTATCTTTTGAATTTATATATGAAATATTTGTAATTTCCTGTTATTTAAATACTATTTTTTTTTGTGAAAACAGAAGGCTTATGTATAACGTGTAGAATCGTTATGTTTTTTAAAAGCTGTTGTCTTTCCAGTTTAAAATAAATAAATAATTTTATGGGCTACTCGTATCACAGTCATTTTTCGTTCATAAAAAAGAACTAGGTACTTTTTTCTTCAAATTAGCATAATTTTGTTTTTAAAACTATAAAAGGAAAACTGCAGATTACTTCGGTATTTGTAGCGGTTTCAGTAAACAATATAATATTCAGTGTAAACAGAATAACAAAATGACAATCGTCTTTCGCTTGACTCATGCAAACCAACCTTTGATGTTCTTCCACCCCTTAATATTCCTTTGACATCTACTAACTTTGTTACCTCACCAACACACATCTTACGGAGCTATACAAAAACAAACTTTATGCCGCCAGAAATAGGAGTATTTTAAGTGAACTTTATAAAGTTGTTAGTGGATATCCATCGTTTGTCTGTCAGTATCCGTTTGGTCTGGTTTAATGTAATACAGTTTTAATGAGGATGGATGCAGTCAGGAGTTTAGTTTGTTTACACGTAAAGCTCTTTGAGTTTGCGGGTGACAGATTCGATTTAAATGTAAAGTTATATTTCTTGGTATCTTCAATGGGAATATAGCTTTACAATTTTTTTCATGGTCTACTTTGAAATTGTTACTTAATAAATGGTAACTAAAGACGAACCAGGGGCCCGATTTTCGTTTGATAGAGATAAAGCTCGATTCGAGATTATCTCTATTTTTAAATCTCTATTAAAAAGTCACCAAAATGTCGTGTTCATTCGACATTGTATGTCGATCACAAATTGTATGTCGAAGGCTATATCTCTATTGTGACATTTTGAAACTACGAAAACTCGCTATAATCGACATATTTTGTTATGTTTCGAGATATCTCGAATAGAGATTTATCTCTATCAAACTAAAATCGGGCCCCTGAAGATGTTTGACTGTTATTTATATATAAATTGTTTCATGACTGAACATTTAGGAAATATTTATATGTTTTAGGAATATGTAGGACTAAATGTATTGGTAGCATAAAAATCGAGCAAACACAATGCGGCTGCCTACTCAAGCCTACTCAACTGAAGAATACCGTTCCAAACTCTCGTTAATTGAATCTGAATAAAGTTCCGAAGCAAGCTGCCGCTAAAACGCGAGACGTGCCGCAACAAATATAACTGCGCAATGAAACCAAACAAATTACTCTCGCCCTCATACCGAATCTCCAATTCTAATCCCGCGGAACATCATTACGTCGGGAAACTTTTCACTTAGCGCGCTCAATGGGAGCCGCGAATTAAATTTCAGAGACATCAACCGGAATATTTGCGTCAATCATTGTTTTCATTCGTTTGGATATGAATTCTCCCTCTCAAAGACTTATTTTCACAACCTTTATTTATTCCCCAACATTCTGCTGAATTGTTTTCCTGAAATAGCGACCACTTCAACGTTGTCATCCGACTTTTCGCCCGAACATCCTCTTTGATCAATAACCTCTTCGATTGAAGTGGGCGTATCAAAAAAAACTGATGACGGGACACGTTCTTTCTGAAGTCTCGAGTCTTGAGTCTCATCGACTTACTGACGTTGGACTGGCGGATCTTTTAAGTGCCAACTCGTTTGGCGTTGAAACCAGTGCGTCAGCGTTTGCAGGGCACCGCTTGAGGCCACTCGATCCCCGTCATCGAAGACAAAATGCTACGACGTCACGTCCCGAGAGCCTTTCATGTTCTGATTTTTGTCACGGATTTCTTAAATATAGGTTGTTTAAGTCGCGTATATAGGAAATTACGAAGAGGATTGTAGGATTATAAAAAATGCAGGACTTTTCCAAGAGATGTTCTAGTTATAGCCACTAGGTGTCTCTGAAATGACTATATCTCTAATATAATGTGAATTAGAGAGACCATTATGTATTACTTGCGATTGATTTTTACCACCTGACACCCTTAAGAAATAACAGTGAATTTTCTAGCCCATTCTGTCACATAGGAATTTAGACTATTCTAAGTAAATAATGTAATTTTGTAACATTGTTGATGCTTCACATATTGCTAATACATGGTTTCCAAGAATATTTTGATTCTTGATAAATGTGTTCCTGCTATTGGAAAAAATAACCATGGAATGGGACGCTATAATTTTTTTTGTTCATAAGTATCTTTCTATTCGTAACTGATAAAAAATCTGATTCTGATTCTTATCGCTTGTGCGACCGAGTGATATCGACCAACATGTTCTCCAAAATGTTGTATACATAGATAAATAATTTTATCAAACAACATTGTCGCTCACTGAATGGGCGTTCAAACTTGACATTATGATTAATAGTGTACCGTCCAAGGTGTTCTTGAATAATGACCCCGAATTAGAATTTGTATCGCGCGCGTAAATTCGTTATGATTTATATAAGACAATTTCCTTCATTTCAAAGTTTCAGCAATGTTTAAATGGATTTAGTGATGAATAAATTTACTAATAAAGTCCAATTTCCTTTGTTACAGGTACGCTAGATATAACTTGGATGAATTATCAACAAGGCTCTTTAGAGTTAATCATTTGGCCTATTTACGGAAGAAAAGGTAAGATGAAATAGTATGTACCAAGCTTGATTTTATACTCAAATTAATTTTATGTTCTTCTAAATTGCTTCCAGAGACTTAACTGCTAAAAGCTGTTTGTTTTTAAAAAGAGATACCTACCAATTTAAATGCCTGTTCTCATGTTAGAACATTAAAAAAGTTACGAAGAATTTGGTGAAAGCCTATATAATCTCAAAAAGTAAGGTATTACTCTATTAAAAGTAAGGTATTAAATATGTATTTTGTATTTAATTATGTAACATAATCATCTATATTACTTGATCACTGTAAAACCTACTTTAATAGTGCCCCAAGTACAAAAAGCACTTTGCAAAAAATTACCTAAATTGGGTCATTTTATATATTTTTAAACATTGTCTAATATTAAACGCCGTGAAGAATTTTTCAGGAAAAAAATAAATTTTTAACAAAAAACAAAAACCTTAAAAACCTTAATGAATTATAAGGTTATTTCTAGCTTTTTAGTGCACATAGGTTTTTGAAATCGGTTTTTGTTTTTTGATAAAATAAAAATTATCACACTTTTTATTGTCAATAATCATTGAAAATATGCAATTATTATCTCCTCATAACAACCCTAAAAATAAATATTTACAGCCAAAAAAAATCCCCTCCCCCTTTTCCACCCCTTTGGTGGGTTTCGATTTTTTTTAACAATCCGTATTATACAAAAAAAGATTTTTCGAAATCTGTTTACTAACGCCGGTGATATGCTGTAGTCCGGATTGGACCCCCATTGACAGAGTGGAAAGAAGGGGGTCCCCTTTCCACTCCTTTGGGGGCAAGTTTCGATGTTTGTAAACACTCCGTATTAAACAAAAACTAATAATTAACCTAAATGAAAACTCCTTAAAAAGCCGTATACTACTACATCATCCACGTAAATAATGATCATAATAAACATAAAAATGTTCATAAAATGAAAACTGCTTGGCCGTACACTTTTAAATTTTTATGGGACCAAATGGCATCCGCATCAAATAAAAAAAGAATGACGTAAATCGGATCATAACTCGCAGCGTAATCGGTGTACATACATAAAAAAAGACCGATCGAATTGAGAACCTCCTCCTTTTTGGAAGACGGTTAAAAAATAGCACATCTTTCATCCCTCTCTAAGAATGCCCTCCTCTAGATACCTGACTAAGTATTATAAATAGACACTATGTCACTCGAGGGTGGTCGTGCAAAAATTGAGCATCGTCAATCTTAATAAACTTGTAAATATTTCTACTGTACGTGTGTACGTCACTGAACTTCTCCTAAACGGCTAGACCGATTTGGATAAAATTTTGTGTGTATATATCAATGGGTTCCTGGATGTTTTAAATTCACAATTGGACTCGGTAGGTGGCGCTGCTTTCGTATGTCACTAATTCTAAGGCGGTACGAAGTCCGCCGGGACAGCTAGTAGTATTATATATTCGCATCAAAAACGATTTTAATGCGAAAATCATGTCACACCACTCTTTGTGAAATATCGTATATCTACATTACGAGTTTCTAAATTGTACTTAGTTAAAATTGTGCTTAAAAAAATATTTTAAACAAAAAACAAAAACCGACTTCAAAACTAAAAAGTAGGTGTCAATCAACGTCAGATAAGGCAAATACACACATGAATTGGCACCGACACCAAATGTAATGAATTGTAAAGTTATTTGTAGCTTTTTAGTGCACCTAGGTTTTTGAAGTCGGTTTTTGTTTTTTGGTAAAAATATTTTTTTTTTCATGATTTTTAGTGTCAATAATCGTTGAAAATTTGCAAATATTATTACCTAATGACAGCCCTAAAAAAGTAAAAATTTACAGCCAAATAAAAAATCACACTCTCCCCTCACCCCCCCTTTCCACCCCTTTGGGGGTGGGTTTCGATTTTGGTTAACAATCCATATTAAACAAAAAAAGATTTTTCGAAATTCACTAACGCCGGAGATATGCTGTAGTCCGGATTGGACCCCCATTTCACCCCCTACATATTTTTTCTTTCAAAATTCCTAAAGACGTGTTTCTTTATTTCGTTTCAAGTCGATCAAAAAATATTTTTGAAATTATGTGACTTTCAACCCCCCATTTCACCCTCAAGGGGTTAGATTTCTGATAATATTTTGGAAATGGGACCAACCTTGAAGAATTCCCTAGTAATGCTCAAAAAAAATTTTGAAATCGGTCGACAGACGCCGGAGATATGCGGTAACATACATAAAAAAAAAAAACATACGGGTCGAATTGAGAACCTCCTCCTTTTTGAAGTCGGTTAAATATAAGAAAGTACTTTTGAAAGTATAATGGAATACATTAAATACATCTTAATGTCTCTTAATGTATCTTGGAGCACATCTTATGAGACCTTGACAAATAATAATTATTGCCACTTTATTGTTTTCTTATATTTACGCGAATACTATACATTGAAATAAAAAAAAAAAAAAAAAGTAAATACACGCGATAAAATCCGTAAAATAGTTTTATTTCAATATTGCCACTTTATTAATTTAATAATTGTATATTGCATACCTTTTTTATATTTTTATGGATAAAATAGAATGTCAAAAAGTAAAATAAAATATTGCAGTGATAAACTCCATAAACGCAAGGATTATAAAAAAAGGGAAATCCCAAAAGAAACATGAGCACGGCAGCCATAAAACACACAAAGACATCCCATATATTGAACTTTTATATTATCTTATTGGACTGTGAAAAGCACGTCATCCGTGAAATAGCGAACTCAATATCCTCATCAGATTCTAATACACTCCCTTTTATCTGTCCAAGTGTTCTACATAGCCATCGTACAGTCAGCTTCGGACAATAAATCAAGATCAAGTTTAAACATCGATTATTTTTAAAAAATCGATTTCCAACCAATTAATTTAAACAATCGTTGAACTGGATGGCAATTCTCGCGTGTTCGACATTATCTCAAATTCGACATAATTATGTCGAAACTCCAAATTGGCTGTATATTTTCGTTTTATTTGGACATATGTCGAAGTAGAGATTATGGCGGTTATGGTAGAGATACTATTATTATTTATTGACCATTCATAAGTGCCTGTATAGGTTTATATGAATAAAAAACCGCCCAAGTGCGAGTTGGACTCGCACACGAAGGGTTCTGTACCATTATCTATAAAAACGGCAAAAAAATCACGTTTGTTGTATGGAAGCCCCCTTAAATAATTATTTTATTCTATTTTTTAGTATTTGTTGTTATAGCGGCAACAGAAATACATCATCCGCGAAAATTTCAACTCTCTAACTGTCACGGTTCATGAGATACAGTCTGGTGACAGACGGACGGACGGACGGACGGACGGACGGACGGACGGACGGACAGACGGATGGATGGACGGACGGACAGCGAAGTCTCAGTAATAGGGTTCCCGTTTTACCCTTTGGGTACGGAACCCTATAAATTCTGATTCTGACGTACAGGTTTCCTCAAGTTTTTTTTTCTTTTAAATCATTAAAGTAAATACTAGGAAGTGGTGGAGTGTTTTTGTTTATTTGATGCCGACTGTACTCAAAATATCGTATTACTGGCACATTTCCTATCCTTTTCAACTCAGTAACTAGCGCACAGAAATCCCTTAAGAGCCCAATGTGTGGCTTTTGTCCAAAATATTTCGTTCATTTCTAACGGACGAATGTGTCGAGGTTCCGAAAAATTGTAAAAAGATCACGTCGCTTCTAAGTGAACTAAATTCAATTATTTATTGGAAATCGCATTTTGGTTTAGTTTTAGTACGAAAGAGGTTACTTCATATATGTGTTGGTTTAAAAAAAATGCTTTACCATGTTTGATTATTTTGTCATAAACGCTTACGTACTAGACAACGTTTATATTTTTCAAGAAATTGTGGCAAGTAGATAGAGCGCATTCACCATGAGTTATTTAGGTAACTATTATATATCAAGACACCATAAATAAAAAATAATCTCTTTAAAAAAATCATGACATACACACGTTTTGTTATTTAGACACTTAAGAGTAGAGTCAGTATATTATAAAGAGAATATTTAATATATTAAGTAACTGTAACAAAACTTATCTTCTATACATACATACATACATACATACATACATACATACATACATACATAACATACATACATACATACATACATACATACATACATACATACATACATACATACATACATACATAACATACATACATACATACATACATACATACATACATACATACATACATACATACATAAATACATACATACATACAAATAAATAAAATTGGAGTGTCTGTTTGTAATATCAAAATAACACTTTTTTACCAAATGCGTATGAAAGTATATACGATACCTATAACGAAAACGCAATTTTAATTTTTTTTGTCTGTCTGTCTGTCTGTTTGTTTGAGGTAAACTTCTAAACGGCTGAACCGATTTCAATGGGACTTTCACTGACAGATAGCTGACGTTCCAAGGCGTAACTTAGGCTACTTTAATTTTAGAAAAAGCATTAGGGTTCCGCGGGAAAAACATAATACCCATATTTCCGGGTAATCTCCCTAAAGTCCACGCGAGCGATTTCGCGGGCACAGCTAGTTGTAGATATAAAAATATCTTTATCGTAGTACGTAAAAAAAATCTATGTCATTGTGACATAGATTTTTTTTTTAAATTATTAAAAAAAAAATCGTGACTCGCATTATGAAAAATATTCCTTTACTAAAATATACACTGTGTCCGCCGCCTATGCATCGAGTGTTCTACGCCAGCAGCTAACAAACCTGTGAAACTCAACGAGGCTCTCCAACACTCTAAGTCAGGATGTTTCGAAGGCTCTCCACGGCGACAACAAGCCTATTTTTGTATCGTGAGATACAATTGAAACAGAGTTCTGAAACCGGTCATAAGCCGACTTAAGTCTGTCGTATTTTTGGTACAATTACTAAATACAGTGATCTCACCCTCATGCATTTCAATTATCCGAATTATCCTGTTTTCTACACGCTTATATTTTCATCTCTTTGAATTTGATATTATAAAAAAGATCTATGATTGATTCAGGGACCGTTATCTTTTTTAGGGTTCCGTACCCAAATGGTAAAACGGGAACCTATTACTTAGACTCCGCTGTCCGTCCGTCTGTCACCAGGCTGTATCTCATGAACCGTGATAGTTAGAGAGTTGAAATTTTCACAGATGATGTATTTCTGTTGCCGCTATAACAACAAATACTAAAAAACAGAATATAAAACATTTTAAATAAAAATTTTACAACCGATAAATTTAAAAAGCAAAAAATAATAAACCTTTTTTATGTAACCTTAATAACTAAGTTAAAGAAATAAAAAAGAAAGAAACAAAGAACAATAAATTTAAAGAAATAAACAAATCAAATTAACAATGCAACCTTATACCTAATAAACATAATTTCAGAGTTACAGTCCATTGAATATTTGTCACAGATATCGTGTTCTGGCCTTTGCGTACATCCATGATCCCATCATGCAGTGTAAACTACATTTACGAAGGGTGGTTATTAATATCCAGAAAACAGATAATGAAAATTTTACATAGAACTTTAGATATTACAAGTTATAGAAATCGACGACGAAAAAGAAGTCGAAAAAACATGATCGAATTTCAACAATTTTTTTTACCATTCGGTTATATACCCGATACTCATGTAAATAGTCAAGTATTATTTCGGACTACCGAAACACCCTGTAAAATAAAAGTAGCCTAAGTCACTCATTTTAATACCAGCTAACGGGTGAAAGTCCCGTCAAAGTTGGACCCACCGTTCTGGAGATTTTCACAAAACACAGACAGAAACTTCACAGCCTAAAAATATTTTTTGTTTTCCGTACCTCGAAAGGAACCCTAATAGGAAAATTCATTTTGTCGGACTTGTGATACAGACTGTATATTGTATTCTCTGTTAAAGCCACCGAGAGTTATATAACGGAGGACTCCGCCCTGCGGATTTTTTTTTGACGTTTATCTAACATCCGCCATTGCAGGTGCCGTAGTTGCCGTATCCTAATGCGCTGCGGTAAATTTTTCTGGTTTATCTGACTCCGCCATTTTTGTTTTCCCGTATAGTTGCCGTATACTACAGGTACATGAGATAACAACAATGGCGGAAAAATCGCCGCAGAGATATACGAAGAATTTAGTTGTTATGGGTACTCTAGATACTCTATACCTACATGTAACTACAATGGCGGATGTCTGATAAATGTCAAAAAAATTGCCACAGGGCGAAGTCGATATGGGTTTTAGGTGTGTTGTTTAATAAAAGTCCAATTAGTATATTTAACTTATATTGGGGGCCACATACTATTCTAATTACACACAGCTACACACCCAGAATGTGTACCGGGCGGGAAGCGTGTAGTTGTCACCCCGCTCACACATCCACGTACGTGCACTTACATGGAGCGTGTGTGTGTGTGTCCCTACAGGTTTTCTAGTTACTCTATGGTTAAAGCACATACGTTTTATTTACTTTCATTGCGTGTTTGAAGGCTATAAATCGCAGGGGACTCTGCGCCCGTGTTATTTTACGCTTACTAAACAGTACGTTGTCTTATCTCAGCCTTTTTACGCTCGACTTTGTGGAAAGATTACGCATTATGTGTTCGGATTAAGAATAAATAGCATTTTTCGATGTTCCCATTTTGTGTGTGATTTTCGCGGGCTCAGTTAGATTTTGTAGAAAAGATTAAGGGATTGCCATCTTTATGTACATTTACAAAAAAAAGAGAATTAAAAAGTCACATGAATTTGCTCGCCGCACGTGTATTTTCAGTTATAAAAATACAGCAGTAATTTGAATCTGCAAGATTTTTATTTTATCTTAACTCAATCATACTTCTTGTAATATTAAAGTGTAATCTGAAAGAATTGCAAACAATTTGAGCTCAATAAAAATCTCCGGAGCAACGTGGAGCCTCCGAATAATATTTTCCCCACATTTATGAAATGCAAAAACCTAGCTTTTTTTACAACATCAAAGGGAATATAAAAATATACCCATCTGCTTACCACAAACAGACATTCAGTGTTGTATGTTAGTAGGGAAAGCTTCGGATTAGATTAATTTGGGTGTGTTCATTTCTTTTTTACTTGTATGCAATTTGTTGAAAAGCCTACGACAAAGTTTTGACCAATACCAAAACCAACGTGTTATTAGGTACAAGCTATGCTGGGAGTTTCACTGCGCGATAGAATCAGAAATGAGGACATCCGCAGAAGAACCAAGGTTACAGACATAGCTCGAAGGGTTGCACGTTTGAAGTGGCAATGGGCCGGACACATTGCCCGGAGAACGGATGGCCGTTGGGGCATCAAAGTCCTAGAGTGGCGGCCACGAACAGGCAAGCGGAATGTGGGACGACCCCCGACCAGATGGACAGACGACCTCACCAGGGTCGCCGGGAGTCGATGGGCGCATAAAGCCCAAGAACGTAATTTGTGGCGATCTATGGGGGAGGCCTATGTTCAGCAGTGGACGTCTCTGGCTGATAGATAGATAGATAGATAGATTAGGTACAGGGTGTTTCAGAAGTCTGAAATAATACTTTGACCTTTGCATCAGTATCAGCTATACAATTGAATGGTATAAAAATTTGATCGAAATTCGTCCCTGGTTTTCTAATTTTTTTTCCTCGTCAATTTCTATAACTCGTAATATCTCGATTCCTGTGTAAAATTTGCATGTTCTATTTTGTGAATATTGGTAGTGACCCCGCTTAAGTGTGGTTTTCACTGCTTGATAGGATTATGGATGCACCCAAAGGCCAGAACACGGTACTTGTGACAAATATTCAAAGGTCTATAACTCAGAAACTATGATAGTTAAGTATAAACTGTCTTCACTATACACTCTCATTTGAGCTACCGTATATGTACCCAAAGTATTATTTCGGACTTCTGAAACACTTTGTACACCAAAGAGGGAGCTTTTCGTAACACTTGACAAATTCACGTCTAATTTTGTGAGCGACTTTGACGTCTACGTACGTTAGATTGTCTATGGCAAGACGTATAGGACTAAACCAGTGGTTCCCAAACTTATTTTGTATACTGTCCACTTTGAGAATAAATTATTTTTTAGCGCCCCCATTTTTTCACATACTTTAAACCAGTATAACGTCGAATCAAATTAATTGATTATTGTGAGCTATATTAGTGGAGATTAAACATTCATTCTAAACGAGACTTTTACTAGGAGTTAATAGCCCACACTTCAGACCTAAGCGCAGTAGGTAGTACATAACAGCGCTGAGGTCTCCCCCCAAGCCTCTACACAACGCCCCCATTTATTTCTGGGTCTCTTACCGCCCCTTTAAGGTCTGCAGCGCCCACAAGGGGGCGTTATCGCCCACTTTGGGAAAGGGTGGACTAAATGGTCGTCGAAAAACAAACTGTATTAACTCATAGAAGAAACACATTTTTCTAACGAAATATCATCGATGACGCGAGCGAATTTAGTCACGTGGCTTTTGTCACTTACATTAAATCTTTGTGTATGTTGGCACCATAGAGGAAACAAAGAAGCCATAGCGAATCCGCCCTGCGTATGGCCGTGCGGCAAATTTTTTGACGTTTATCTGACAATGGTGGATATTGTAGTTGCCGGATCATTAATTCATCATTCATTCAATCATTACTTTATGGTTGACACAGAGTACATTTTAAATTATTGGTAAAAAAACTTTTAAAAACAAGCTTTTATTTTTAATTGCCCTTAGTTTTCGTGGTCTCCTCAGCAAGCCCGTACCCATTTGGTACCCATACTGTGGCAGTGCAGAAAAAATAACTATGCCGCCATCTTGAATGATCCGCCATATTGGAATTAGAATGACGTCACATGCATGCAAGCATGACAACATTTCAGCTCAATCGGTTAAAGATAACTGATTTAAAATTCAGTTGCAAGATTCCACCCGGATATACATTGCAAGTTAATATAAAGCTTGTAACTTGTAATAAAAAATGTGTTTTCGCTCGCCCCGGTGTGTCCAGGTCGCAATACAAACCTGAGGGAACCTGCATTTGTTTTAATATCGTCGGCTTATTGTCCACATTAGTTAAAGCGGGTATCCCGCCGTTATTTCGACGTACAAATTAGCGCCATCTCTCGGCGCCGCCGTGATAAATATCATACCGTTTTCTATTGTGTGAAAATGTTCTGCTATTTGTTCGTAATGTTTTTTGACTTTAATTATTATCTTTTGTTGTTCACGCTGGGTTACTGTAAAAACTAATCGATGTATATACTTATACATATATCATCACGCCTGTATTCCAGAAGGGGTGGGCGCTGCACTGCAGTGCACCCACACTTTGCCCATATATTTTGGTCCCAATGTAATAGGGGGCGAGCCTATTATACCCGTCACGTTCCCCCTCATTACGAGGGAGATTTGGGCCATAGTCCACCACGCTGGCCCAGTGCGAGTTGGTGAACTACCCAACCTTACTATAGACGTGCAGGTTTCCTCATGATGTTTTCCTTCACCGTTCAGCAATTAGTAATCATTATTGAAAATTACAATCGCACATGTAAATATCAGAGCAGGCCCAGGATTTAAACTTGCATCCATTTTTGAGGAACGAGTAACGAGTCGTAATAGCCATCGGGAGTGTTACTTACTTATGTAACAGTTAGTAAAGACCACTCTTAAAAAAATCATTTTTTAAAGGAACAGTTTTTAATAACAGTAAGTTTTTCGAGAATTAAAGTCTGATTTCGATTTTATTTTCCTTGTTAAAAGTTTTTTGAATATATTTACAGGGTGTTTCAGAAGTCCGAAATAATACTTTGACGTTTGAATCAGTATCGGGTATGCAACTTAATACTACAAAAATTTGATCGAAATTAGACCATGTTATCCATCTCTTTTTTCGTCGTCAATTTCTTTATCTCGTATAACCTCGAGTCCTATGAAAAATTTTCATGATGTTTTTGTGTATATTGGTAGCCGTCCTTCGTAAATGTAGTTTACACTGCTTCATAGGGTCATGGATGTACTCAAAGGCTAGGACACGATACCTGTAACAAATATTCAAAGGTCTATAACTCAGAAACTATGATAGTTAGGTATAAACTGTCTTCACTAAGCATCCACATATGAGGTACCGTATATGTACCTAAAGTATTATTTCGGACTTCTGATACACCCTGTATATTCATGACACTAAAAATATTACAAACTCTTAAATTCTTGTTTTAAAGTCTGGCGCTGGTAATAGGACAGGGAAACAAAACGATGGCAAGTAGCCAGGTGAGAGAACCTTACATTATTGTAAATGCAACGTCTAGGAATCCTAGCATTCACAATACAAAATTGTACGAAGTCAAAGAGATTATGGAAACTGAATATTGTTACTAAGTGATTATTATTTTAAAATACCGGAATTTTGGAAATATTTAATTAGCAGTGGTAGCCTCGTGGGCAAGAACGACCGCCTTGAACGTAAGGGGTGCAAGTTAGTTCAAATCCCGGGCCCACACCTCTGGTATAATTTTCATGTGCGAATGTAATTTTCAAAAATGATTACCACTTGCTGAATGGTGAAGGAAAACATCGTGAGGAAACCTGCACGTCAATACAAAGGCGTTTGAAGTTTACCAACCCGCACTGGGCCAGCGTGGTGGACTATGGCCCAAATCTCCATCATATTGTGGGGATGTGCCCGGTATAATGGCAATAGACTCGCCCCCTATTACATTGGGACCAAAATACATCGGCGAAGTGAGGGCGCATTGCAGTGCGATCTGCCTACCCCTTCAGGGAATACAGGCATGATGATGTGTATGATGTATTATTATTTAGTTAGTTTGTAGTGATTTACAAGCGCACTTCAAATAGAATGCTGAATGGTGAAGGAAAACATCGTAAGGAAACCTGCACGTCAATAGAAAGGTGTTCTAAGTTTACCAACCCGCACTGGGCCAGCGTGGTGGACTATGGCCCAAATCTCCCTCGTATTGAGGGGGAATGTGCCCGGTATAATGGCAATAGGCTCGCCCCCTATTACATTGGGACCAAAATACATCGGCGAAGTGTGGGTGCACTACAGTGTACCTCTGCCTACCCCTTCGGGGAATACAGGCGTGATGATGTACTTCAAATAGATCTAAACAAGTAACTGTGTGGTCAAACAAAAATTTTCTAGATTTTTGTTTGACCACACAGTTACACATAAAGCCTCGCACTGACTCCTGTATCAAAAGGCGGGTGTAATCTATTTGCCAATGCAAAACCAACTGTATTGACTCGAGTGGTATAAGACATCGACATAAGACACATTAGTTTGTATGTATATTGATACAATCGTACATTCAAAAATTCAGACGCGCGAGTGTGCGGAGGCATAAAGGTACAAAAGTTTCTTTTTTCATCAACATACTTAGCTTCATACATAATACTTGTATATTTTTTTGTGACAATACTCAAGATCGTGTTTTTATATCCTCTGATATCTACATATTATGGCATAAAATATGGATAATCCTACATAACCCAGATTAATGTTAAAACATAGGAAAATATATTTTCCTTTAATTAGAATGAAGACCGTATAAACAGCATGCCATATTGGAATAATCAAACATTACTATTAAAAAAAAAAGAGTATCAATTGAAGTAGTAACGGGTAATCGCCTTCGTTTTTATATTGAACTAGCTGTGCCCGCGACTTCGCCCGCGTGGACTTTAGGGAGATTACCCGGAAATATGGGTATTATGTTTTTCCCGCGGAACCCTAATGCTTTTTCTAAAATTAAAGTAGCCTAAGTTACGCCTTGGAACGTCAGCTATCTGTCAGTGAAAGTCCCAGTGAAATCGGTTCAGCCGTTTAGATTTTACCTCAAACAAACAGACAGACAAACAGACAGACAGACAGACAGACAGACAGACAGACAAAAAAATTTAAAATTGCGTTTTCGTTATAGGTATCGTATATACTTTCATACGCATTTGGTAAAAAAGTGTTATTTTGATATTACAAACAGACACTCCAATTTTATTTATTTGTATAGATATAGATAATGTAGAACCTGTAAAGTCATGCAACGAACTAAAACACAACATAGCCTCTAAGTTATAGACTTATATATACTTTATCTTATGTATAAACTGCCTGGTTAAATCCATAGTGATTTTAGGTTATTTTTTCACTTATCATTTAAATACATGGGTATTACATTATTTGAAATACATCATGACATACAAAAACCACTGAGGTTTAAAACGATGTTGAAATGACTTACAGTCTACATCAGGAGACTGGTAAAGTAATATAAGTAATAAAGTAGTTAACAGAGAAGGTAGGCTCAGCAAATTTAAACAATACATTCAGGAATAATGAAAATAATAGAACTACATAAGCTTATTTTCTTTTTTTTTATGTGCATCGCACAATGTTTAAGAAATGAGTTTATAATTTACGTTTCATATTAATGAGTGTAAAGGGTGTATTCCTATAGGAAATAATGTAAGCCAAAGACCCGCTATTGTCGAAGAAACTATTGAATCATATTAATATACCGAAACAAAAGGGTTTAATTTAGATTAATTAAAAAATATTCTGAAGTAGAGCAGCTTTAAAGATTATTCTATTTATCAAAACGAAAGGATCCTTAAGGAAATGTGATTGTTTATCCGTAGGGAAGTAATGCGGTATTCATTTAACGGCAGTAATACTTTAATGCTATTAAGGCAAGCCTAAAGACTCGATTACGGGAATAAGCCCGCAAAAAAAACATAGCGGCTCATAAACTGGGAGGGCAAATCCGGGATAATGTTACAATATTACGTTATTGGCACTTCGCCAATGGGAATCAGTTGCACGACAAGAAAGACCCAGGATTGGAATTTCTATGGGCTGCGAATTGTAAGAACGACCTCGCACATATTATATTAGTTGAAAACGAGGACATAAGGTTGGTTTTGTTTTTACTAAATTGATTTCTCGATCCGGGCTTTTTAGAGTGAATGCGAAACAGGCTTGAAATGGTCGCATCATCGCAATTACTTCGAAAGCATCGGTTAAGTGTCCCAATTACAAAATGGTCGGTTTGAGTGGACTGAAAAATTGATTGGAAGCCTAATAATGGAAAATACTCGAACGTTCCTTAATTAGTGTAGCTATAATTATAACAAAGCGATTCCAACGAAATAATTTTACAAAATAGACAAACAAGACTTTACTATTAATTAAAATCTGAAATCCATTCAAATTGTACCTATAACTGAATAGAATTTATTAATAAATTCAATGAACGAACAATTTCGCCGTGTGCCTCAACAGAAGCTGTAGTGAAATCTGAAAAAGGTTTTCATTTCACGGCTATCTTTTAATAACACAAATACGACTTGTCAAAAGCCTAGCCTAGCTACTGGTAGCAATCTGAAATGTCCCACTTTATAGTGAACGGTGCAGTGAATAAAATTGCAATATGGCCCACGTGGGGCATATCGAAACATTGCAAATTGAAAGAGTAGCGAGCCAAGCGCCGTACCTTGCGGGACTCCACTTGCTTTGACCACCGTGAAATTAAATGAAACCCGAAAGTTAACCAGTACTGTCATTCATGATGAATGTTGCGTTTAAAGTAATGGTTGTTCAGAATGTGATGTAAGCTATCATAATAATAACAATGTAGCTAAATATATAACTGCCATTGTTTTTTCTATATCTATACTAATATTAGAAAGAGGAAAGATTTTTATTTTTGTATGTAACGAATAAACTTAAAAACTACAGGACCATTTTCAAAACTTCTTCTACCTTTAGAAAGTTTTTTTTTTTGTTGACGGGGAGGAAATCTTCAGAAGGATTCCCAGTCTTCTGTCTGGGAGAAGACTGGGATATGTGGGATTCTTACCCACTAAAACCTCCCCGGTGGCCGTCTTCGACACGTTAGATGGACTCCGGGATCTCCTCAGGGTCGTCGTCTACTTAAGAGCGTCCAGGGCCCACACCCCAGTCACTCACGACCCCAAGGGTAGCCCGTTGTTTTGGGCCCCGGGCATCAGGGCCAACCTTTAGAAAGCTACATTATCACCAAGTAACATAGGCTATATTATAAACCCGTGCAAACCCGGAACGGACCGTTATTATTTTTTAAAGAGTAACAAATATCCATCCATCGTCACACACATTCACATTTATAATACCTATTAGTTGGAAGAAACGCTAAATCTGTATGAAGCTATACAAGACAAGATAGTAACTACTACAGCTAAGCTTCTGATGATAATTATAAGCCACCACAAAGTACAATGCTAATTAATTTTATTTAAGAATAAGTTCCTGTGTCGCTTTGTATAAAAAGATTTAAACAACTGAATAAAAAAGCAATTTGAACGCGCATTTCTATTTCTTTTCTCGTGCTGCGATGTCCAGTGATTTCATAAAGAGTTGAACCCTTTTGACATGTTTGTCAATCCAGTTTGGAATATCTACGTGAGGCAACGCTCAATTCTGCTCAAAGGTGCATAATTCACGTGTTCCAGACGCTGCGTTAAAATACGATCTAGAGTAGCATCAAATGAAAATCGACCCTACAATGCAGTAATATAGTCTAATTTACAATAGCCTAGTACCTCTCAGTACGGTACACAAAAATCGCCACGCAATTTAAAATCTTGTGCTGCATTCCAACGATTTATATTGGAGCAGCAGAAATAGTTTTTAGATTCAAACGTTTGGAACTGCCGCTTTGTAGCCTGAAATCAAGTCGAGTTTTCGGTTATTTCAGGTATATTCATGCTTTATACGCAAAACATTTTCATGAATAACCGCGTTTAAATGTCCCAATCCATTCGGGTATTATGATTTATATGTATGCTAAAAATATGAAAATAGTACCATGATAACTATTAGAAATATTAGCTAAACTCTAAAAGGAGTTAATAAAGATCAATTTTCCAAATTATAATATTCAAATCGACAAGTATATATACTGAAACTATTACTCGATACGCGCGCAAAACTAACCCCTGTCATCATTGCAACTGATTATCCACGGTGCAATATTAACTCAAAATTTATCACCAGCCGCTACGACTTCCGTTAGTGAGTCAATCTACTTCAAAGACCGTACATCATTGGTTGTTACGGTCAAATATAGCGCGGCGATGAAGCGAGAGAAAATACCAGGTGTTCTTGCAAACGGTAGACAGTAAATACTATCACTTGCACTTAAAACTTGCATGCAAAATACTCCCTATTCTCATTGAGTTTCAAAAAGACCCGTGTCTATAAATAGGGGGTCATAAAAGAGAGAAAAATATTTAGTAGAAAGAAAGGCATGACTAAAAATACATCATCACGTTTGTATTCCCCAAAAGGTTGGGTGCACCTACAATTAGCCAATATACTTTGGTCCCAATATAATAGGGGGCGAGCCTATTGCCATTATACCGAGCACATTCCTCCTAATACGAGGGAGATTTAGGCCATAGCCCACCACGGTGGCCTAGTGCGGGTTAGTGAAAATCACACGCCTTTCTGTAGATGTCCAGGTTTCTTCACAATGTTTCCTTCCCCGTTCAGCAAGTAGTAATCATTATTGAAAATTGTATTCGCACATGAAAGTCTTAGAGGTGCGGGCCCAAGATTTGAACTTGCACCGCTTGCGTTTAAGGCGGGCGTTCTACTGACGACGATACCGCTGCTTTCATGCTAAAATGATGAAGGAAAATATCGTGAGAATCGTGTTAACCAATAAAGGTGAGTGTAGTGAGCCTACCTGCAAAAGGCCAGCTTGCTGGATTATGACCCAATTCCTACTCTTATAGATATACATCATCATCATCATCACGCCTGTATTCCACGAAGGGGTAGGCAGAGGTGCACTGCAGTGCGCCCACACTTCGCCGATGCATTTTTGGTCCCAATGTAATAGGGGGCGAGCCTATTGCCATTATACCGGGCACATTCTCCCTCAATACGAGGGAGATTTTTTTTTTCACGCTGGCCCAGTGCGTGTTGGTGAACTTCACACGCCTTTCTATAGACGTGCAGGTTTCCTCACGATGTTTTCCTTCACCGTTTCAAAGCAAGTGGTAATTTCGGATTAAAATGAGATTCGCACATAAACCCAGAGGTGCGAGCCGGGGTTTGAACCTGCACACTTTGATTTGCAAGGCGTGCGTTCGACCACTCGGCTACCACTGCTTATAGACCCCTTTAAAAATACCTATGTCCATAAATATGATGGGACTCATCAAAAACTAAAAAAAATTATAGGAAAACTAACAGATCTTTTGAATATTTTGTATCAAACAAATTGTACCAAACAAGCTTGAGTTTGTAACGGGGTAGATGTTATGTTTATAATTATGACTCCTAGCACGCTACGGCTGTTGTAATCAAAGTTCCAACACAATTACAACGTTGTTCGCGGCAATTATTTTAACGTTCTTCTAGAATTTAATGTTCTGTCTGTCATTTGCGAGCGCCGAGCTTTCTGTTGTTAATTTTTAATTAAATAACAGCTCGCTAATAGTGACTTACAACTGTGTTGTGTTTCTTAACTAACTGAAGGAGTTTATTAATGGAACAACCTGTTTTTACTGATAAAGTAACATGTATAAATATGTTTTGTACAACCTTTAGTCATAATTTTTGATTTTTGTTTTAAATTCTTACTAGTTATGTGTTATGTTTTACAATTTTCTCTACTCTTCAGCTAACTCTTCATAATTAAAACTCAGTATATTTTATGTTGTTAAATTGTCTCATATAACTCGTTCAAGACTCATCCTTTTATTTAGGTGTACCATAAACATATTTTATTTATTAATAGTATTATCATTTTCCTGTTCTTACTAATTAAATGTGCTAATTAAAATAATATACTATATGAAATTTTTAGGGGTAACTATTCTTGTATAGATACTATGTATGTAATATATATTCTTTCATTTTTTTGTTGCGTATTTCACAAGGTCTAGCTGTATGAAATTAATTCTTATTGTAAACAGCTTACAACTTGCCTATAACAGTCGCGCGTCTACATCTCCACTGAAGTTACCAGCAAGTGCCGCAACAACTATATATGTGAGCACCTTCACAAACGGACTTAGCGGTAATTAGTTTTGTACAATTTTAGACTTTAATGTCCTGCCTGTCATCCGTGAGCTTGATAATGGCTTCCTGTGTTAATTTATATGTGGCCAGATGTAAATTACGATTATTGCACCGTCGGGAGCATTACGCAACTAGGGTCCATAATATTTTGCAGCAATTTTCTGTTTAGAGGAAAACCTTTTTGGTCTAGTAATGCTCCATTACGTTATCCATTAGCGTCTGGCTGGTCTTTTGTTATTCTGCGGCCCTTTTATGAATTTGTCTAAAGGTGTCTAGGTTAACAATAGGACTGGAAAGTGGGTTTGACAGACAGGAGGATTGTTCTCAAAAGTGGCAAAGATTTATCTGAACATTATATGTCTAATCAATTATATTTTAAACACAGACAATTTAATCGAAGGTGGATAAGATAACAAATTAAGATGAAGTGCAAACAATTTGGACAAAAACGCTGCATGGAGAAAATATGTCTTAAACGATTTTTAGGGACACTTTTGGGCGATATTGCCTTATTTACATATTTGGAATCAGCAATTTTTTCTGCGTCCAATAAATATACTCTCCTGTAAACACATCATCAAATACATAATCACGCCTGTATTCCCCGAAAGAGGTAGGCAGAGGTGCACTGTAGTGCGCCCACACTTCGCCGATGTATTTTGGTCCCAATGTAATAGGGGATGAGCCTATTGCCATTATACCGGGCACATTCCCCCTCAATACGAGGGAGATTTGGGCCATAGTCCACCACGCTGGCCCATTGCGGGTTGGTGAACTCTCCGGTAAAGTTAAAAAAATGTCGCTTAAGTCAAATAGCCCCCTCGATATAGTCTTATCTTGTTATGTTACAGACTGTGTTTATCAAAAGAGCATTTTGACCCTATGATAATATATTTTAGGTTGCATTTTTTACAAGAAATAATTTCAGTAAAGGTGTTACGGTGATGTATAAATAATATGAATTTATTATTCTATCTTTTATACACAGGGTATTTATCTACTGAAATTCCTATAAGCCTCAGGCAATTTGTTTAACTTGTACCTATACGGGGTGTACGGTTTAAATCAGCCGTACCTATTTCACGGATCCGATTCGCGGGTCAGTATTTGAATTTCAAACCGCAAGTTTAGTGCGGGGCTACGGTGACCACACCTACTAGTTATAATGGGACACGCTATGATTTATAAAGTTTAAATTAGATGGCACATATTTTAGGTGGCGCGAAATTTCGAGGATAAGGATTTTATGATGGTCTGCATTGTTTATCATTTTCGCGTAACTTTATTATGGCGTTTCATAATTTGTTTTAGTTCATATATTTTTGTTGTTACATCAAAATGTTGTTGTAGTATTGTTAAAATATTACGAAAATAGGTTTGGACAATTAATATAAGTTTTCCTAACTTTAATATTTTTAACAGTACTATTTCGGTGAATGTTAAGAATATTTCTGCCATCTTTATCATTTTCGTAGTATGTTTTTTTATAATGTGTATTTATTGAAATTGTTGTTGCTATTAATTATTTGGAAAAATACCTGCTAGATGCAAGTGTAGCCATTCTTTATCTTCTTCCATCAAATATCATCATTACATTTCGTAAAAAAAGAATAATATTTCATTAGTATCAAAATCACGTTTATTCATCATTATTTAAACAAACTCATAAAGTTATCATATCACACAAACTTGGTAAGCTGAAGAAAATAGTTATCCTATTCAAGCTTTGCGAGAATAATATCCATATTTTATTAAAATTTATGGCCACCCCACCGCGAGCTTTTGATGCTGAATTATATTTCCATCAAAAGTGAGTTGTATCGAAATAGTTTTATGAAACTTGTGTTTTCATCATCTATCAACGTCCGCGTATTGAAATATGTTTTGAATTTCAACATTTCAGGAGCTAATACTTCAATACATTTTTAACAGCTACCTAAGGTTACTTAACTTAATGGCACACTTTGGACCATAACTTTATTAATTGATTAGGCTATTTAATTTTAGGCACATAAATAAGAGTATTTACTCTTAAAAAGAAATTGATCTCAGAGCTGTATTATATCTACTAACATTGTACGTCCTATTCTTATAATTAGTATGTATGTACTTTTTACTTATGGCTAATGTGCCCCGCACACACTGGGGCGTCAAGACGTGCGCGTCAAAACGTTTGCCAATACTAAAACGGACTGTATTGACTCATCGAATAAGCTCATTCTTCAACGCTCATACTTGCACCTAGTTACTTTGAAGTTACTTCACTTCACTAAGTAACTTCATGTACCTAATACTGATACTAGGTGTCACTACACGGATTGCACGTGTCGCACGTGGCGCATCGCTAGCGGCGTTCAGATAAATTTCAGTCTCGAACGACACGTCTGCAAGTACTTGTGTGTAGTTCGTTAACGACTTCCAGTTTGTGCTTCGTGTTACGGACCCTATATAACCAGCTATGTATTTAAGTTTGGTGTCCCTTTGAACCCAATGGGGCATCAAGCCGCGCGTGTCAATAATTTTTCCATACCGAAACGAACTGTATTTCCACACAGTAAAGTTCAATCTTCAACGAGATGACATTGTCAGCACGAGCGAATTTTCACGCATGAGGGCGTGTATTTTACCACAGAAATTCAAGCTATGCTTACATATAGAGCTCGTTTTAGTATTGACAAACATTCTCCCAGTGTGTGGGGGAAGGGGGGGGGGGCTTTAAGCATCGTCTTGTTTGTTTATGCAGTGTCAGTTTCTGTCTTAGAGTTAAAGAAGACATAAAAATCGTGAATGAGTGTATTATATTATATTGGTTTACTAACACCGCCATCACGACTAAAATACACACGTCCTATCAGCGCTGGCACTTTCGCGACAGTAGTTTCGCGTCGCGTTTATACGATGACATTAGTTGCATGACACTAGTTTTATGCAATAATCGCGCGCGACACGAAACTGCTTCTGTGTCGTGAAATAGATGCATGCATAGTAAAACTACGTTTACACGTGAAATTGTTGATGAAATTAATGTCACGAAACTACTTTCATGCCACTATACTCCATTTGTTATAACATCTATACATACATACATACATATACATACATACATACATACAAATAAATAAAATTGGAGTGTCTGTTTGTAATATCAAAATAACACTTTTTTACCAAATGCGTATGAAAGTATATACGATACCTATAACGAAAACGCAATTTTAATTTTTTTTTGTCTGTCTGTCTGTCTGTCTGTTTGTTTGAGGTAAACTTCTAAACGGCTGAACCGATTTCAATCGGACTTTCACTGACAGATAGCTGTAACTTAGGCTACTTTAATTTTAGAAAAAGCATTAGGGTTCCGCGGGAAAAACATAATACCCATATTTCCGGGTAATCTCCCTAAAGTCCACGCGGGCGAAGTCGCGGGCACAGCTAGTTAGAAATAAGAGGCTCGTAGAAGCAGGAGCGCAAAACATTTTATTTCAAAAACAAAACAATAACAATGGAAAAACAGTAACAAATAACAACAAAATTACTAAAATTCGGTAATAACAACAAACAAGGCGTAGCATTCAGAAGTATTCATATGTGAATGACAATCACAGAACATTGTTTACGTCAATTTGACTGCCAACATAAACCGGCAAAATAAGAAAGATCCTGTTGTCACAACGGATGAAGGGATTAGGTAACATATTAGATTTGGTAGGATTATAGTGCAACGAAAAACGTTCCCGGTATTATTCATCCCTGCTTATTTAGGTTTTTTTGTATCGACACTGTTATTTTAAGTTGGAAAAAAATATATATCTAAATGAAAGCCACTTAATTTAATAAATTTAGTTACAGTGAGACTGCTGGTTTAAAAATATATTCTAATAAATTGGGCGTCAATCGTAACTGTAATATGTTAATTGTTACTTTTGATAAAGGGTACATTAAAAATAACCTTTTTTAACTTCTTTCTAATGCTATAACAAATGGAGTATAGTTTCGTAATATAAATTCGGATTTAGTATTATATTGGTTCTATGATTTGGAAGCGGGTTGTAGGTAGTTTTAAGACAATATTAAGTATTGCGAGGACATCCATGCGTAAGCAAGTGATAATCAAACTCAGATCAAGGAAGTTAAACTCAGCATTTCGCGAATTTTAAATGACATTTCTACGGCCTTAAAGTAATTTTCCGTGATGTGAATCGTTTCACCTCAATGGGAGGGACTCAATTTAGATCACTCGGGAAATCGGAGCCGTCTAAATAGACTTTAATTCTATCCGCAAAGCTTCGGTGGATGGTAAAGCAGATTTGCGAATTTGCATCGTGGCTCAAGAGAACGTTTGAGATTTTTCTTAAGTAGTTTTAGATTTACTTAAGTAACTATTTTATGTATATATCAAATATATGAAACACAAAAAATGTTTCTACTGATGTGCGATATAAACTTTGAAGGCATCGGATGTGCCCCAACTACTACAGCCCTTTTAACGTCCCACTGCTGGGCACGGGCCTCCCCTCAATGTTAGGAGGATTTCAGGCCATAGTCCACCACGCTGGCCCAGTGCGGGTTGGCAGACTTCACACATCTATCGAGAACTAGACAAGTTCCCTCAGAGGTGCAGGTTTCCTCACGATGTTTTCCTTCACCGTTTCATATCAAGTGATAATCTCGGATGAAAATGAGATTCGCACATAAATCCCAGAGGTGCGAGCCGGGGTTTGAACCTCCACACTTTGATTTGCAAAGCGTGCGTTCGACCACTTGGCTACCGGTTTCATTAGAAAGACAATAAAGCCTTCAAATTGTTTGCCAATATAAAAATGTACTCTGTATCAATATACATAGAGATTGAATTTCTGTAGTAAAAGCCGGCGTGGCTCAAAATTCGCTCGAGCTGTCAGTGGCATTTAGTTGAATAATAAACTTTTTCTATGAGTCAGTAGAGTTTATTTTAGATTAAGACAATAATTTGACGCATGAGGGTCGACGCCCCAGTGTATGATGATGGTTTTAGGCTACTATAAACAAAATGGATTACTTTTTTTAGCGTAGTAGGATACGCCGGGTATTCAGTATCCACTAGTATTTATTATGTATTGTATAATGTAGCAGCATCTTCCGCTAAATAGTTATGTGCGTACAACAGCTAGGAATAGCTAAATTAACGATCTCGCAAGAGCTTACAAATAACTCTGACGTACACTCGCGACCAAAACCCTTGACGAATACTTTAGAAGTTAAGTACCCTACATTGTTCTTTACTTTTGTGGATATTTGTTATGTACCGATGTTAATAAAATTATTAAGCCCACAGGGGCTTCAAGATATGCACACTTTTGCGTCAAATAACAATACAAAGTATGCCACTATACATAACATATATAAAATTCAAACACGCGTCAATATTTACTTACGTCATCAATGACAATTAGTTGAACAATGGGCTTTTTTCGTGAGTGAGTACGGTTCGTTTTAGCACGAGCAAAAACTGTATCTATAGACCAAAATAATACTTTGCCGTTTGCATCAGTATCGGGTATACAACTGAATGGTATAAAAATTTGATCTAATTTCGTTTATTCAACTTTTTTTTCATCATCAACTTCTTTAACTCTTAATACCTCGAGTCAGATGTCAAATGTGCATGTTCCGTTTTGTGAATATTGGTAGTTGCCCCTCATAAGTGTAGTTTACACTGCTGAATAGGATAATGGATGTGCCTAAAGGCCAGAACACCATACCTGTAACAAATAGTCAAAGATCAATTACTCAAAAACTATGATAATTTGTAATATGTCTTCACTAAGCATCCACATATGAACTACGATATATGTACGCAAAGTATTTTTTCTGACTTCTGATACGCCCTGTCACTTGTATATAAGTATAAGTAACAGCACATGTCACAATATTCCACAAAGTTGTACTTGCTACGCACGGCGACAGAATCCAGTGCATCGGTCCGTTACAAATGTGGAACTGTCTATGATAATAAAGTTAAAGCAGCTCTGTTCGCGTTTGTACAAACATATGAGCAAGCCACCAAGTAACGTTTCACGCGAAGTGCTTTTGTACGGCGCACAGAACAAAGGCACCGCCGCCGCTGTCTTATCGGTTTAAACTAGTTTCAGTCGGTTCTTAGCGGCTATGCAGACGTTTGAGGGCTACCACTTGTACGATGCACATTTATTTACAGTACGATAACGTTAAACGTTGTGTGTAAACGCTATCAATTTCAGATATCAGCACGCTGCTTATACTTTTCTCTAAACACTTTTCATCAGAACGTTACCTCACCTGGCAATCAATTCTATCACAAAATCTCTTTGATGAATTGTTTATTGGAAGTGTGGAAGAGGAAACCATACTGACATGAGCCACACACGACTTGCAGCAAAGTGCAAGATTAGAATTATACCACTAAATATCAATTTTGTCTCCTTCTCTCCAATGAAATAAGATAGAGAGAGCGACACGGTGTAACAAAATTCGTGGCACATTATCATTTTGAATCATCATTGGTATATCATTGATCAGAAAAAAATCCGCGTCGAATGGTCCATGTCTCGTCTGCCTATGACAAAAAAAATGATACAGCGTGATTTTTTAGGGTTCCGTACCCGAGGGGTAAAACGGGAATCCGTCCGTCCGTCTGTCACCAGGCTCTATCTCACGACCGTGATAGTTAGACAGTTGAAATTTTCACAGATTATGTATTTCTATTGCCACTTTAACAAAAAATAGAATAAAATAAATATTTAAGGGGGTTCCCATACAAAAAATGTGATTTCTTTGCTCGTTTTTATAGATAATGGTACGGAACCCTTCGTGCGCGAGTCCGACTCGCACTTGGCCGGTTTTTTCTAGTTTAATTAAGGGATTATGAGTTTTTGAAATAGTTTTTCGGCTTTGGTGTATAACTGGATATTTTGGGATACGATATTCTGCTTTCCTACGAACGAAAAATATGACCAATTTTACATATGTCGAATTAGAGATGATGTCGATTTTGCGAGAATTGGGTCTCAGAGTTCCATGGTTAGACCAGTTGATCAAGAGCTTTGACTGCCGGGTATGTCTATGAAAGTCAAGTCCAACAATAAACTTGTATGAGGATAATCTCTAGATAGGATGAAGAAGATAACACTGCAAGCTCTTCTACACGCAGGTACTCACATAATACCGTCAGACTGCCGTCGAAGTTTGTTGCTCGCAGTTAATTTTCTTTGTGAAAATTCTGATAACTTCATGAGTGTTAATCTTTGAGACTCTAGTTTTAAAGTAAATCAACTTTCTTAAGACGCAGTCATGTTAGTTCGCAGCGATAGCTGTGTGTGTCTTTGCGAAGAAGCCTTTGAACAGATGGAGATATGACTAGTTGAAATAATGAAATTAAAGCATTCAAAATCGAAATCAAAGATCCATAAAACTCTGAAGTTGACACGAACGAAAATATGTTTACAATGGCAGTGAGGCTGAAGTTTTTACAGGGTGTGATGTAAAAGTTACAGTTCGTGACTGAAATATTGAGCTGGCTTCACAAAAGAAATGAGTTCAGTTTATGAATTTGGATTACGCCTTTGTTTGATAGATTCTCAGTACCATCACAATAAACACAATACAAAATATTCAGTCTTTAGCTTAGTGGTTAGAGATGGGCTGCTCTTGCAACCAAGAGGCTCTGTTTGATTCCCGAATCATAAGACTATTGAGATGAGACTACCCTTAGCACATCTTAGTTAGGGAGACTAACAGAAGAACAATGTGATGACTTTGCAACCTTTTCAAATAAAAAATAATTAAGTACTATAAGAAATCTTCATGGTATGATCATCAAACTAAGTTTATTTAGTACATTTTTTAGTGAAAAGTATTAAAGATGTTGAGAAATAAAGTGTTACATAAAGTTTTATAACTCCGCATAGAAAGCGAACTACATTAGCAAGTGCACGAAATGTTTCCTCAAGACATAACTGAGAAGCGAAGTATATGCAGACAAGCAACGAGTTAATATATCGAAGAGGGAGCCTTTCCTAAAATTTGTCAGTTTCACAATTCCAATTTTGTGTGTAACTTGAACATCTACGTACGTCAGTTTGTCTATGTCAAGATGTATAAAAGTGGATGTGCTATCAATGAGACCAATACCGGACAAAACAAATTAGTCTTATTGACACAGGTATATATACCTACTTTCTATTAATCATTGCATACAAGTGCTGATAGTGGCAAAAGCTACGTTCCGTAAGTCCTCAAGAAGCAATCTCAAAACAATCCGAGGCACTTAGATTTTATCCACAGTCTCTCATCAATGCTTGCGAGGACAATAAAACATTTTAATTTTATTTATTTGTGAAAGTATGAAATTTCATGAGAAACAATCATAGGTCTCTCCTCATTATCCAAGTATATATGTATCACCGGAAATTAAATACATATTAGAAGCGCACGCTGTGTAAGCCCTAACGACAAAATAGTTCCGGTTTCACCAGAAAATGTCCAAATCTGTATTTCTCTACGCGCCGGAGAAACTTTCTAGCTGAAAGCCACTTTTGAAGAGTTTGTGAGGTGCTTACTAATGTTCTGAGTTTGCATATAGAATAATGTAAAGTCCTATATACTGATGTTTCTGGAATATAAGTACCTGAACAGATTTTGTAGAGAATAGATATATCATGATACATACTTAAAGTAAAACAGTGAGCTAAATGTTTTGACTGCATGAAATTAAATTCGTATACATTCTACAAAAGCGCTCATAACGGGAAATGTCAAGAATTTTAATATTTGAATTCATATCTGCCACGTAGTTCTTTTTTTTATGACATAGGGAGGCAAACGAGCAGACGTTTCACCTGATGGTAAGTGATCAACGCCGCCCATGGACACCTGCAACACCAGGGGCATCGCAAGTGAGTTGCCGGCCTTTAAGGAATTAGTATGCTCGTTTCTTGAAGATACTTTTGTCGCATTGGTCCGGGAACACCGCTGCAGGAAGTTTATTCCACAATTTGGTGGTGCGAGGGAGAATATTCCTGGTAAATCGCACTGTACTGGAACGCCATTCATCCAGATGGTGAGGATGGTAATGCAGTCTGTGGCGAGCCGTGCGATGGTGGAATTCAGCGGCGGGTATAATACCGAACAATTCCTCGGAACACTCTTCATGATATAAGCGGTAGAAAATGCAGAGAGAGCCTACATCTCTACGCAACGCCAGAGGGTCTAGCCGATCGGTAAGCTTTTTGTCATCGACAATTCGAACTGCCCTTCGTTCTTCTCTTTGTACTTGCCTTTGACTATTGTTTTTTCAACCAGTCTTAGAGTCACTGAAAGAGGTCATTACCACTGAAAAAAGCCTATACTCAGTTACATATCATGTGCAGAAACAGCCCCTTACCACCACATGGCATTCAGATATGACACACGTGACAGACACTTTTAACTCTTCTTCTTTTTTACGCAATGAATGAAATGATATTTAATGGAATAAGATGAGGAATGGAACCACCTGCGGGTATTTCAGCCAGTGTCAAGTATCTAATATCTTTATTTGAAAAAAGCAACCATGGAGTTTCTTGCCCATTCTTCTCCTTAGAAATGCATTCCGAATTCGTGGTAGAGTTACTATTTTTATTATTTGTTGTAGTATAGATTTATTTATTTCTCTCACAATTGATTTCATGCGATATGATAGTGTACAAAAAATTGGTGTACAGAAGACACCAATTTTTAGTGTACAAAAGATCAGTCAAGACTATTCATGATTTATTGACGATTCATAAGTGCCTATTGGTTTATATGAATAAATGAATAAAAAATATTCTGATTCAAATAGCAAAGGCAAATTCAATATATACACATCTATACAAATAAATAAAATTGGAGTGTCTGTTTGTAATACCAAAATAACACTTTTTTACCAAATGCGTATGAAAGTATATACGATACCTATAACGAAAACGCAATTTTTAAAATTTTTGTCTGTCTGTCTGTCTGTTTTGAGGTAAACTTCTAAACGGCTGAACCGATTTCAATAGGACTTTCACTGACATATAGCTGACGTTCCAAGGCGTAACTTAGGCTACTTTAATTTTAGAAAAAGCATTAGTGTTCCGCGGGAAAAACATAATACCCATATTTCCGGGTAATCTCCCTAAAGTCCACGCGGGCGAAGTCGCGGGCACAGCTAGTTATAAATAAAAATAATGACAGTGATAAAGATGGCGGATGAATCCAACAGTTAACTCATTACAAAATCAATCTAAAATTGACAGTAACTATTGAAACAACATTACTTTGAGTGGTGGGGGTAAGGCATGAGGTTTTTTCTAAAATAGTAATGAACCCACACTTTTATAAAATTACGTACCCCTAACGAATAAGTCATCCCAGTTAGCATAGCGGCGTCATGGCGTGATATCTATTGTCGTCTGAGTGCCGTACGAGTAACTGGATTAGCGGACACCACCTGACTACGTAATGAAGGCCGGGTGAACCCGGATAAAAGAAAAATACGGATATGCATCACGGACCAACATGTAACATTGCTTGAAGCAAAAAGGACTGTTAAAATTTATGAAAGTCGTACTCATAGGCTAGTTTTGACAGGACAGGCAAATCAGAAAAATGATAAAAAAGCACATATATGGTCGAATTGAGAAACCTCCTACTTTTTGTAAGTCGGTTAAAAAGTAGTAGTAGAAGATGACTAATCTGGTTGAAGCATATCGACGCTTGAAAGGCAATCCTTACGTAGCGACAATTTTAATATAAAAAAAGAAACTTGAAAATTTTGTAAGTGACTGCGTAGACCTATAAGAAACAAATGATTTGGCTTGAGATGTAAATCATCCACTTCTCATGTAGAGAAAAATCGCACTAAAAATAATATTGCAATAATAGTTATGGAAGTAAAATATGCAAACGTTAACCTGCCACATTATTTACGTTGAAGAATACTACGGAATTGGTATTACAACCGGTTGTGACAAGACAAAATGTGAGATAATATGAAAATGTTGTCTCTCTCTCTCTCTCTCACGTTACAAAAGTGAGAAGGAAATCGGTGACACGTATCTAGTTGTGTCTAATGCTAGTCGTACAAAAGATAACAGCGTTCACGGCCAAGATTTAATTACGTATAACCCAGTACTAAGAATTCTGCAGAAGTGCGTTGCAGTGAGGCGTCGGGTGAAATACCGCAAGTGCTTCGTTGCTATTCGTTTCTATAATTAAGTTTTACAGCTCCAAACTTCATCTAACATTTTGATTATTATAATGGACAATCTTGGTTGACTCAGAACTCAATTTGGTTATACAATTTTAAATAGAGTATACGTCATACCGCTGGACGCAGCACTAGATGGCTACAATAATTGACCATAAAAGTTTACAAAGGAAACTGCAAGCAAGCAATTAAACAGCTTAATTCAAAATATGTTTTTAAACATATGGGTAAAATGAAGAACCCCTCCTTTTTAAAGTAGATTAATAATAAACCGAGAAGAAGGTCAAGTATGTTGTAAAATACATAGTTGTCTAGTCACAGAATGATTTTGTCTCAAGATTTGCAGCGGTTGACTCCAGCACGTGTTTCCTCCGGTGAAGCTGTAAAGGCCGACTCACGGCCAACAGCGTAGTCCATTTAAAAAAATCCAGCACGTGCCTTGCGTTACATTAAAGAAGATTAAAGAACATTAAAGAAGCTTCTACATGTTGGACTCATAACCCAAGTCTTCCAAAGATTCCCGGATCTCAATTCCAAAGTGGAATAACCAAACTATCATGGTTAGGTAGCAAACAGTTAAAACGCGATCGTTCTCTCGACCCATAATACACCAACTGTAACAAAAACGTATTTTTATACAGAAACGCGAGCATCGAGGGTCGCGGCTGTTAGCAGCGCAAACAAGGAAACCGCATCGGAATTTCAAATGTTGGATCCGAAGCTTTGATGTGGCGTCAAAAAATTACCTTAAACGCGTTTATCGTCTTAAAAGGTAATGTGATTTGGTGAAAGAACGGCATCTTTTCGTTTTATGGATAATTATGGACAGAATAATTCGACAAGAATAAGAAAATCATCAATAACGTTTTTACTTTAAAGATTAAGCTTTTCTTAGACATACATACATACATATACTCACGCCTGTTTCCCATGGGGGTAGGTAGAGACTACCGTTTGCCACACGCTACGATCCCGACAAACCTCTTTCGCTTCATCCACAGTCATACATCTTTTCATGCACTTCCGTCGGTTTAGGGACAGCCGTAGCAACGGACTTGGCCTTTCTGGAAGAGACCGTTAATCTGGTCGTGAAAGGTCCTCCTCGGGCGCCCTCTTCCGACATTTCCACTCACTTTCTTAGACTTGGGAAGATAAAAAGGTTTAGTTTGATGGTTTATTTCTGTAAAATTCGTTTGCTGCCAACTTTTTTTAAATTATCTATAATATACAGGGTGTATCAGAAGTCCGAGATAATACTTTTTCGTACATATATGGTAGCTCATATGTGGATGCTTCGTGAAGACAGTTTATACCTAACTATCATAGTTTCCGAGTTAAAGACCTACTAGAATACTAGAATATTTGTCACAGGTATCATGTTCTAGCCTTTAGGTACATCCATAACCCTATTCAGCAGTGTAAATTACACTTATGAGAAAACAAACACATTACATTACATGCAAATTTCACATAGGACTTGAGATATATAATATACGAGTTATAGAAATTGATTATACCATTCAGTTTCGTCAAAGTATTATTTCGGACTTCTGAAACCTTATGTATAGTACAAGCTTTTCTTAGTTTAGGGTCATACGACGAGTATATCTATTTTTATTTGTATTTTCTACAAAGAACGCAGCGTGACCTGTGTCCTCATTCCAACATATTTTCCATTGGTTCCATAATACCATTTTCACTGAAAAATGAGTTGTTCACTTCCCAGTGTGGCATTTGAAATTCTAATTTGATATCTTGTTTGTTCTTAGGGCGATGAGTTACGTGGTTCCGCATAGTTTGGACAGAGATACGCATTTTAGGAATTAAAAGGATTGTATACGTGGCGCGGCAATGCTATAAGGTATTATGTGGTTTTATAAAATTGAAATAGTGAAAAAACCGGCCAAGTGCGAGTCGGACTCGCGCACGAAGGGTCCTGTACCATTATCTATAAAAACAGCAAAAAAATCACGTTTGTTGTATGGGAGCCCCCTTAAATAATTATTTTATTCTGTTTTTTAGTATTTGTTGTTATAGCGGCAATAGAAATACATTATCTCTGAAAATTTCAACTCTCTAACTATCACGGTTCTATAACTACTAACTAACTAACTATAGCTAACTATGTGACGTCATTCTAATTCCAATATGGCGGATCATCCAAGATGGCGGAATAGTTATTTTTTCTGCACGACCACCGTATGGGTATCAAATGACAGGGCTTGCTGAGGAGAACACGAAAAGTAAGGGCAATTAAGTAAAAACTTGTTTTTAAAAAGATTTTTTTTAAAGTAAGCGCACCACTATAATTTTGAGCGAAACAAATAGCTCCAACTTGCAATGCATCCATCTCTATGTTCCCCACCAATAATGTTGCCACAAAAGCCGAGATTGCCCCTGTACAAACGTAAATTACTGCAAAATATCTAAATACGGCGGCCGCGACCGCAATTGTTTTGGTTTTGAAAGCGGTTTTCGTGTTAATTTTGCAACGGTTGTAATTGCATGATGCAATTTTGTACAAGGGTGTAGCTAGTTGAGTTTTGCTTCAAGTTTGTAAATTTTAAAATATTTCTCTGTCAAACTTCCATTGCCATATACTCGTACATCATGTTTTAAAATGATTTCGTTGGTATTTATTATTAAATCTAAAATAAAAAATAAATAAAAAATAAATTTCCCTGGATCTTCTTTTTGCAGTGCTGTCTCCTACCGGAGCTTGGTAATCGTTAGGGTCAATTATATTTTTTAAACTACGGCACGGAATTAGGTGTTTGCTTTCCGAACCATTCACGCAAGTTCTTCAGCCACGATATTCTTCAGCAACCGCTGAAGCGGCTCTTCTGCTTTCTATCTTTTCTTGTTATAACCAACGTACATGGAAACCCGGGATCGCTTTTTGTCATGTGTTACTTGAATTTTTAACGAAATAATGTTTCTATTTTCAAAATCATTGGCTGTAGTAGCCCTAAACGTAAAGTGACATACGCTGCGTTGTCGGGGCGCACCGCATTGTATTAATTCCGTGCTATTTATTTCTTCCGTTTATTTACCATCGAGGATTGTTCGCGCTGCCGCCCTCAGACTTTATAGCTATTCTATGACTTCGCTTTAAGAGCTTACTCTTTGTGTTTTGTATAATTAACTTATAAATAGTTTGTTGTGCTTGACTATTTATAAGTGATTTGATATATTGAGATTTTGAACTAAAACGATTTAAAATGTACCCAGTGCGGATGATATAAAGTTGATTTTTAATAAACTAGAACCAGGTTATCCAAATACTAAAGAATTCAAAATACTTGAGAGAAACCTCTATACTGAAGAGTTTGCTAGATATGCTTAAGATAGGTAGATAAATACTTCTCATGAAATCCCATTCCCATGAACCTATCTTAAACCCTCAAATAGCGTCTCAAGGTGCACTTTGTATAAAATACACTACGTTGATGATCTCTTGACAGCGAATACCAAACAGCATTTGATCCACGTTTAAAAGCTCTTTGATCGATACTTCACTGTTGAAACGCTGCATTCGAAGATCGGGCAAAGCTTCAGAAAACTAAATCCTTCGAACGGTTGGTACGTTTTGGGACCGATAACAATGGTACGGGAGTCGGGGATAACAGACGTACTCATCGGAAATTCTGATGGTTCTGTTCTGACCACTTGGGGAGAGCTCGCGTTGCACTGTTGAATGCCAATTCAGTTTTCTCCTTTTTGATTTGGCAGCTAGATTCGCTAACGTCGGAATACGGAAAATAATGTGGAATAGTAATGGCTATCGGAAAGAATTGTGGGGGTGAAACGATTGTGACTTCTTTGGATAGCCTCTGCAAAGATTTTGTGTGCCAACTACTTAAAGAACGTTAAAATTATGCTTCAAAATAGAAAGTATTTTAATATAAATGCTCAGCCATATACCTCAAATAATGAATGAAACATGGATAGCAAAGTTACTTTAAATGTAATAATTGTGAATTAATTGAAAATGGAAACGTTTTATAATGTAGATGTTAGTAAATGCTATAAGATTAAGCGTTTAATGCAACTACTAAGTATTCGGGTGTTGCTTAACCTCATTAACTTCATTTATGAGATATAATATATGTTTTAGTTCAAAGTATGTCTTAATTAATGTTATCTATGCATGGTTTTTAAAAGATTGAGAAAAGAAACAATAACCTAACAATCGTCTTGGTAATTCTACAGACTCAGAGATCTAGATTACAATTTAAAAAGTGTTCCACTAGGGATGAGACATCATGTCTGATTATATCAAAAACAATTTTCACAATGAAAAATGAAAATTCTCATGGCGGGCGGTGTTAGGTTTTATTATCATCCCTCATGTAAATAAAAACTTGAGATACTAAAGAATCTTGAGTCAGGTCGACGTCCCCAGTAACCTCTTGTAATATTCTAAATGAAATTCTTAATGGAAAATATTATATGTCATGAAAAACGAGATGGCAGATATAGGTTTGCTCCCAGACAGAGACATGTAATGTTTATTTATAACCTTGAAGAGTAAGTGAGCGAGGAACTCTTTACGTAATATCCAAGTGTTATTTGGGATTCAAGGGAAATTAGATTCTATGAATATATGGGTATTAAACCGTCATTTTTTAGGGTTCCGTGCCCAAGGGGTAAAAGGGGAACCCTATTACTGAGACTTCGCTGTCCGTCCGTCTGTCACCAGGCTGTATCTCATGAGCCGTGATAGCTAGAGAGTTGAAATTTTCACAGATGATGTATTTCTGTTGCCGCTATAACAACAAATACTAAAAAACAAAATACAATGAATATTTAAGGGGGCTCTCATACAACAGACGTGATTTTTTGCCGTTTTTATAGATAAAATGGTACGGAACCCTCCGTGCCCGAGTACAACTCGCACTTGGCCGGTTTATTTGATAATTTTGTAGTAAGTTATTTGTGCATTAAAGACGGAACATACTGTCATGAGTGAAATCTTCTTTTTACGACGAGGAATGGCTTCGTCTGCGTTTAGCGGGTATTTCAGCCAGTAATTAATAGCAAGGGAAAATTAAATAAATTAAAATGGATGAGGACAGTTATAAAGATGGCAGATGAGTGAAATCAATTGCATTTTGTTTTAAATGTATTTTGTGCCTTTTATTAATGAAGATTGCTTAATCAATTGAAGAATGTGCTTCTTCAAGGAGTTAAATCAGTTCGTTTATCATATTGGCAGTTTGGAAAATCCTTTCAGCTATTATCGTATATATGTAAGTAATAGCTGCGAGAACTAAGAAATCATGAAATTCAGTAAGCTTTCTGACAACTAAAATGAGAGAGAAGACGGCCAATAATTCATGAAAAATAATAAACGAGTAAGAATCACGTGAAGGACACAAGTGGCGAAATATTCGAAGTTCCACGAAACGTCAAAGTGTTCGTCGCTTTGATGTGAAGGAGATAAAATTTCATATGCTAAATAAAATTAGAGGGAGGGAGCTCGGGACGCGTGTTCCGTACGCTAAGCGTAGCGTGTCATGAGTAATAAGCGTGCAAAAAGAGATGGCAGCTTCATGTGGCAAAGTGCTACTATTGGTGATGGAACTCGCTAAAGAATCGTCACTTCTAAAAATATCATCGTTTTCCTCGACATCAGCCCCCTTACCACCATGTGCCTTGCAGTAATGTTTTTAATATTACTTTCAGGTTTTGACAGTTAATTTAGTACAAAATCTGTCATAAAATAATAGTTAATATCAAAACTCCAGTCAAATATGACTTAAGCGACGCTTTTGGGCGATATTGACTTATACATATATATATTTGGAATCAGCTATTTTTTCTGCGTCGAATGAATCAGAATTTTTTTTATTCATATAAACCAACTATAACTATATGTATCATGTTTTTCCCGAGGAACCCTAATGCTTTTTCTAAAATAAAGGTAGCCTAAGTTACGCCTTAGAACGTCAGCTATCTGTCAGTGAAAGTCCCATTGAAATCTGTTCAGCCGTTTAGAAGTTTATCTCAAACAAACAGACAGACAGACAGACAGACAAAAAAATTTAAAATTGCGTTTTCGTTATAGGTATCGTATATACTTTCATACGCATTTGGTAAAAAAGTGTTATTTTGATATTACAAACAGACACTCCAATTTTATTTATTTGTATGTATAGATATATATATATATATATATATATGTATGTATGTATGTATGTATAGATATAGATACAGGCACTTATGAATCGTCAATAAATACTAAAAATAGTAGCTCTACCATGCATTCGGAATGCATTTCCTATGGAGAATGAGTTTGCTCTACAGTAAAGTTAAGTTAAATAGCCGTCTCGATATAATTAATACACTATCTACCAGTTTGCATGGTAACTACGAATACATCTGATCTTGTTAATGAGTCTCTGTACTACTGGCTTGAGACAGAGTGCAAAGTTGAGCGATTTCTCCAACAATGGTATCCGTTGGTGATGTATTATTCTAGAAATAAAGAGTTGATTTCTTCTAAAGCAGTGGTAGCCGAGTGGTCGAACGCACGCTTTGCAATCAAAGTGCGCAGGTTCTATCCCCGGCTCGCACCTCTGGGTTCCATGTGCGAATCTCATTTTCATCTGAGTCTATCACTTGCTAAGAAACGGTGACGGAAAACATCGTGAGGAAACCTGTGTGCCCGGTATAATGGCAATAGGCTCGCTCCCAAGACGAGATGGTATGAAAATAGCTGTAAAATTGTGCCTATTGTTATTTAAGTTATTACTTAATTATGCAAAAGAATATTTTGATTGCATTGGCAGTACTTCATGTTCGAACAATACGTCAGCATCAGAGAGATTCAACGCTCGAATATCTGGCTCGCTGTAATGGAGCCGAGATGCTGCGCCCCCCCTCAAGTCCTTGGAGAAGCCAGCATTGACCTAGCTGCGGTGTGGGCACAGCCTTGTATGTATCCATTCCATTCAGAATCAAACCATTGTAGACATAAGCTGTTCTTGTTCTCATTGAAAAGTTAGAAGCTTCTGCTGCATTCGACGCAGTTTGCGACTTACTATCCAAAAATGAAGCTCTTACTCTCTGACTCGATCCACTGCAGACTGTTTCAAATCTATATGCGACATAATAACAACCTTATCTTTTATCTGCAAGGCCTCTTAGGTATGCCATTAGTTTATTTATTGTTTTAGAACATTGGGACCAAATACATTGGCGAAGTGTGGGCGCACTGCAGTGCACCTCTGCCTACCCCTTCGGGGAATACAGGCGTGATGATGATGATGTATTTTTTCTTCTAACCTTCGCTCTCTTTTGCTGATGTGTTTAACGTAAAGCTCCCTGTACACTGAGGTGCCAAAACGTGAGCGTCAAATCTTCTGTTCATAGTTAAGTTATTTTGCAACTAAATAACATCAATAGCGGAAGTGAATTTGAACACGTAGTCGCGTGGCTTTTACGACAGAAATTCTGACATTTTGACAGAAAAAAAAATGTACGCACGCATTTTAACATCTCAGTATGCCTTGAGCTTAACTCATAACTATCATTCATTAAAAAAAAACTTGAATATAAAATCGAACACACAACATTCAGCAAATTAAAAGATAAAATTTCACCACCGAGCATAGGAATCAGAGAACAATCTTGTGTAAAATTATCTATGCTCTTTATTTTGATGCTCCAGTGTGCCCGGGTCATAAAAAAAGTTATAGGTTGCCTGACTATTTATTTTTTAAATACCGTAGTTCTTTGGCATGCGCACACATTGCTTTACTGGATTGGTTCCATAGATCAAGACTAGTTTTTTTTATTATTATTTGCCTACTTTGTGTCCCACTCCTGAGCAAAGGCCTCTCCTTTAATACTTCACACACTGCAGTCTCTCCGCACAACTATGACAACACAAGACTACTTTAAAGGGGTGTAATCAAAAGGCCTTAAAAAAATCTTAAAAAATATATGAATGCGCTCATTCATAAATGAAAGACAAAATTTGGTATCTTAAGTATTTAAGGGGTTCCCCTCCATGGATCCCTCCGTGGATCCATGAGTGGAACAATGTCTGCGATCCTTTAATTTACTTGTAATCAAAGTATCTATCGTCACACGCGATATCTTCCTAGTGCAAAATGTACAGTGGCAGCGTCGCGGCAATTTTGAATTTTAACAAACACATTTTTATGCATGAGTCGTACGATTTTCATCGAAGCTGTGCGTTCTTATCCTACATGTATGAGACCACGCGTTTACTTAGCCTTGATTACGGCTTTACGATTTTATGTATTGTGTATGGGCTTTTGTGGCATGTCATCGTAGGTGTGAAGTTGTGATAAATATAACACTACTGCTACAGCCCTTTTAACGTCCCACTGCTGGGCACGGGCATCCCCTCAATGCGAGGGGAATTCAGGCCATAGTCCACCACGCTGGCCCAGTGCGGGTTGGCAGACTTCACACATCTATCGAGAACTAGTCAAGTTCCCTCAGACGTGCAGGTTCCCTCACGATGTTTTCCTTCACCGTTTCATAGCAAGTGATGATCTCGGATGAAAATGAGAATCGCTCATAAATCCCAGAAGTTCGAGCCGGGGTTTGAACCTATACATTTTGATTGCAAGGTGTGCGTTCGACCACTCGGCTAACACTGCTATTAAAATGAAATATATCGCGTATTAATAATATTTTAATGTACGCAGCATTTTCAACGGAACTTAGTCAAAGTGGTTTCTACGAATTCTACGGTTGTAACATAAATAGTTTTGAAACTGACTGTTACTTCTTCCTTACTTATTCCTTACAAAACGAGTCGTTGCCTCTTACGGTACCTGTATTCGTTGTGCATTATTATAAAAAAGGAAACTGAAATAATATTAACAATATAGTTGCAAGATAGGTTGTGATAAGAGGGCGGATGTTCTTTAACTAGCCTCTTGTTATATAACTTTTCTGTAAATAAAATTGGTTAATTTATAAAAATAAAATGTGCCTTCATTAATGTCTTGCATCCAAATATGTAATTTTATAAGTCTTATAAAAGCTTATTATATCTATTATTACGTTTTATGTAAAAAAATATCACAAGAGATTTTAATATTTTGAAAATCCTAGCCAACATAAATCAAAAGGCCACAGCACGACTGGCGATCGTTGCTATCACGTAATAACATCACTACGGGAATCCAGAGAAAATGAAAATGTACTCCGCCCAAGCGTTTAACCAATCACAAACTTAAAAATACTTGTTAGGTAAACTCTATGGTGACGCTTTAAAGGCTTATTCACCTTATTTCGTTCCAAGGTACAATTGTGAAATAACATTTCGGTATCGTGGACGTCCCGCATCCCAAATTCAGATGGAGTTTTTCAGGGCCAGCTTTGGGCAGACGCCAATGTTTTGCGGTCGTGTTTGTTTTCAGTTAATTTATGGATGAGAATTTAGATTTTTAAGGAGGTTATGAAAATAAACATATAGTCCGTACAATTATAAAGTTAGATCGTTAAGGTAGTGTAATCAAACAAAGCGTTACTTACAGGAGTTACAGATACGACTAACGCTGTTTCGCTAACGTGGCGTTAAATTTTAGCAAGTCTTTATTCGAAATAAGATTCTTATAGGTGCAGTGGCAGCCTCGCGGGCAAGAACGCCCGCCTTGAACGTAAGGGTTGCAAGTTCAAATCCCAGGCCCGCACCTCTGAGATAATTTTCATGTGCGAATGTCATTTCAACAATGATTACCACTTGCTGAACGGTGAAGGAAAACATCGTGAGGAAACCTGCACGTCTATAGAAAGGCGTGTGAAGTTCACCAACCCGCACTGTGCCAGCGTGGTGGACTATGGCCCAAATCTCCCTCGTATTGAGGGGGAATGTGCACGGTATAATGGCAATAGGCTCGCCCCCTATTACATTGGGACCAAAATACATCGGCAAAGTGTGGGCGCACTACAGTGCACCTCTGCCTACCCCTTCGGGGAATACAGGCGTGATGATGTATTATTATTATAAGTTTCTTATACTGCCGATGTATTGAACTAATCGTTTCTCTTACTGATAAGATAACCATAGATGTTAATTACTTAGCCTCGAACCCATCGCTCACAGGCCCATCAAAATGAACTGCAGGTACTAAATCATAGAAGAAGCAAATTTTCCATAAAAACATCATCGATGGAGCGAACGCATTTTTCCGCTCATTCGATTTTCTCCAAGAAATTCAATCTTTAATGATATTAACACAGAGTACATTTTCAAACAATACAGTTAATACGCTCGAAGGCAAGGCATTAGTCTAGAGAAAATTCGTTCTTATCACAATTTTAATAAGGTCGTATACCCTACGAATTAGGTCAACAAAAGCAATCCTTATACCCCAATGTCGGAAATGTGTAGTACACGATTTGATGGATTGACGCGGGTACCTGTCGCCGCCATGAGACAAAGGCGTGATGTATGATGCCAAAAATATTGGCTGCCGATACTATTAATATCTGTCGATTGTAATTGGGACAATGTAGGGACAGCTAGATAGGTTTTATCGTTGATAGATAAGATACAGATAGTATAACTTTAATACTAAGGAGGTTATCTTGTTTAAACTTAATACTAGTTAGTATTAAGTTTTAAGTGTTAAGATGTGTGAAGTCTGCCAACCCGCACTGGGCCCGTGTCCAGTAGGACGTTAAAAGGGCTGTAGTTAGCTAACTAGTCAAGTTCCCTCAGACGTGCAGGTTTCCTCACGATGTTATCCTTCACCGTTTCTTAGCAAGTGATAATCTCGAATGAAAATGAGATTCGCACATAAACCCAGAGGTGCCAGCCGGGGTTTGACCCTGCACACTTTGATTGGAAGGCGTGCGTTCGACCACTCGGCTACCACTGCTAAACTTAATACAACAAGTGTGAAGAGGAGCCACTTTTTTCCCGCTTACGCTGAAGCTAAAAGGAAGAGTAATGATTTTAGCAGTCTGTATGTATGTTTGTTTTTCCTTCGTAGCGCCTAAACTATTAATCCAATTTTGATGAATAAGGTGTCAATAGATTTGTTATTATGCATCGGGTATAGGCTACATTTTAATCGACCTCAACAATAGGAAAAGTCGATTTTACCCTGTAGACCCCGATTTTTTCCGTAGGAAAGTTTCAGTTTTTTTTATTAAATTAATTATTAGACCTTTGTCGGTGCCACTGCCATCAGTTGCACCGACAAACGTCTAGCTCCATAGCTTTCACTATCTGATTAGATTCAGTTCAGCCTCCTTCAGCTCCAAAACTTCTCTTTTATCTGATTCATGATCCATATTTGCGGTCTCCCTCTTCCACTCTTGCCATCTTTATTTCCTTGTATGAGGTTTTTTGTAAAGGTGTCATTTTACATGACATGGCCAACCATCTTGACGGCTTGATCCAGTGGTGTGAACGTAGGCCGCTCGATTCACTGGACCAGGTGGTTGCGAGTTCGGTTCCCGGTAGTGGCAAATTTCGGAAAATAACCTTTTTGTAATTTCCCCTGGCTTGGGCGTAACTGGGATCGCCCCCAGTCCATTGTATGATACCCATAGTACAAACTTTGCTTAGTTTGGGATCATACGTCCGGCTATATAATTTATCTAGCAGAAATGTTGTCAAGTGTTCATGCTCCTTCATACTTATCTCCATTGCATAGCATCTCACACGACACTTACGCCTTTCACCCATTGACACGAGCGATCTTTTTGAAATTCACTCCATGTTAATTGATATAAAGACTGAATTTCTTTGGCAAATATCGCTTCGGAAAGCACTGGCGTCATCGATGACATTTCGTTGAAAAATGTACCTTTTTTCTTAGTGAATACAATTAGTTTTGGCAGAAAATGGGTCTCATGCGCTTTGACGTGCCTGTGTGCACAGAGTTTTATTCGCCTCGCTCCTTCAATGTTATCAGGACATTTTTAGTAGTCAGGTCGGTTAATGCAGAGCAATATTGTGACAACAGATTTATATTGTAAAAGTTTTCGTAGCGACTGTACTCAAATCGTTGAGTAGGTACTTCACAGATGTTTTTTGAAAGCTTATCTTAAAATTTGTACCAATTTTCAAGCATTTAATCCTCGGTAAAAAAGTAGCGCCCATAACGGAAAAAAGTGAGAAGTAAGAGACTAGAATGGTTTGGGCATGTGATGAGAAGAGATGAGAAGCATGTGACTAAAAGAGTGATAACTATGAATGTGGATGGATACAGAACGAGAAGAAGACCAAAGAAAAGATGGATGGATTGTGTAAAAAGTGATATGAATGAGATCGGAGTGGATGACGGTATGACGCAAAAGCGAGATGAATGGAAGAAAAAGACATAATGCGCCGAAATAATGCCGAAATAATGGGATAAGGTAAGGCAAATGAAATGATTAATCCTCGTGTACACTGTCAATATGCAATAAGATTGAATGTCTGTTGTAAAAGCGTGAGTGTCAGGTCGTTGCAGAATGAACTTTTTCTGTGTAACAGTAGAGTTCGTTTTGGTATGGGCAGAACATTTGACGCCCCAGTGAGCGAGGCCTGAGACTCCATCCAGTAAAAGGATTCGTCAAAAATTATTCCAAAAACAAGAATTTTAAGGTTTCATCTAAAACATTTTACAATGCTTGTGAAAGTACGCGTAGTAAATAAATACCAGACATTTACGACGTGGAACATAAGCCTTCTCGCTGAATCACCTTCTGTTTAAAGGCGCACTTACATGAGATCTTGTTTATGTTTTTTTCGTAGGTACAGTTCTGTTATAGAATATGACACAACAAAATTTTAAACCACCGTTATATAAACATGTTAAGGTGAAGGTTAAGGTTAAGGTGAAGGTAACTATCGTGAGGAAACCTGCATGCCTATAGAATGGCCTGTGAAATTCACAAATGCTCAGTTGGTCGGTGTGGAAGAGTATCGCCCGAATCTCCATCGTAATTCTTGAGGAGGAATATGCTCAGTATAAAGGCAATAAGCTTGCCAAAATACATCTACGAAGGGTTTGTGCACCTGCAGTGCACCTTGGCTCTATCCCTTCAGGGAATACAGACGCGATGATGTATTATGATGAAATATGCTGATACCCGAAATTAGCAAGCAAAATGGGTGATGAAGGTGAAACATCGCGAGGAAACCTGCACGTCTATAGAAGGGCGTGAAGTTCACCAACCCGCACTGGGCTGGCCTCGTGGACTATGGCCCAAAACTCCCTTGTATCAAAGGGGGATATGCCCGGTATAATGGCAATAGGCCCCCTCTTTGCCTACCCCTTCGGGGAATACAGGCGTGATGATGTATCATTATAACAATATAAATGTCTAGAGGTGGAACCACGTCAAATAACTGATTTTACATTAATATTTATTTTCTTTATTTCACAGGTAAATACAAATTACAATCAGCGCTCCTAGTAAGTTCGTAAACCTCGGCGAAACAAAATAATATCATTATTTACCTACAGGTATGTAAATTTAAATGTCTAAATTGGTATTAGTTTGAACTCGGCAGGAAACTTTATAACATCACAATAGCTAACGAGGCGAAATTCTAGCTTCGCGGTACCCGTCATAATTCTGCCTACCCTTTTACTTATTGATTTAATTTTATGAATCCACTACGAGGTACCCTCGTTTCGAATAGTCTGGAAAGTTTTGTTTGTATCTATTGTAGTTTGATGCAAATGTGTGAGTTAATTATGATTTGGATTTAATTGTGATAAAAGTTTGTCTTCTGTTTGTACACGGTCTGGGAAAAGTGTTTTTTTTTAATTATCTACTAATGTTTAATTATATAGGTATAACGTCTAGGGAGGCGCGCGTGTCGAATTTTCAAAATGGACTGTATGTGACCCACACAAAAATTACATTCCTCAACGGAATGACATTGAAAGCGCGAGAAAATTTTGGCGTGGGTTATACATAGTATCTAGAGTACCCTTAACGACCCTACTTTTCGTATGGCTCTGCAGTAATTATTTCGCCATTGTTGTTATCCCATTTACCTTGAGTATACGGCAACTATATGGGAAAAGAACAGGGGCGAAGTCAGATAAACCAGAAATATTTACCGCAGCGCGGGCTCGACATGCCATCTCCGTTATAATATCTCCATGGGGTTATACCATAGAAATTCCATTTTTTTCTGACACTGAAGTTGTTTTGGTATGTGCAAAAATTTTACACGCGGGCTTTGACTCCTCAGTGTGTGGAGGGTAGTCAGGGGTTCACGCAAATTAAGTGTCGAAAATAACTTCCCGCCGCTAGGCTGCTGAAAAATCAGAATGAAGACCTAGCCAACTTATCTAGTTATTTATAAATTTTATCAACATTACCTTCATAGCGCCCGGGGGTGGTGGAAATGTGAAAAAGGGCCGGAAAAACGGCCGCGGGGCGTCAACTCAATTTTTTCTCCGTAAAAAATGTTTTACCAGAAAAAATGTTTTTCAGGGTTCCGCGTTTGACAAACACGAACGCAACTCAATTAGGTTTGTAATTATAATTCTGTTTAACGACGTTTTTTGTTATTTGTAGGATACTGAAATTAACTTTATGATCAAAGTAAAAGTTATTGACTGCGTAATCTACATGCGAAGGGATTGCGTTGAAAAATATAACTCTTGGAACTCTATTGTGATATAAGTCACTTGGGTAGTTTGAGGGTCTGCTGTTGAAAGTGAAATGTTTCGGGTTTAATCCCGCTCTGGCTATCAAAGTATACTCCTTCGGTAAAGCTGTAAAGTTCCCGCCTCGGGCAACAGCGTAAGTCCTTCGAAAAAAAAATCAAAGTATTGACATAAGACTCTCATAGGCATTTCACGTAGTCGAACGGGACTACTATATGAAAATATTACATTGGAACTATACTAATATAATAATAACAAGTTTAGATATCATAGCGACTTCAAAATTAAATAAATTATTAAAATAATTTACACTTTGCAGTGTATCAAGTATCAATTTATTTTTGAAAAATACCTCTGTAATTCGAGTCGAAATAATTAAAGTAGTCAGTTTTATATTCCATTGAGCTGCAGAACCTCCGTTGAAAATTTTCTGATCCAATTTTACGAGGCTCGCACCACACCATCAGAGTTACCGGATATTCCCAATGGGACTTGAAATATTTGTAAAATGGGAAAAAGCTGTTTCCCGCAGAATATAATATCGTGAAAGCCGTGAGCTGAAATCGACCACGTAGTGTATTAGGATACTTAGTGTTAAAAAAGGTTTTTGATTTTGAAATCTCTGAAGACATTTTTATCAAGTTATAATGGTTCCTCTTTACATAATCGATGACGTCAGATGCTAACAATTTTTGCTAGCAATAAGCCCCCCGCAGACTGGAGCGTCAAAGCTCGCGCGTCAAATGTGAACACCAAAATGAACCCTGTGTCAATATGCACAAAGATTAAATTTATGTGGTAGAACCCACGCCTCCACGCGTTAAAATTCGCGCTGCCAGTGTCATTTCGTTGTACAATCAACTTCTATAACTTAGAATACAGTTTGTTTTGGTATGGCAAAAAATACGCGCGAGTTTTGACGCCCCAGTGTGCAGAAGGCTTTATAATTATTTTTTAGATGTTCCATATATATATTTTTTTTTACAGGTGTTATGATGCGATCTGTTCCATAAACATTCAACATCATTTGTGTCATGTCTGAGAGTCTGTTGGCATGTGTGGTAAGAGCCCATTGTCTTTGCCACATTTACATTAAGACATTATCTGTCTATAGTAGGTCTTGCGATGTTCCATAATGCCGTTCGTTCTTTGCTTTTGTTTCTGTTAAACTGCAGTGCACCACAGAGGTGCACTGCAATTTAACTGTAGGCAGGGGCCTACCCCTTCGGGAAATACAGGCGTGAGGATGTGCTGTATTGTATTGTTAAACTATAAGCCAATATAGTTGGGTCATAACTTTTTATTTTGGGTATCAAATGTCTTCTTCAGGATGGTGTCAAACTTGACAAAATACACGAAATTCAATTTAAAACTGCGTCAATGCTATGATCGACACAGACAGCAATAGTCGATCTGTAATTGGATATTTCCTACGTGAACACCGAATTTTTAAAGGAGATTTCCACCTTCCATATAACATTTTCGCAAGACCTATTGACAAGGGGTCCCCCCTCTCCCCACACTTATTTTGTAATCTTTGGCCCGCAGCCTCGGAATTTCTATCCTTCGTCGTATAAAAATACACTTTGATGTCAAAGTGGAGGTATTTGATATTTCATGTGCCATACCTCGACAATGCTGTCTACTTGTAGAGGGTTTAAAAGGACCTTTTGTCGTGTTTGGAATTGTGCTGTCGATGTCGGAGTGGCCTCATTTGATAAGCTTTGATAGGTTTTTGAAGTGAATTTATTATATTTTTAAGGATAATTTCATTTTCAGAAGGCACTGTTTAACCCTACTTCCCAGAAAGACGGTCATTAATAACGGTGGATTTTTTGTTAAATTATTACCAGAACTTTCCTTAAAATAAATTTACTCCTATCCGACGCACGATTTGAATATTTTGCTTGCAAGTAATGGAAAACAACTTTGTCTTTTACGGGAAAATTCTAACCCATATTTAAATTCCTGGAAATTTAAATCACTCTACAAAATACCTAAACTAGCATTTCTTAGATCATTCCATAGATTTCTTTAAATATGGTAGTAATTAAAAAAAGTTAATACAACTATTAGGTCCATCGTCTTGGACCAATATTTCTATAATAGAACTAAAGGCATGGGATATTAGAATTCCTGAACAGTAGTGTACGTCTGTTCTGTCGTCAAAATGGAAATGTCTTGGGAAAGATGAAATTTTGAAACAAACATACCTTTATATTAGCTTTGTTGTATTCAACGATGGAATATTGATAATTTTGTTGAAAAATTAAACTGTTTATTATGATATTTTTGGGTCTCGATGTAATAAATACTTGAAAGTTTTACCAAAGAAATGTTGTTAAATTATATTGTAGGAATAACAACGGACATTGAGAACAATAAGGTACTATCTTCTTGTGTTCTGTGATTTGGAAATAATCTCTTCACTTACACCTTGATTGACAGCTCGAGTAAAAGCTTCCATAAACAATGTTTTGTGTATAGAGCTTTTTATCTTCGATTTCAGATAAATAATGAGGTAATACATTTTTATAAAGGTTTATAACCTGCCATAAATATGAGCCAATACAGAAAATACTGCCGTTAATAATAATTTATTCAATGTCATAAAGCGACTATTTGGGCAACTAAATCGAGGAGTTACATTCGCTTCACGTTACACTGCCCTTTCGATCCAAATTTAACAAGCCTAATTTAATTATATAAAGTAAATAGTAGTAACGGTGAGGGACAAAGTCGTGAGGAAACCTGCTCGTCTGTAGAAAGGCGTGTGAAGTTCACTAACCCGCACTGGGCCAGTGTGGTGGTTTATGGCCCAAAATCTCCCTCGTAATGAGGGAGAACGTGCTCGGTATAATGGTAAATTGCTCGCACCCTATTACATGGGGACCAAAATACATCGGTACAAAAAAAAAAAAAAAAAAAGTGGGCGCACTGCAGAGCATCTTTGCCTACCGCTTCGGGGAATACAGGCGTGATGATATGTATATTTGATGATGTATTTACAGCAGTTTTTGTGGGTCTTCATTTGAACTTATTTGGCACAAATAACACTCACATGGATTCCAATTTAAATTTTTAATCCAAAGATGGGAATAGTATTGTAAAACCATTTTAAATATATTTTAAAATTTAATATGATTAAGTAATGCTGCCCTGAACTTTGGCCTGGTTATGGGCAGACGCAAATGGACTACTAATTTATGGTAACAACGAAAATTGCTTTCGAAAAAGCTCGCGAATGCTATGAATAAAATTTCAATTATTCGACCGACACTTCTCAGGGCTTTAAATATTCAAAGATAATATGGGCGGTGTTGTGGGGTGTCTACGATCGTCTGTGAGTGCGTGAAATTGTTGGGACACTGTGAATAGGGGTATACACTATTACCAAACCACTAAAACCTTGGACACAGTGTGGCGTCCAGAATCGCGCATTTTTTGACAGAACCAAAACGAACTTTGTGTCAATATAAATTAATATGGAATTTCTGTGGTAAGCCACGTGAACACGCGTCAATTCTCTCGCACTTTCAATGAAATTAAGTTTATCTATACATCCTCATAACAATAAGACATCATCACGCCTGTAGGGGTAGGCAGTGGTGCACTGCAGTGCGCCAACACTTCGCCGATGTATTTTGGTCCCTATGTGATAGGGGGCAAGCCTATTGCCATTTTACCGGACACATTCTCCCTCAAATTCGAGATTTTTTGGCCATAGTGCATCACGCTGGCACAGTGCGGATTGGTGCACTTCATACACCTTTCTATAGATGTGCAGATTTCCTCAGGATGTTTTCCTTCACCGTTTCTTAGCACAATGATATACTCAGATGAAAATGAGAAAAAGAGCTTTATCTATCAGTCTTTAAAAGTCCTTTTAGTATTGGTAAACATTAATTCGTGAGCGTCTAGACGCCCCAGTGTCCGCAGGGCTGGACCCTTTTTGAGTAAGTTGTTACCTACTTATTTAACGCCGCAACCCTAATAAAAATATAACAGCTTTGGAATATCTTCCTCTGATCGTAACACAAACATATGTATCTACCTCATCAACGTTTTGTAAATTGGTGGATCTATTGAATAGTCCAGTAAACATGATCGACTGATAAGGCTTTTCATTTTATCATGCGTCCAAATGGAAGCCCATATGACTCTCAAGGCCTTAGGCCTCAAGATTACATCATCGTTGTAGAATGAAAGTGGCTTCACTACGTATTATGTTTCTTCTTCGGGATCTATATATTATACGTACCTACTATAATAGTACGTACGACCTTTCACGACCAGATTAACGGTCTCTTCCAGAAAGGTCAAGTCCGTAGCACCCTAAACTGACGGAAGTGCATGAAAAGATGTATGACTGTGGATGAAGCGAAAGAGGTATATCAGGATCGTAGCGTGTGGCAAACTGTAGTCTCTGCCTCCCCCTATGGGATACAGGCGTGTGTATATGTATGTATGTATGTACTTTAGATAGTAACACGTAGTGAAGCCACTTTCATTACGCTACTTACCCTCGCCACCATCGGTTCGAGCGTACACGCTGGAATAAGCCCGTACGCGTTGAAACGCAAAACTACATACTTATATTAACTTTCTTAGTGTAATGCCAAAAGGTGTATCTAATATTAGACTGCTCGAGTATAATTCTTTTCTAGTATTGAGACGAAGGTGCTGCCTGCTCTCATGGTGCTGCTAACTCTGAGAATATATTACTCAATCCTGGATATTTATTTTTTTGAAAAGAGTAAGCAATTAATGAAAGTAGACTGACGAAAGAAATATACCAGGCAAACGTGATTGAAATGTCGGAAGAAGGCGCCCGAGGAGGACCTTTCACGACCAGATTAACGGTCTCTTCCAGAAAGGTAAAGTCCGTAGCACCCTAAACCGACGGAAGTGCATGAAAAGATGTATGACTGTGGATGAAGCGAAAGAGGTATGTCGGGATCGTAGCGTGTGGCAATCGGTAGTCCTGCCTCCCCCCATGGGATACAGGCGTGTGTATATGTATGTATGTATGTAGTAAGCATTGAGTTTCTTTTCAGCTCTTCTCACTGGAAGCGGCATTCCGAACCGGTGGAGTAGAATATGACTACTTGTAAGTGATTTTTGGCCTACACGAATAAAAAAAAAATGTTTTGAAAAAAAAAGCGCTTGTCTTTAATAAGCTGTCAGACGTACCAGAATGTATTGCCTACACCCAAGTTCTCGATATGAACAGCCATGTAAGTGGCGGTCTTGAGTTAGGGGCGGGGATGACCACTGCCCTTATCGGCTAAATTTTTATGGGGAGATTACGGGCCTGTACTGACTGGGGCGAACGAATTCACAACTTTTTTGTATGTCAATAAACATCAACGTTTGCTTTAACTTTTCCCATTATTTGGGGTCGGCGCAGTATGTCCTTTTCTTGCTTCATATCACTTTTCACATACTCCATCCATCTCATCTTTGGTCTTCCTCTCGCTCTGAATCCATGCACATTCATACTTATCACTATTTTATTCACACTGTGATAATAAACATACAGTTTAAATTTCTGTAGTAAAAGCCACGCAACCACGCGTAAAATTCGACCGCGCTATCAACGACAATTCATTAAAAGAGTGAGCTTTGTCTACGAGTCAATACAGTTCGTTTTAATGTTGACAAAAATTAACATGCGCGCGTCTTGAGACCCCAGTGCGCCTCAAGCTTCATCCGCATTTGACAACTTAAATTTCTATTGTAGAAAACATTTGCGAAGTGTGCAGGTTCAAACCTCGACTCGCACCTCTGGGATTTATGTGCGAATCTCATTTACATTCGAGATTATCACAATTGCTATAAAACAGTGAAGGAAAACATCGTGAGGAAACCTGCACATCTGAGGGAACTTGACTAGTTTTCGATAGATGTGTGAAGTCTGCCAACTCGCACTGGGCCAGCGTGGTGGACAATGACCCGAATCCCCCTCGCGTTGAGAGGAGGCCCGTGCCCAGCAGTGGGACGTTAAAAGGGCTGTAGTAAGTAGTAAGCAGCTATTTCCCTTCGAATTCAGCCTACAACTAGAAAACTAATTTGTTCCACTTGTCGCGATGGGTACGTGACTGGTACGTCAATATAGTTTCTGGTACGGTCAGCAACAAAAGTTCAATCCTAAATATATTAGGTTATTGTAAATCCTTTTCTAGATAATATATATACAAAAAGCCTTGGGCAAACTGGGGCGTCAAGACGCGCACAATTTTTTTTACCAATACTTACAGTATTGGACTCTATTGACTCATTGAAAAAGCGCACTTTTCAATAAAATATCATTCATTGACAGCGCGAGTAAACTGTGGTGCGTGATCGTTTTTACCACTGATAAACAATATTTATGTATATTGACTCAGAGTCCGTTTTACTTCTACAAAAGTAACGATGGGTGTTCATCAATCTACGAAACGTAGTTTGTAATTTATTTTATGTATTTTCTTCTAAGCTTAAAGAAAGCTAAAGTCCAAATTCCTTTAACTTACTTCCGGTAATTGTTTTGCTGTCTCTACACGTAGAGTCCATCAGGCTCGCAAATAAATAATAAGTGTCCAGTGCTGTAAAAAATAACGCAACAAAATGGGCAATGAAGGTAATAAAAATAAAAACACCTCGTTTTATTTTTAATACTGGACAAAATGGGGGCTATGAATGTTATAATGTTGGAGTGAGCACGATTATTGCATCGGTTCCGTACGCAAAAATCATCGGGAAATGCATAAAAGACTCAGAATTATTATTTTAATTCAGGTAAACTAACAGGAGAAGTATGGTAACTTGACTTTTTTTTTAATATACTCTCAATATACGTCAAAATGAATTAGGTATTGAAAATGTCGCGACTAGTCGTTTGTAAAAAATAAAGATTTGATTACTGAAATAAAAGCGCGTGGCTTTTATTTCAGTAATCAAATCTTTATTTTTTAATAAATAGATCATGCGCCGTTTTGATATGAACGATAAAAAAATATCAAGCGCAGTGCTTATAGGTATCTATAAATTGTCAAGAAAACATATTATAGGACTTTAGCACGTAATGTATAACTCTATTTCATAATGTACACAAACAAAATTATAATCATATGAAAATACTTTGAAAAATCGTTAACCGACTGTCACAAAGAGTTGTTGGGTGCATGTATGTGTGTCTATGTCATTAGCATGTTCTCCAGAAAAAAAACTTGAGAGGTGTCAAGGGACATCCGGATGGAACGAAGTTCCTTTTGAAATAAAACAATCGAAATCACACACACATTTACAAAAGTGTCGTTACAACTTTTACTCTCACACACACATTTACAAAAGTGTCGGTCGACACTTTTAGTCTTAATTTTTTCCGTCTAGCCCGCTTTCGCAACGCGCCGTAAGGAACTACGTTCCAATTAAAATCAGTTAACTATACTTTTTTTCTCCTAATAAAGATATATTATACTAAAAACATATTTTAACTTATCAAGGCGTGCATTATTAATATAATTTCAACGTATTTAGGTAGTTTAAAAAAACTCGGGAACCCTAAACACCTGGTATCCACGTCCCGGCCATAAACATGACGGACCGGTATATCATCAGCGGGGGTATGCCCTAATGTTGAAAAGGGAACAAATAGCTGTCATATTAACGACCTAATGTTGAAAAGGGAACAAATAGCTGTCATATTAACGAGCGTGACATTAGCACTTTTTGCAAATATTTTTTTGCAGTTTGTACATAACAACCATAGGTGCGTCTAAACACGCGCAACCATTTTTTTGACAATGACATAATGAACAGTATTAACTCATGGAAAAAGTACATTTTTCAACAAAAAGCTAGAGAACTTTGGCGCGCTATCATGGCTTTGGCCACAGAAGTTCAATCTACATAAAGATTGAACTTCTGTGACATAAAGATATTTAAAAAAAGTAAAATAAATTCGCTCGCGCCACTAGGTACAGGTCTTAATTTGTTTAATTACGTCATTTTTGGTTTGGTTTGGTCTCGTTCTAAACCACCGCTGGATTACACAAATTCCATAATTAGAAATATGAAGAAGTGTTTTTTTAAGAAAGCAGTAAGTCAATAAAATTGTATTGAGTAAATTATCTCAGTGGTGCTTGGCCGGGAATTGAACTTGCACCCTTTACGTTTAAGGTGTCTGTTTTACCGACGAGGCTACCACTGCTTGCAGTATTATTCTTACGATAAATATGTCTGTCTATATCTATGTACAGATAACAACAGTGGTTAATAAATAATAATTTCAGTATATTCTCCTAAGGAAACATAAAACGATCTTCTTTGGAAATATGTTGGGAAAAAAAGTAATATACAGTGTCTGTGAACTCATAAGCTATGGCGGGATCCACTCTGCTTCCTAATAACATTTTAATAATAAACTCGAGTGAGGAATAAGGAGAATGCTTTCACTATACTCCGGTGCAAGGCGGAAGAGAGCAGCGAATGGTAAAATATAATTTGATGAATAAAAAAATAAATTAACAAATAACAAAAACCAACTTCAAAACCCTAGGTGCACTAAAAAGCTAGAAATAACCTTATAATTCATTACATTTGGAGTAGGTGCCAATCTACGTGAGACTAGGCAAATACACACATGAATTGGCACCTAGTACATACCGATCGAGTTGAGAATCTCCTCCTTTTTGGAAGTCGGTTAAAAACCGACCAGATGATTTTTAAAAATATTTTTAAATATCGGTTCATAAATCGTGTATATGCGGTAACATACAAAAGGGGGGGGGGGTCGAATTGAGAACCTCCTCCTTTTTTGAAGTCGATTAATTAAATAGCTATTCAGTTAAATAAATCAGTGTTAAAACTTTTCAAGAAACAATAACATAACGCACCCAGCACAAATAATAAAAAAATGCAGGAAATGAATCATAATTACATATTATATTATTATTTTTAAAAGGATAATAATGACTCAATTGATAGTACTATTTGATTTGTTTTAACAAAACACTGTTTTCATTGTATGTGGTTTATTTCTTCTGTTGTGTATAAAAATAATGAACGCAGTGCGCTAAATAAAATTAAAATTTTACTAAATTACAATGTTACAGTATAATTAAATTAATCTACTTCCGATTGTCGCTTTAATCTCACATTTTGGACCAGAAAAGGCAAAAGAATAGAGATTTATAGTGGCTTCCCGCGGCCACAAATCAAGTGTAGCCGTCCAAATTTGTGTGAATACTGTACTACTGCAGTTTTACCAACCACTCGCTGCTTTTCTTGGGTTAAATTTGCTATGAATTTTGTAGCGTGCACCATGCTTGCCAACGTAGGTAGATAACTCTTTATTTCTCCACCTCTTAATTTGTTTACAAATTAATTAATTTGTATTACTTACAGATACCAATTAATTAATTTGTATTACTTTCAGATACCAATCAATTAATTAGTATGACTTTAGGAAAGAAAGAAAGGACCTCTTTTAAGAAAGAGGCGGAAGTACTTAGTAACGTTTACGTTAACAATACGATTGAACGTAGGGGATCAGGCTCAAATCCCAGCCTCGTTCTGTGATTTTCGATGTTCATATGTGAATGTTATTTTTAATAATGATTACCACTTCATCAATGGTGCAGGCAGAGATCGTGAGAAAATATGTGCGTCTATAGAAACGCATGTGAAGTTCACCAATCTGCACTGCGCCAGGGTGGTGGACTACGGCTCAAATCTCGCTCGTATTGAGGGGTAATGGGCCCGGTGTGATGGCAATAGGCTCGCTACCTATTAAATTGGGACAAAAATAGCGGCGACAACATCAGCGAAGTGTATCTGACTATACCTTAGGGGGACGGCGTCATGCATGGATGATACAAATTTAAAGAAACAATGTAGGATATTTTGGGCTGTCCACAAATAGTATCATGATTACACATACACAGGTGTCATTTATTTGTGTGTTGAGTTGTAAAACGAGCACCAAGAATTGTACAATCATCGCTTATTTTTAAAACATAAAAAGTGTTGAGTCGCTTGGGAAGAAAATTAATTTGAACTTCAAATATAAACCGACAAGTTATTAAATATCTCGTTTCTACTAAAAAGAACACGTATATTTATAGAATACTATATGAACTCGCGACTTCATACGCGCGAAATTTAGTTCCTTTGAAATTGTACCAGCCGTTTGGGAGATTATCTGGAAAAATTGGTTTCTGTGGAACCCTTATTGTTTTTCTAAAATAATAGCTACCTTAGTAACTCCATCTAACATCAGCTATCTGCCAGGGAGAGTCCCGTCAAAATTGCTCCAGTTTGTGAGTTTACCTCAAACAAAACAATCGACAAAAAATATGCGTTTGCGCAAAGCAAAGAGCTGTTATTTTGACGTTACAAACGAATACTTCAATTTTATTTATTTCTATGTTTATATTAGATTGAGTGTTGAATTACATCTGGAAAACAGACAGACAGACAGGTATGTAGTCTTAAATCACGTGTCGATAAGATAAAGGTTTCAAATGTCTCCAGTACTTAGTAATTCGATCGCCGATTTATTTGATTCGTTCCAGCCCAATGAGTCTTTATCCTATTTGTGGATGGATTAGCTTGAGAAAATAGGTTGGTTGCTCCGATAGATTATCTCGGGGAACGGATATCAGGACCCGAGGGAGGGATTAGATCATTGCTTCCTGAGAATTGTGTTAAGGAAATTAGTGTTGGAAAACTAGGGGGGAGTTCAGCGTTACCTTTGATTGTTATTTTAAGTGCCTCAAGAGATAATTATGTACATAGATGGATTATTGGGATTATAAGGCTGTTAAGCAATGATATTCAAGTAAACAGATTTGTTATACCTACACGCACAGAACAACCGAAAAAAGTGTTCCGCGTAACAGCTGCAGCACACATACACACTCTTCATTCGTTTTACATTTCACAACACGTAGAAATGTCAAATGGTGTTGGCTTGATAAAACCAACGAGAAAAAAAGAGATAGCTAGTGTTGTCACTTGCGCTTCTATGTGATTTAACATTCATCTGTCATCGAATACGTCCTAATCAGGATGTATTCGAGTCTTCACTTTTGCGCGCTCATAACATATCTGTTTACTAGAATATCATTGCCATTAAGTATCATTTTAGTTTAGTTAAGTATCAAGCGAAACATTTTCTAGATCAACCAGTCTTGGTTTCATTGTTCTAACATGTATAGTTATCCAGATACGATTTGTTTCCACAAATTTGTCTTCACAATTTCTAAGGACATCACTTTCTGCATATTTTGAAATTGCGTGTACTCATATAAACTACTGACTAGTCGGAAAGCGAAACGTTTTATCAATATGCCAGTCTTAGCATTATTTTTCTAACATTTATTGTTATTAAGAAAATAGAAAAAAAAATAGTAGCCGTGGTAGCCGAGTGGTCGAACGCACGCTTTGCAATCAAAGTGCACAGGTTCAAACCCCGGCTCGCACCTCTGGGTTTCATGTGCGAATCTCATTTTCATCCGAGATTATCATTTGCTAAGAAACGGTGAAGGAAAACATTGTGAGGAAACCTACACGTCTATAGAAAGGCGTGTGAAGTTCACCAATCGCACTGGGCCAGCTTGGTGGACTATGGCCCAAAATCTCCCTCGTATTGAGGGAGAATGTGCCCGATATGATGGCAATAGGCTCGCCCCCTATTACATTGGGACCAAAAATACATCGGCGAAGTGTGGGCGCACTGCAAGCAAGTAGTGTACTTTGAAGTCCAGGGCTAGCGTATCCTTTGAAATTTTTGGATTTTGTTATCAATAATGATCACTTGCTGTACGTTGAAAGTCTATGAGAAATGTGCTCGCCTATATAAAAAACCTGCGAGTCGAACTCGCGCACGAAGGGTTCCGTACCATCATCTATAAAAACGGCAAAAAATCACGTTTCTTGTATGGGAACCCCTTAAATATTTATTTTATTCTGTTTTTTTTGTATTTGTTGTTATAGCGGCAACAGAAATACTTCATCTGTGAAAATGTCAACCCTCTAGCTATCACGGTTTATGAGATACAGCCTGGTGACAGACGGACGGACGGACGGACAGCGAAGTCTTAGTAATAGGGTTCCCGTTTTACCCTTTGGGTACGGAACCCTAAAATATGTGAAATTCACCATCCTGATGACCAGCAGCGTGATGTTCTTTATTTTTACGGTAGCAATTTTACATTTGGTACTTGCTATCTAATATACTTTGTAAGCAATATGATTCCAACAGACTTGAACAATGCAGTTCTAAGCTGCGAACTCCATTTAATAACTATTATGTCCTCTGGAAAAGGAAACAGTTCTAGTATTTGCACTGGAGTGGGCTGAAACTTTTTTATCCATTACATAATGAGCACAGCACTTGCAGCTGCATTGTTGCTCAATATGCAACAACGGCAAAAGCTTAGTTTTTTTATGTTGAATAATAAGTTTCAGTTTTTTACAATAACGGATCGTCTAATATCTTTTTATCCATTAGGTATGGTAAAGAACGCCAGTAGGTGTGTACTAACGAGGAAGAATGGAGGTTTATAAATCCTACGTAATTCGTACGCATATAAACAATGCTATTCAGAATTGATTATCTAACCCTGATAAAGTAAGTTTTCCCAGCTTATCGTTAATTATTATGTGAAGTCAGAAGTACATTTGTATCGTTTTAATCAGATTATTGATGTAGTTATTAAGTTTTCAAAATCAGATGATATTTTTACAAGCTTTATATTAACTTGCAATGTATGTCCGAGTGAAATCTTGCAACTGTATTTTAAATCAGTTATATTTAACCGATTAAGCTGAAATTAGATATACACGCTTATTTTGGATGACAATGCATGCTTAGCTATGTGCCGTCATTCTAATTCCAATATGGTGGATCATCCAAGAATAGCTATCTTTTCTGCACTACCACAGTATAGGTATCAAATGAAAGGGCTGGCTGAGGAAAACACGAAAACTAAGGGCAATCAATTAAAAGCTTGTTATTAAAACGTTTTTTTTTTTAATTAATTTTTGTTACTTGTAACTTGTTTGGCTATACTTAGCAAAGGATGTATTAATCAAATTTCTAATTTTGTAACCAAAACATTTATTTTCTGACTTCAGTTAATGATTTCAGACACTGTACATAGAGGTTAGCTCCTCACACACTGGGGCGTCAAGAGGCTCGCGTCGATTGTTTTTTCAATACCCAAACGAACTGTATTGACTCATGGAAAAATTTCATCCTCCAACGAAATGCCATTGAAATCGCGACCGAATTTTTTCACGTGAAGGCGTGATAATAGCCACAGAAATTCAATCCTTATGCCTATTGAAAAAGAGTTGGTTTTGGTATTGGTAAAGATTCTGACGCGTGACTATTGATGGCCCCACTTTTACTTCGAAACAAAAGAACTCTAGTCGATAGCGCGCTATTAATTCATGTTCTTGTTATTTAATGTCGTATTAGTTTAGAAATTCAATTTAATAAACAAACCTGGCATGCCGATGTTTCCTTTATCAATTTTCGTATTAACATAATTAGAAATAACTCCGTCTCGAGTTTTCCGAGTAATCAAGTCTTTAAGTTTTTGCCTCGACTACCTAACAGTAACAAAGGGATGCCATTCCACGTTAATGAAATTAGAACGTTTTTTTGTCGCTAACAACAAAAAGTTTTTCAATTAAACGAACGGGAGTAATCTTATTGTGTGTTACTTTTTGGCTGTCTTTAACGTTACTCCTATTTATTCAATTTGCTTAATCTTTTTCTTAAGTCTTAAGTCTTTTAGATTGTTTGCGTTGCGCCTGATATGGGTTGGATACTTTTACTAAACTTAATTTAACTCTTAGGTGTCTTTGCAAGCCATATTTTTTTATCAATCCTTTATGAATAGTCATCGCTTCGGGGAAGGATGAAGGATTTATGTGGACGTCCCAGTAAGCGAGGGGTCGTATATCTACTAAGAACTTATAGTGGTCCAATCAACCGCGTTGGTTGTTGGATGATGATTACCACTTGCTGAACGGTGAAGGAAAACATCGCGAGGAAACCTGCACGTCTATAGAAAGGCGTGTGAAGTTCACCAACCCGCACTGGGCCAGCGTGGTGGACTATGGCCCAAATCTCCCTCGTATTGAGGGGGAATGTGCCCGGTATAATGGCAATAGGCTCGCCCCCTATTACATTGGGACCAAAATACATCGGCGAAGTGTAGGCGCACTACAGTGCACCTCTGCCTACCCCTTCGGGGAATACAGGCGTGATGATGTATGGTTGTTGGAGGACCCATGGGTAAAGGTCACACGCAAGGAAAGTACTTAAAAATGTATACTACACAATACGTCATACTGGAATAATTTATGAAATTATGTTGAAGCGCCTATTTTTGCAGGGCTTACAGGTTCAGAGGAAACAGAACGAGGCTAGAGTACTCGTAGCAAGAGCTCAAACAATACACTCTACTAATGTGCTTAACTGTTGCTGCAATTTATCTTGGTTGCACAGCCTTGGTAGCTCACTGCGCCTGACAATGCACACTTTAAACTTATATATACGGTAAAGTCGGCTGCCCGACAATTACGGACTTGTTGGATAGTATGGGACATTACCTCTGATACTCTTCACACGGCTCGCCTTATTACAGGACTCTTGTAATCATCTATCATAGCATTTTATTGAGGCAAAGGTTCTGCCTGCTCACTTGGCGCTCCTGAGAATGTGTGTTACTTACAACCTTAAAGTACCGGCTTTTCATAATCGAAGCAGCATTTCGATCCAGTGGGAGAATCTGACTATTTGTGATTGCTTTTTGGGCTACAAATAAAATAGTTTATTTTTCAACTGCAAATTTCAAAGTAACGCTAAAGGCGCATCGTAGAAGCTACGGTTTGCAACTTAGCAAAATAATAACTCGACGCTAGCTAGATGTGTGTGTAGCGCTAGCAACAATAGAACTAAATGGAGTAAATAAAAGATAATTTATTTAGCGCCACTTGGGTGTACGTAAAGGTTACGTTTAGACGCACATAAAAATAACTGACTACAATGGAACACGTAACAAATAACAAAAGGGGAATATTTTCGTCGTTTTTACAAAACCGCCTCGCCCGACGTATTGACACGCGTTTGAAAAGGGTCAAGTGCTTAGTCAAGTACTTACCTGCCAGTCATTAGGAGAGTGCACGCGTCAATGGATAAAGGAACTTGTCAATGAGTATTGATCGGTTTACGGCGGGGAGGCTGAAATTTTTCGCAGGCTTTTTATCAACAGCCAGCACCTAATCATCGTATGATAAACTAGCAACGTTTGTACTGCAGGTACCACACAATGGACTGGGGGCGATTCTAGTTACACCTGGACAAGGTCAAAGCTTGACGCCATTTTTGAAATTTTCCTCTAACAGGAATCGAACTTGCAACCTCACCTGGTGGTACGGTGAGCCGAGTGGCCTACATTATTAAACGATGTTTTTGTTTGATTTATCTCTGCTTTTGACTCACAAGTTAATGTTGTTAAATATCATGGGGACTTGGGCTACTAAAATCACATTTACGTTCGGCCTCCTCTTTGATTATTTTATCCATAGATGTCGCTAGAGAAGTTTCATAGCACGGTAAATAAATACGTCATGAACTTCAATCATTTTATAAATTAGGCTTACTTGCGAATTTTAGGTATGTGCTTGAAATGGCAGGACGAACAAATTATAATAATATCTATAATTTATGACAGTAAAGGGATAGATTACAACAGAACAAAAATACAATCTTTATTTTGACAGTCCATTTCTACAAGCAGCAGCCGGTAGCCGGTAACAAAATAAAGATGATCCGCCATCTTTATTACTGTCATTATCCATCTTTATTTATAATGTGTATTTATTGAATTTGTCCTTTCTATTAATTACTTGACATTGGCGAAATACTCGCGCTAGTCGCAGGTGAAGCCATTCCTCGTCTCCATTAAATTTCATCATATCACTCATTTCGTAAAAAAAAAAAAAAAAAAATTAAGATTTAAAAAAAAACGATTGGCTGCCCTAGCTTCAGCCATTCGAGTGTAATCGTGTGAACGCAAGAAGTCATTTTTGTAAGAAAGTAAATAAAACTTTTCCATGAAAATAACTTTATAAAATTGAATGCAACTTTAGAAAACGAAAGTGGCGCGGGTGGCAACAATGGTGGGGCGCGAATGGCGGACTTCACGTGAACAAATTAGGATTGCTAAAATATGTTTTATCAATTTATAGTAGCTTATATAGTATATTAGCTTTTAACCCAAAATGTGGGAGTTTTTACATAGTGATCTATAATAAAACATGCTTTTAATTTACATAACAGCCATTCAACTCCTGTAGAGAAGAAAGTCTTCCAAGCGTTTATGACCGCTACGCTGAATGAATGACTTTTGCTGACGATAATTTATACAAAGTGACTTAAGTATGTATGTCAATCTAATAAATTGTAACGTATTCCTCATCTTATTCTATTTTAAATTTCGTGACAGAAGAAGAAGAACGATTATACAATTGTTTATAGAAGATAAAAATAAGACAATTATTAATTCAAATACGAATAAATTTCAAAAATTTTCGTAATAATCAAATTAACATGTCAGCCCTAACGTGGGCAGTGTTGCCAATCTAGCGACAAATAACATTTTTGAAATTGGAACTTTGGAAAATAGAGATACGGAGCTTTGAAGCGTTTAATAGTGATTTATGGCGCGATAAAAATTTCAACTTTCCACATTACTGTGCCGAGTGTGTTCGCCTTAAATTGAATAAGTTCCGCACCGGGTTGAGTAAAAAATATTACGATAAAGAACACCAAGCTCTAGGAGTCTCGCGAAAATTACAACTAGGATAAAAAAAGTTTGAAATTATGGTGCAAAGTATTATTTTTCTGCTTCCAGTCCCCTTGCCACCACACAACCTGTCTTTGCAGAAATGATTTTAGTATAACATTCAGTTTTTGAAACTTACTAGAAAATCTATCATAAATGTACAGTTACTATTAAATCAAGTAATCATGATTTTTTTTCCTGACGTCATCACACAAAAACTTTCATCTTCTATTTCAACCACTTACAAAGCTGTTTCAAATTAAAAAAGGAGCCTATGTCCTTTCCTAGGCTCTAGAATAACTCAGTACCAAATTTCATTTAAATCGGTTCAGTAGTTTAGGCGTGATTGCGTAACACACAGACAGAGTTACTTGCACATTTATAATATTAATATATAATAATATAGTAAGGTTTATCTGTATTGTTATAAGGATAAAGAATATTAATACTATTTACTGTTTTTTTTTTTTAAATAAAATTTAATTCAAATCGATCGATATGATTTATAATTTGGGTTTCTAACAATTCCGAGGGTGAGTGGTGGGTCCCTTTCTCTACATTGTATTAACGATCGATATGAGTAAGTATCGATACTTTTTAATCGATTTCGAGTAAGTATCCATACTTCACGATCGATACTATATAAAGTAAAAGTATCGGAGGTATCGTTTTATCCCATCGTTGAATACTTATTCTTATTTCGTGTCTAAACTTTCTCTGTTTGAACAATAGTTAAAAACCTCAGGCATCGCTGAGGTTATGGATCTGATAGGCTTTTGTTAAAATTTACAGTCTGTACGTATAACCGCCGGCTAATTCGAAGTTTAAATATTATAATAACTTAACTTCGTAAGCGCGGAATTTAGGAACACTAATTATTTCTCTAAAATAAAAGTAGTCTAAGTTACTCCTTATAACATCAGCAACCAAGAAAAGGTCCCGTCAAAATTGGTCTAATTAAATTTGACCTCAAACAAACAATTTATTTTTATCCCTTTATTTCACTTCTTTCTTATAAATTACATTTTTAAATATAAATATAAAAAAAAACATTTAAAATTATAAAAAACAGTTCCCCACCGGCATCTGGAACAGGGTCCTAGTTACCAGTGGTTAGGGCTCCAGAGAGAGGAACTTCCTCACAATACGCGCCGTCTCCAGAAGTACCGCCTTCTGAATCTGTCCCTTAATCCAGCCGTCTAACGCGAGCCTCTTCAGATGTTATTTTTATAATTATTACAAGCTTTATATTAACTTGCAATGTATGTCCGGGTGGAATCTTGAAACTGAATTTTAAATCAGTTATCTTTAACCGATTGAGCAGAAATTTGGTATATACGCTTATTTTGGATGATAATGCATGCTTAGTTATGTGACGCCATTCTAATTATAATATGGCGGATCATCCAATCTGGCTGAATAGTATTTTTTTCTGCACTACCACAGTATGGGTATCAAATTAAAGGGCTTGCTGAGGAGAACACGAAAACTAAGTGCAATGAAATAAAAGCTTGTTTTAAAAAGTTTTTTTTTACCATTGCTATATTTTTGGAACGAAGTTCCTTACGGCAGGCTTGGAGGGAATAGGGACTTTGTAGGCGACCGAACTGAAAAAAATGTGATAGTAAAACCGTAAGAAAAAATCCGTGGAAAAAAGTGCGTGGAATCAAATCGTTAAATGAGACGACTTTAGTTGATAATTTGAATTACGATGTTTTTTTTATTTTATTACTTTTTTTATTTTATTACTTTTATATTTTGTTGTTTTTTTTTTAGGTTTTGCTATAGTTTTTATTTTATATACTAATAATAATACACACATATTAAATACATTGAGTATACTGCCATCTGTGGGACAGTCGTCGAACTATTAAAATACATAGAACTCCGGGTCGTTATGGACCTTTTTTGTTTTTTTAAATTTCATGTTATTTTGCTTTCACAATACTCGAATATAAACCTCTCATTAACAAAATAAAGTATCTACACTATTCTTATAACTAGTGAGTAAATTTATTTGTACAATTCATCTACTTATTTTGATGTTACAGTATTTCAATACGGCACTAATATACATGATCACTTTATTGGAACGAAGTTAGCTACGCGACCGAACTGAAAAAAATGTGATAGTAAAACCGTAAGAAAAAATCCGTGGAATGGAATAAAACCGTTAAATGAGACGTGCGCAGGCGCGACAGTTGCATACACAAGCGAGTAGTGTATAATACCTTTCTCTTTCTTTTCATTCATTCTACATTAGCCGTAGGAACTTCGTTCCTACCTGGTGTCCCACGACACCATTCAGTTTTTATTGCGTTTTCATTATAGCTACCGTTACTTTCATATATGCATTCAGTAAAACACTGTTATTTTGAAATTACAAACTGACATTTACATTTTATTTGTTTGTTTACTAGCTTCTACCCGCGGCTTCGTTCGCGCAGATTTCGATGACACAATATCGCTATAAAGTATAACCTATACGTTATTCTGATGTATAAACAATACTAAGTTTCATCAAAATCCGTTTAGTAGTTTTTGCGTGAAAGAGTAACAAACATCCTCACACACTTTAATAATAAAACATCATCATCACGCCTGTAGTCCCTGAAGGGGTAGGCAGAGGTGCACTGCAGTGCGCCCACACTTCGCCGATGTATTTTGGTCCCAATGTAATAGGGGGCGAGCCTATTGCCATTATACCGGGCACATTCTCCCTCTATGCGAGGGAGATTTTTGGGCTATAGTCCACCACGCAGGCCCAGTGCAGGTTGGTGAACTTCACACGCCTTTCTATAGACGTGCAGGTCTCCTCACGATGTTTTCCTTCAAGTGGTAATCCCGGATGAAAATGAGATTCGCACATGAAACCCAGAGGTGCGAGCCGGGGTTTGACATTCACATTTATAATATTAGTAGCAAGTAGAATTATACCCCCTGTAGGTCATCATCAATCATCAATAACAAAGTGTTTTAGGAAAACTTTGCTCTTAGGCCGCACACTGGGACATCGACTCTCGTGCATATTTTTTTTCTAATATCATACGAACAGGGGCCCCACTTATTAAAGTATTGTTGTATCAATATTAACTGTCAATATTTGTAACTTCACTTTACTTCACTTACTTCACTTTTTAAAAGATATGGCCCATCGTAATTAGTCAATAATTTTCCCAATAACAGAGTATGTAAAACACTTGGTCGTTCGGTGAGATTCTATGGTGAGACTTTACAAGATAATAATGAGAAAACTAAATCTATACATACAAATAAATAAAATTGAAGTGTCTGTTTGTAATATCAAAATAACACTTTTTTTACCAAATGCGTATGAATGTATATACGATACCTATAACGAAAACGCAATTTAAATTTTTTTTGTCTGTCTGTCTGTTTGTTTGGGGTAAACTTCTAAACGACTAACTAAACCGATTTCAATGGGACTTTCACTGACAGATAGCTGACGTTCCAAGGCGTAACTTAGGCTACTTTAATTTTAGAAAAAGCATTAGGGTTCCGCGGGAAAAACATAATACCCATATTTCCGGGTAATCTTCCTAAAGTCCACGCGGGTGAAGTCGCGGGCACAGCTAGTTTTGTAATAAGAATGTACAGTTGAGTTAGTCAGATTTTATACTGAGTTTACAGTCAAAAACTGAAAGTAAGTAGTATTAAAATTATTTCAGCAAGACAGGAGGAGGTCTAGGAGACTGTCTAATATTGACACAGAAAAAGACCGCCCAAGTGCGAGGCGGACTCGCGCACGAAGGGTTCCGTACCATTATCTATAAACACGGAAAAAAAGTACGTTTGTTGTTTGGTAGTCCCCTTAAATATTTATTTTATTCAGTTTTCAGGATTCCGTACCCAAAGGGTAAAACGGGAACCCTATTACTGAGACTTCGCTGTCCGTCCGGCCGTCCGTCCGTCCGTCCGTCAGTCACCAGGCTGTATCTCATGAACCGTGATAGCTAGAGAGTTGAAATTTTCACTGATGATGTATTTCTGTTGCTGCTATAACAACAAATACTAAAATATATAATAAAATAAATATTTAAGGGGGCTCCCATACAACAAACGTGATTTCTTTGCCGTTTTTATAGATAATGGTACAGAACCCTTCGTGCGCGAGTCCGACTCGCACTTGGCCGGTTTTTATAGATAATGGTACGGAACCCTTTGTGCGCGAGTCCGACTCGCACTTGGCCGGTTTTTTTTTGTATTGGTTGTTATAGCGGCAACAGAAATACATCATCTGTGAAAATTTCAACTCTCTAACTATCACGGTTCGTTAGATACAGCTTGGTGACACACGGACGGACGGACGGAAGGACGGACGGACGGACAGCAAAGTCTCAGTAATAGGGTTCCCGTTTTACCCTTTGGGTACGGAACCTTTAAAATCTCTAACGAAATGACACTGACAACGCTCGCAAATTCTGACGCGTGGGTGGCCTGGCCTTTACCACAGAAATTTAGTCTTTATGCGTATTGAATCAGAGTCTGTTTTGGTATTGGCAAATATTGTCGTTAGGGCATCGACTGCTTAGTGTGCGGGCTTTATAAATTAATTAATATTTTTTAAAGAAGCGTCTTGAAGCTCCAGAGTGTACCCGCGGCTTAAGTAGACATGTGAGATGTGGAATACGGAAGCCTATAATTTACTATTCCTTATGATAGAACGTTATGAGGACATCGTAATATCTCTATGAGATAAGTGAATGTTACTTTGCTATAAATTTTTTGTCCACTTCGCTAATCCTTAGTGGAAGGTTATCCTTACTTAGTTTGAGTAGTTCAAAAATATATTTTGTAGGTATAATTTTATAATACGATATTATATTATTATTACTATATATTACGTTAACTTTATATATAAATCTATAGTTAAACTGAAAGACACACTATAGTATATACTAATAGTGATCGAATTTGGATTAAATGCCAAAATAAAAAGCGATACAAAAAACAATTGAAGTATAAGACTATGGTCTTATTAGAAAAGTCGGACTCGCGCACGAATGGTTCCGTACCATTATCTATAAAAACGGCAAAAAAATCACGTTTGTTGTATGGCAGCCCCCTTAAATATTTATTTTATTCTGTGTTTTAGTATTTGTTGTTATAGCGCCAACAGAAATACATTATCTGTGAAAATTTCAACTTTCTAACTATCACGGTTCATGAGATACAGCCTGGTGACAGACGGACGGACGGACGGACGGACAGCGAAGTCTCAGTAATAGGGTTCCCGTTTTACCCTTTGGGTACGGAACCCTAAAAAGCGATACAAAAAACAATTGAAGTATAAGACTATGGTCTTATTAGAAAAATTACTTTTGTTAAATTTCGCTACGATGAGGTTTAGATTATAAAAAAAAAACTGAATGGCAACTACTATTTGCCACCAATTTGGAAGCCAAGAGCACTCGTAAAAAAATGTCCCCAAAAACACTTCCCTCTAAACGTTTTTGTAGATCAGGCCTACCAAACGCAATTGCTGTAATAACAATAAAATATTATGAGGAGATTTTTTTGCATGCTCATGCTTTCGAGGGACCTTGAGACGATTTAAGGGCATCTATTCAGCCATGGTACCAGTGCTTTGTCAACCGGAAATTATGTGGATCTGGTTTTGATATATTTGCGGAAAAGGAGTATGAACTACCTTAGTTATACATCAAAATCATACATCATCACGCCTGTATTCCCCGAAGGGGTAGGCAGAGGTGCACTGTAGTGCGCCCACACTTTTAGCGAGCCTATTGCCATTATACCGGGCACATTCCCCCTCAATACGAGGGAGATTTGGGCCATAATCCACCACGCTGGCCCAGTGCGGGTTGGTGAACTTCACACGCCTTTCTATAGACGTGCAGGTTTCCTCACGATGTTTTCCTTCACCGTTCAGCAAGTGGTAATCATTGTTGAAAATGTTTTCTCTTAATATTTAATTATTACCACGGTTTGATATAAATTTAGTTAATTTATGTATGTTAAGACATTATTTGTGTAGAGACGATGAGTGCAAGTAGACCAACGACTGAAACATAACAAGCGAAGATGATTTTTTTTTTATATGGACTACGCTGTTGGCCGTGAGGTGGCCTTTACTGCTTTACCGGAGTAGTGGCGAGCGCAGAGTGCACTCCAACCAAGGCCTTAAGGGCGGAAAAGGGTGGCAACTAGCTCAAGGGCGCCACAGAGGGCACGACCTCGGATTGGGCATTTACCGTGAGTGACTGTGCTCCTAGGTGCAAAGATGCACCTACGAGCGGAAGAGGGGGTTCCACGACCTCGCCGGTGAGATCGGTGTCTGTTTGAGGCCGAACATGAAGTCTGTAGCACGTTGGACTAACGGAAATGCATGAAAGAATGTATAAATGCGGATGAAGCGAAAGAGGTATGTGTTTTTTTAGTCTCCCTTTCTTGCAAATTGGTTATGGTAGCTGTAGTGCCACCAAATATCTCAAACCACCATTATTATTATTTTTTCAGCACAAAAGTGTACTATGATGCTTCTGTAAATTTGTCCATAAATTTCTATATATCTCAAGTATAATTAGCAAGATATAAGATAAATATTTATCGTGGGGGGTTTAGCTTGCCACCTACCGATTATTGATTGGGTCTTTTGAAAAGAGCTTTTATTTGCCGAGATTTATACAGGGCTATTGGTAATTCGACGTATTCCCATTAGGAGGTGATAGGGGTGACTATTTGCAATAATTTTGAACCATTTTTGAGTTATCATGTTTTTTAGCTATTTTCAAAATAAGTCAAAAATGCAACATAAAACATATTTCTAAAAAAAGTATCAATTTAAATCTCATGTGTTCTTATGATTTTTAAAAACAATTAAACATGGTTATTTATCAATATTAAAACAACAATTATCGGTCTAAATTTAAAAATGCGAGACAATATGAAAAAAAAACAAACGTTATAAAACTTGGAAATTAAAATTATCGCAAATAGTCAACCCTATTACCTCCTAACGGGGATACGTCGAATTACCAATAACCCTGTATAGTGACCAATGACAGATAAACGCCACTTTAACTATACGTACAAACTTGGCAGATTTACAAGGGTAACCCAAAGCTGTAACAATGCCTAACAAGCATTTAGAAGCAGTTTAACTAGAGTTTACAGATTACTCTTTAGTATGTACTACGCACAGATCTTTATATGTTGAACATAACATGCTTGGCGTAAATAGACTGTCCCATAACTTTTGTCATAAAAAGTCCGTACCTTGAACCTAATCTTTAGGACCAATCAATTCTTCAGTGCCTAGATAAGTTTTACTGACGCCTACGATTCACAACCCATAGAAATATTATCAGACTTTTTGAAACTCAGCAAGCACTAAAAGGAATATCTTACGCCATCTTAACATTATGTACGTACTTATTGGGTCCTATACGGGTATCGTTTTATATACACCTAAACTTACATTTTATGATACAGGTAATAGAGTTTAATTTTCTGTGACAGATTTACTATTTTGATGTGACTGTAAATCTCCAAAAAAATATTTTCGGCGGTAAGTACTCAACTTTGTTTGGTAAGGAATAAAGTCGAAATTATTTGGAAGGTTCAAGGAAGTAAACCCAGATTTTGTTCTGATTGTTCGATTTATCATTGCGAAGGTAAATCGGCGACTTAAGGCAACGCTTGTAGGTACTATACGAGTACCGTACAATGGCCTGGGCGTTTCTCCTCCGGTAAAGCTGTAAAAGCCACCTCAGGGTCAAAAGCGTAGTTATATAAACAAAAAAAAAGTCCTGGGCGCGGGCTTAGTTATTTCACTGCCCACAGTACAAGCTTTGCTTAGTTTGGGATCATACGTTGAGTATGTGTTGTTTGTCGATATTTGAGGTTTGAATATCTTAATTTCTCAAAAGAATTACAACATTCACTTACTTGAGAAATTTAATTAAACTTAAGTCTAATAAGAAATGCACTATATTACATTAACGAACGTACAAAAGTATAAAATTTAAATATGGTATAACAATAAGGTTAACTCAACACAATTCGCAATAATATAAACAATAATATATTTGACTAGTGGGTAGTTTTGCTTTGCTTTCACAGAGATTTATTATGTTTATTTAATATATTTTACGAACTATTGGTTAGCAGTCGCATCAAAGTCAAAGTCGTCCCATGTTTAAATGACTATTAACCCAGGTATTTAAACGTAGAGCTGATTGAAGTTTAAAACAGGGTAATTAAAGAAAATAAAAAAAACACCCTTCGTCTCCCATTCCATCCCCTTGGAGGTTACTTACTGAAAATAATATTGTAATAACGGGACCAACCTTGAAGAATTTCCTTGCAAACACAATAATAATACATATGTAGGTACGGGTCGAATTAAAAAACTTCTTCTTTTATTGGAAGCCCGCAACTCCTAGTCCTATTCAATTTAAAAAAAATAACTGTGCTTCAAACGATATTTCATTGTAATGTGCTTAAATGTTACTAGTTAATGTTGTTAAATATAATGGAGATTTGATTTTCAGTTCAACCATATAATTAGGTATTTAGATCTATGAATGCAGTTTGAATTTCTTTTTAAATTAAAATAATGTTTTCTTTCAGTAAAATGTTCCATCTACAATATTCAAGGTACTTTTTCCCTCCATGTGACATATCCGTGGGACGCCCTGTATTTATAATTCTACTGTACGTGTGTATGTCACTGAACTCCTCCTAAACAGCTGGACCGTGTTGAAAGATTTTTTTTGTGTATAATTCAATGGGTTTCTGGATGGTTTAGATTCATAATTGGACCCGGTAGGTGGCGCCGCTTTCGTATGTAATTCTAAGGCGGTGCAAAGTTCGCCGGGACAGCTAGTATTATATAAACTATAACACATTTACAACAGTATAACAATACATTTCAAAAACAAAATAAGAACTTAAATCTTTAATAACTGCATTATAACTTAAACATTTGGATTGGATTATAAGACTACTGTAAACAAAGATTTTAATTTATCAATACAATAATTATACACTAATCGATTTAAAGTGTTTGTCAAAGAACGATTGCGCAATCCTCCGCCACCGGAAGTGGCGTTAGTAAAGCAAATATGGCGGGCGGAAGCGGGTCGTAAGTCACGCCGCAAACCCCCGCTCGACATCCGGTTGGCTGTTGATACACGGTTACGAGACGACTGCGAGACGGGACGGATTAGAGCTTTTGTAGTTTAGTTTATGTACTGCATGTTTCCCTCGAATGGGCGCGTTCTCATCTAGCGAGTAGCCTCGCGAGGCCGTTCGCCCTCGGTCTGTGTGACCTGATTGCATGAGGCAAGTTAAAAAAAAATAAACTAACTATAGGGGCAGTTCTCAAATTTTCAATGACAAATTTTGTTATTATACACGCATATTTTGGATGACAATGCATGCTTAGCAATGTGACGTCATTCTAATTCCAATATGGCGGATCATCCAAGATGGCGGAATAGTTATTTTTTCTGCACTACCATAGTAAGGGTATCAAATGAAAGGGCTTGCTGAGGAGAACACGAAAACTAAGGGCAATTAAATAAAAGCTTGTATGAAAAAAAACTAGCAGTGGTAGCCGAGTGGTCGAACGCACGCCTTGCAATCAAAGTGTGCAGGTTCAAACCCCGGCTCGCACCTCTGGGATTTATGTGCGAATCTCATTTTCATCCGAGATTATCACTTGCTATGAAACGGTGAAGGAAAACATCGTGAGGAAACCTGCACGTCTGAGGGAACTTGACTAGTTCTCGATAGACGTATGAAGTCTGCCAACCCGCACCGGGCCAGCGTGGTGGACTATGGCCTGAATCCCCCTCGCATTGAGTGGAGGCCCGTGCCCAGCAGTGGGACGCTAAAAAGTGCTGTAATAGTAGTAGTAGTAGATGATAAAAAAAATACCAATAATTTATTTTACCCAATTACGACAAAGCCAAAATGAAGGGTTATGAATTTGACAGTCTATGTATGTTTGTATTTTCCTCCGTAGCGCTTAAACTTTTCAGCCGATTTTGATGAATAAGGTGTCAATCGATTCGTTATTATAGCCCGGTCTAACATAGTCTACATTTTAACTGACTTCAATAATAGAAGTAGATGATTTTATCTTGTGAATCCCGATTTTTCTTACCTTTTAGTGTTCAAAAACACCACTTCCTCGAGATTTATGACGATGGATAAAACAGAGCGAATTGACACGAAGCAAGAATACAGCGTTGCCAGTAGCTACGGGTATTTTTACCCGATTTCGGGTAATTTGGGTTTCTTACAGGTAATTGGCGGGTAATAATGACTGCCGGGTAATTTTCGACAGGGACAAATCCCTAGTTACAGTTTTTTGAACTTTTTATTATTTCGATTTCAATTGTACAAATTCCTGCCAAGTCACATTCAGATCCGCCTATGAAAAATACGGCAATGTCGATAAAAATAATCGCACATAAGTTGATACGATAAATCGTATAAACGATTCAAGGCCTCCTCATAATAACTTTTTGATAATGATATACTGAATGTCCCACGCCCGCGTTTTTACCCCCAACTTTAATCGGATTTATCGCCCGATTTTTTCCCCGATGTATTATGGTAATGTGTATAGTTTATGGGTAAGATGTGATGTCGTAGGGTATTGGTTATGTAAGAAGTTATGACATGGTTTATGGGATGGCTATTATAAAGGTGTATGCACTAGAATTTCACAATTATACAGGGTGTGTAGATTAGACAGTCCGTGATAATACTTGGTCGTTTGCATGAGTATCGGGTATAAAACCGAATGGTATAAAAATTTAATCGAAATTCGCGAATTAATTTAATCAAAGATCACGTTTTTTTTTTCGTTACGTATTTTAAAAACTTAAAATATTTCTCGGCCTAAGCGAAATTTTCGTTGATGTAGTTTGCACTGTTGATATGGCTATAGACGTGCCCTAAGGCTCCAACACGATACCAGAGGTAAATATTCAAATGTCTGTTTTTTTTTGTGTATTCTGCATCGTGGCAGTCTGTCTAACAACAATAAGCCATTAATATGGTTGATATTTCATATCAGAATTTTATGGCTGTAGCTTGGATGGACACTCTGATGGTGCCTCATTTCCTATCAGCAAATCTTTCTAGTAGTGTGGGAACACTGTGTCTTTTAAGTCTCTTGTACTTCAAACCTCCGTCTCCAGACAGTCGGAGCGCCAGTTCATTTTCATGTTGTGAGAGTCTGTCTTGGTACTTCTTGTTGTACTGAGTTATCACTCGTTTGACGGTGGGTACTTTCAGATCCTGATAGATGTATTTATTGCTTATACATTGAGGTATGTTATAGATGGCTCTAAGTGTCTTGGTTTGGAACTTTTCCAGTATTTCGATGTTGCTGTTACTAGCTGTACCCCACAACTGGATACCGTAAGTCCATATTGGTTTTAATATTGTTTTGTAAACCATAAGTTTACTGTTATCATTCATTTGGGAGTGCCGTCCTATCAGCCGGTACTATATACCTCAGTTTTGCGTCCAGTTGCCTCCGCTTTGTCCACAAATGTCTGTAACTCAGAAACTATGATACTAAGGTATAATCTGCCTTCACTAAGCATCTATATAGCAGCTACCGTATATGTACCTAAAATATTATTTCTTTTGATAAACCTTGTATTGCCGATCAGTCGTGCCCGCGGCTTCGTAAGCGAGGAATATGTTCCTAAATTATTTTTCCAAAATAGAGCAGCCTAAGTGACTACTTACGTAGTAGAGATACTATAAATATTATTTATTTTTTACTGACGACTCATAAGTGCCTGTATTGGTTTACGTGATAAAAAAAAATCTGACTCTGATTCTATAATAACAGCTGGCATATAAAATTAGTGAGTGAAAGTCCCAAAAAGATCGGTCCAGCCGTACCGGGTATTACCGGAAACAAACGTATATAAACGGACAAACAAAAAAACTAAAAAGTGTTGTTTTGTTATAAGTACAGTATGTACTTCCAAATCGACGCTTGAAGGGCAATCTTACTGAGCGACAAAAAATGGTAAAATAAGTTACATACCATTCGAACGGTTAGATTTTCCCGCGTCCTTCCTTTTGTTTTGTCGAAACAAATGACAAAATTTGTCTTCTTTTTCGACATTTATGTTGAATTGGACATAATGTTTATCATGTGGGAATTGGCCCCCAGGCCAGCTAATTCAAAGTTTGAACTTAAAAATATTTAGGCTAACGGATTGCTTGCCTGAAGTTTCCTACAGAACGGTTGCTCCAGTTAACATAGATAGCTATAATATCAGTCAATATATTTTTATGGGGGGGCAAGTAGTTAGTAAAGAAATGTATATTTGTAATCATGAGTATACATACAAAACAATTACGTCATGCAAGATGTTATATACTGTTGCAGCAGCTACCGTAGCCTCGTGGGCAAGAACGCCCACGCCTTGAACGTAAGGGGTGCAAATTCAAATCCCGGGCCCGCACCTCTGAGATAATATTCATGTGCGAATGTAATCTTCAAAAATAAATACCACTTGCTGAACGGTGAAGGAAAACATCGTGAGGAAAACTGCACGTCTATAGAAAGGCGTGTGAAGTTCACCAAACCGCACTAGGCCAGCGTGGTGGACTATGGCCCCGATCTCCCACGTATTGAGGGTGAATGTACCCGGTATAATAGCAATAGGCTCGCCCTCTATTACATTGGGACTGAAATACATCGGCGACGTGTGGGCGAACTGCAATGCACCTCTGCATACCCCTTCGGGGAATACAGGCGTGATAATGATCATCATCAGCCGGTGTCAGTCCACTGCTGGACGTAGGCCTCTCCCAAGTTGCGCCACTGAGCCCGATCTTCGGCTCTTTTTCTCCAACCACTGCCCACCGCTTTGCGTATGTCGTCGCTCCACGGTCATAGGACGTCCTACGCTACGCTGATAATGTATGATGATGTATAAAATACGCCATTGTTTCTAAGTCATAAAAATCATTCGCAAGAAAACACATAAATATTCACAACCTAAAAAAACAAATGTTTACCATATTACGCAAACACACCATGGTTTGTTGGCTCCCCTTGGCTACATAAGTCTGATTTATAACATATAACGCACTACAGACTACGTTAAACTAATGGTATTTACATAAAAATGCTATAAATTTAGTATGTAGTTATGCAGAGGAATCTTGAACATACGACAAAATCAAATGGAGACATAGTACAGTGGTATAATCATTGTTGAAAATGACATTCGCACATGAAAATTATCTCAGAGGTGCAGGCCTGGGATTTGAACTTGCACCGCTTACCACTGCATGTTCTGTTTTTGAATATTGGTAGACGCCCCTCACAAGTGTTGTTTACACTGCTGAATAGGGTTACAGATGTACCCAAAAAGGCCAGAACACGATACCTGTGACAAATATTCAAAGGTCTATAACTCAGAAACTATGATAGTTAGATATAAACTGTCTTCACTAAGCATCCACATATGAGCTACCGTATATGTACCCAAAGTTTTATTTCGGACTTCTGACAGGGTTGTATATGCCAGTGAAAGTCCCGTCGCAATCTACAATTTTTTTTAGTTAAATAATAATCTCTTTTTAATTCCAATTCTCATTACTGCACTTAATACGATGGGTATGCATTTTTTAAATTAAGATTACTTGTGTAGAAAGGCTATATATGACTATGACTATAAGTTCCGTTAGCCTCTCCAGCTAAACTATACGCTAGCGATAGAAGTGGGCATTTTTTAAATGCATTTTTAGCAAACAAAAACAACAACGTTTCTCACAAAAAAACTTGAATCTTTCATATTAGTTGTCGCCATAACGGCGAACAGGCGTCCGCTATAATAGTAAAACATCACAATTATATCACTTTCAAAGTACAAAGGATTTCAAACCTTATATTGCTATGAAAATAAGAGAGACAACACTGGCAAATACTTTCAAAGTTATTACAAATGACATACAAGCAATTATAGTCTTTATTTCGTTGTAAATAAACTCGCTGTGGACGGCAAGGGAAGTTTGTTCAGTGATTTTATCATACACGCCCGAATTGGCTGTCAGTGGCAAAATGTTATAAATTTCTCCGTCACTTGAAATGTTTTCGAGTTCTCTTTTTCGGGTGAAGTTTTTCGGATTAATCCATGGTTGGGTTTTAATATAAACATCTTTCCTAATTGGGTTTGAGAAGTTTTTTTGGATTAAATTTTATCATCGTCGTAAGTTATACTTGCTCCTTATACCTGCTCCTGCAGTTATCTGCAGAAGCTAATTATGAAGAAAAATATTGAGACCATCCGCCGTTTTTATCACGTCATAACCAATTTTATTACCCGATTATTTATAATGTGTATTTATTGAATTTGTCCTTGCTATTAATTACTTGACAATGACATAAATACCCCGCATAACGCAGGTGCGGCCATTCCTCATCTTAATCTAACACAATTTCATGATTTCATTCATTTCGTTAAAAAAGAAGAATAAAGCAAAAACTATAACCCTGTTCCGGATGTCAGTGGGGATCTATTTATTATATTTTAAAATTTATTTTGTGTACTTACAAATTTATTAAATTAGAGGTATTTAAAAATGAAATACATTCCAATTTCAAAATCTTTTATTTTTATTCGTGTATGCCAAAAAGAACTTACAAATAGTCAGATTCTACCACCGGTTCGAAATGCTGCTTCCACTGAGAAGAGCCGGTAAGAAACTCAATGGTTACTCTTTTCAAAATGATAATTGCGAGTAATACATTCTCAGGAGCAGCAATGCCATGAGAGCAGACAGCACCTTTGCCACAATACTAGAGAAGATTTATACTCACGGCAGTCTAATATTAGGCTTTCACAGACCGGCTACTGGGTCTGTGAGTATCGTATATTGAAATTGAAAAACTTCGTATCCCAGAAACACTTTGACGTTAATGACGGAAATATATACCAAAATATGCAACGGAAATCGAACCCAATTAACACGGAATCTTCATACAAGAACCAAACTAAGAAGCTTACCGGTCGCTCAAAGACGAGTCTTATTCAATGGTCCGCTCTGCTAAAATTCAATCTAGTTTCGCATATTACTTTGAAAACTCGGGCAAAGCGAGGATCGAACTCACTACCGAGAGGACTTGCTGATTAGAATTTTAGTGGTACCTACTCTGGAAGACACTAAAAGACTTCCAGTATTTTGGCACTTGGAACTAAAGAATTAAATCACTTCAGTATGCAGGATTTTATATAAAAATAGAAATAAAATTGCAGTATCTGTTTTTCATAAATGTAATGTCAAAAAATAAGTTTTTTTTTACAAAATGCATACCTAATGTAAGTTTTAACAACAATTCTTAATTTTTTTGCTTGTCTGCTGTTTATGCTTGTTATATCATTCAAAGTCAATGTCAAATCATTTGCCCATGGGGGCAATACCCATGGGGGCACTTACAAATCGACCCGGCTTCCACTACTACAAGGAGACTTTTAAAATCATTACGCGTAAACCTAAATGTTAAACCAGGTTAACTCAAAACAAAGCCTAGATTTAAATAATAGCCTTCTCTTCAAACCAGTGACGAGGACCTACGCAAGTAATAACTTTCTAAGAGTTAATTAAACTAGTTTCACAGGATTTAGTTCAGTGATTTAGTGGAGTAGGTACGTACGTAGAGTTTTGCAATTAATTTTACTTTAGTTATGATAATTAATTTTGGTGTCGTAGTAATTTAATACATAACGGACGATATATAAATATTTTTTTAAAGTAAATATTGCCCTTATTATTATTACTTGTGTATAAAGGATCTGGAATATTATGTGTTATCCAGTCCCACGCATAAAGACGTTGACGTAGAATGTGGGCGTACATCGGTGCACCTCTGTCTGTCCCCTAGATAAACACATGCATGATGACCATGTCTTTTGCGTACAATTTTTTTTAGTTTTAATGACGCATAAAAAAATCAACTACATGTATTTACTTTTCAAGGACGATGCAAGGGAATTTAGTTGTATTGCAAGGATGTGTAGCTTTTGCTGTGCGAATTCAACCTCTATCTATACAATGCAATATGATTCAAAATGGGTATATTACCCCTCCGAATATGGACTATCTAGCTTCTTCTAAACGAATATATGAAATCACAATTATTTTAATACGCATATTGGCGATTTAAGTTTTAATACTGGGCATAACGCAGAGTTGAATTTTGAATCATATTGTATTGACACAGAGTACATTTTCAAAAAACAAAGCGCGTATTCCCTCCGCCTAAGAGTGAAGGTTGTCACGCAGTTTTGCCAGCAAACCTACAATAGACAAAATATAGTCTACACTACAAATGACCATGAAACCATTTAGCCCCCACTTAACGAAATATATAATAGCAGTGTTCTTGGAAACCAAAAACGTAAGAAGCTCTTCATCCATAGATCTATTTCGAACTCGGCCGACTTCCGGTGTCGATCCGACGCTGATTATTTTCAGTTTGTTTTTTCCACGCCACCTCACAAACTATTAGACGTTTGGCATCATTCTACAGTACTGTTGCTATGCCATACGGTTTTTAATGAGACTGTAAAGCCCAGTAGGTTTAGCATAACCGCGTAGACATAAGTTTCTCTTTCAACTGTCAGACTCGTTGAGAAAATGATGTCCAGTACAAAACGCTCGCAGTGACGTAATTTCACGACACATCTGACATTTGAAAGAGATAAAACTTATGTCTATACGGTCATGATAAGCCTATAGGTACACTGGGGCGTCATGACGCCCTGCTAAATCAATGCCAATACCAAAACGTTCTCTGTGTCAATATACATGAAGATTGAATTTCCATGTTATAAGAAACGCGATCACGCTCTGCAAAATTCGCTCAGGTTGTCGCTGACATTGTGTTGAAGAATAAGTTTTTTGTAGCAGCTTTTACCATTCATTTTGGTATGTTTAAAATAATAAACTATTAAGTTTCTTACCGGCTCTTCTCAGTGGAAGCAGCATTCCAAACCGGTGGTATAATCTGACTATTAGTAAGTACTTTATGAATTACTACTACTATACCATTACATTCCGATCTTGGCCTCGTCTCCATTCGAAAACATTTCAAAATAGCGTCCGAACGCTGTTTTAAAAAAGCCGCGTCGCATTCAAACTCTCTAATTGTCGCCACCGGCAATTATGAGCCAAACCCCGCGCACACAACAGCACAACGGCGCCGTCCGCGGCATGTGTTGATAGATCCTCCTGACACGATCACCGCCCTCCTCGACCCGGGCGTCGAGAGGGCTCCCAACACACCTACACCAGCCTCAAACAGACACCGACCTCGCCGGTGAGGTCGAGGAACCTCCTCTTCTGCTCGTAGGTGCATCTTTGCACCTAGGAGCGTAGTCATTACCTCTCCCCTCAGGGCAACTGCCCAAGCCGAGGTCGTGCCCCATGTGGCGCCCTTGAGCTAGTTGCCCTCCTCTTCCGCCCTTAAGGCTTTGGCTGGAGTCGCACTCTGCACTCGCCACTCCTCCGGTGAAGCTGTAAAGGCAAACTCACGGCCAACAGCGTAGTCCATTCAAAAAACTATACCACTTTTAACGTCCCACTGCTAGGCACGTGCTTCCCTTCAATGCGAGGGGGATTCAGGCCATAGTCCACCACGCGGGCCCGGTGCGGGATGGCAGACTTCACACATCTATCGGGAACTAGTCAAGTTCCCTCAGACTTGCAGGTTTTCTCACGATGTTTTTCTTCACCGTTTCATAGCAAGTGTTATCCTCAGATGAAAATTTGATTCTCATATGAAAGCCAAAGGGACGAGCCGGGGTTTACACCTGTACACTTTGATTGGACTACTAGTTACCACTGCTATTTTGGCCTACACAAAGAAATAAATCTGATTTGATGGCAAAAATGTTGACGCGTGCGTCTGGACGCCCCAGTGTACCCCGGTCTTGAAGGTATTCAATAGGCATGCTTAGATTACATTCTTATCAATAAAATATTATTTATAGTCTACATTAACATCTGTGTTAGTAAATAAAAACCAATCATGCACGTGTTCTTAAGAAAGTGGAACGATCCATTAAGCCGAGATTAAAGGCCCACTGCATACAAACGCTAAATATAATACGTAAATAGTATATACATCATTACGCTTGTAGGGGACACGAAGGGGGGACATAGGGGTAGGGAGAGGTGCACTGGAGTGCGCCCACACTTTGCCCATGTATTTTGGTCCCAACCCAATGTAATAGGGTGCGAGCCTATTGTCATTATACCGGGCACTTTCTCCCTCAATACGAGAGAGATTTCGGGCCATAGTGCGAATGACATTTTCGATAGTGATTACTACTTGCTGAACGGTAATACATACATGTGTGGGGAGATCGCACGTCCCTTCTATAGAAGGGCGTGTGAAGTGCACCAACCCATACTGGAACAGCGTGGTGGACTTTGACCCAAAACTCCTTATTGAGAACAATGGGCCTGTTACATTGGAACCAAAATACAACGGCGAATGGTCAGTTCCATTCAACTCGATAGGAATTATAATTTCCTATACTAATAGTCCTAGTTTTAATGAAGAGTATGCAGTCTCATGTTAATACCATTAAGATCATGTGTTTTATTTATTAAAAAATAATGTGTAACGGACGCCCTGAGCGGACAGGCAGACGCACGAGTTCTAAATTTAAACAGCACGCGTGCTCAGAAAACAACAACTCACAGTAATATAGGAACGAAAGCGGGAACGCACGCGCCGATAGCCCGACCGCTCTGATTGGTGATTCCGAATTCGAATATGGAATATAGAACGTGTCAAATATAAAATCTAAATTCCAAAATGGAGTGCAGAACGTTTGTGTTCTGAATTCAAAAATGGAAAAAGTGACAGCAAATGTTTTTGAATAAATAAATATGTGTTGCCAGTGATGTGTGTAGTGGAGTGCCATGTTTTCTAATTTCAAATTGCCAATTTTAAAGCAGAAAGCGGCTAAGGAAGAGCCGCTATACTGCTACAGAAGTGTCAAAACCAAACCGCCAAAGACACCTACTCTATCCCGCGTGAAAAGACATCAGAGACGTAAGTGAAAATCGACATTTTGAACTCTCGTGCTACGTACTAACGTCTCAATTCTACTGGCTCCTACGACTGTTTACAAAAAGTCTATACTTCTATACGCTAAAACGTGCATCGGCATATTGCTAGTTTTGTATAAAATCAAATCGTTATAGGTATGGGATAACTTACGAAACTCTATGACCTTAGTTTTGTTAGAAAAGGTTACGCTCCGTTAACTAAAAAGGTTTCTTCAATATATTAATCGGACATTAGTCGATAAATATTCTTTAATTCAACACTTTTATTGCTTCAAAACTAGGTATCTGTTAATGGGTTGCACCGCGGGATCCGGGGCTTCGTACCGCTTCAAGTAAATTGGAACTGCGCGGATCCACTTCGGATCCCTTTGTGTGGAGATTGTAGTGAGCTGTTGACAGCATTGATTAGCTTGCAGGGGCGCAGGTGTCTTAGATACGGGAATTTGCATTTGGAAGGCGGAATGTGCCTCGCATATTGAGATGTGGGGATTCTATGTTGTTTAAACAACTCTAGATTACTTTACTACCAAATTAAATAGATAAATAAAACTCAAGCCTTGTTTAAAATACGCACGAGCAATTTTTTTCCAAAACCTGAGAGACTCATAGAATTTTTTTTTCAACCAAATTAAGCATGTATTTTAATCGCGTGGGTTTAACCACATAAATTAAAACCTTATTTGTATTTATACAAAGTACATTTTCAAAAAGAGTCAAGTAAATTCACTCATGCTAGTGAGTGCAGGGCGTAATTTGGTGTTGCCCTAATAACGGATTATTTACAAATATAAGCTATTTATATAGTAACCAGAACTGTTCAAACACCGCCAGGGCCGGGTGCACGCTTTGATATCTTCAGTTATTTAGAGGAAATATTTTGTGTTTTTGAAATATTATTTTTACAAGGCTGCCTACTCATATCGTACCTACTGACTAGACTTTATAATTATTAGAATACGGTTGATAATACTCGTATTTATGTAAACATTTCTTTTAAATGTATTTTTTGTGTTACAAAACTTATAAACGCAGTTATTTCACAATTCTAAATTTGAAATCCCTCGTGTTTGAAACGAATAAAAACAAAAGCGTGAAATTTGAAATGTTCCCCAATCAACTCACTGAAATACTTTTGAATTTAGAGTTAGAATAACGGCGACGAAATTAAAATTAAATTTTAATTCCTATTTCAAAAATTTTAAGCAAGCGAAATCGTTAAGAATGGGGAAATTAGTGAAAAAGACGATAAAAATTGTTCTCATTGATGCCATCTTGCTTTACACGTCCTGACATTGACAATTGGACGTACGTAGCCGTCAAAAGTCACATATAAAATTAGACGTGTGAATCTGACAAATTATAGGAAAATCTCAGACTTAATAATTCGTTGGTTAAAAATATTTTTCCGTTTTCATTAAGACTAAGACACGCCTTGAAAGTAATTCCTAAGTATTAATACAACTGGCTACCCTTCAGGCTTTTAAGGCGTTTCCAAGTTAGTAAAAACAGGAAAATGTGTTATATTATAACATATTGTTTTCTTATATTTACGCGAATACTATACATTGAAATAAAACTATTTTACGGATTTTATCGCGTTTATTTACTATTTTATTTTCCCGACGTTTTGGCTGCTTTACAGAAACCATGGTCACGGGTGGACTGAGGTGTTAGACGTCCTGATGTCATAGTTAATAACTGGGTACCCTCATATTTAGTTGTTGTTTGCGGTCCGATCCATGCAGAAAATGCTCACAGTGTCTTGAGGTCTTGCAATGGTACGCTTGGTTTTGGCGTCAGGACTAGACGTCCTCAGACATCTCAGTCCCCCCGTAACCATGGTTGCTGTAAAACAGCCGAAACGTCGGGAAAATAAAATAGTAAATAAACGCGATAAAATCCGTAAAATAGGTTTATTTCAAAATGTGTTTAATATAATATTATAACAGCAATTGCAATCATTATTTAATGTATTAAGTATTGGCGGCTTCTCTAAAAAAGGTATTGAGGCATAATTATAAATCCACGCATCGTTAATTTGTCAACACCCAAACGAAATTAATCACCCATTATATTTTTTTTAATAATGATTAATGCTAAGTAGTGGGAACAAGGAAATAAGAATCGTAATGCGCAGAATGTTACCAACCTCTTTATTAAGGCGTCCCGCACTCTGGGGCGTTAACGGTCGCGTGTAATTTTTTTGACATAGCAAAGGAACTGTTGACACCATACAGTAACTAGACAACTCATATCGTCTGAGCCCTGCGTATGGTTCTGCGGCATTTTTTTTGACGGTTATCTGACATCTACCATACACAGACATCTGACATCTGTCATGTATAGGGCAATTGCAATGGCGGATGTCAGATAAACGACAGAAAAAATTGCCGCGGGGCGTTGTCGATACGGCATCTTCGTTATATATCTCGATGATTGACACATAGAAAAAGTTCTTTCTGCAGCGAAATGACACTAGCAGCGCGAGCGAATGTTGACGTGATGGGGCGTGGCTTTTACGACAGTAATTTTAATCATCATGCATATTGACACAAAGTTCGTCATGGTATCGGCAAATTCTCTGACGCGTATCAGTACCTCATGTATAGATACCTGTAGTATAGATACGGCAACTATATGGGAAAACAAAGATGGCGGAGTCAAATAAACCAGATAATTGTACCGCAGCGCGGGCTCTAAATGCCATCTCCATGTTTGAGCCAGATACACGAAAAACAGAAAATATTTTTCAATACCCAAACAAGATGTCAAATAACTAAGTAATGAATAAATATTTGGGTTTGAATTTTTTTGAATAAAAATACAAAAAAAAAATACAACATCACGCCTGTATTCCCCGAAGGGGTAGGCAGAGGTGCACTGCAGTGCACCCACACTTCGCCGATGTATTTGGTCCCAATGTAATAGGCGGCGAGCCTATTGCCATTATACCGGGCACATTCCCCTTCAATACGAGGGAGATTTGGGCCATCGTCCACCATGCTAGCCCTTTGCGGGTTGGTGAACTTCACACGCTATAGAAAGCTATAGGCGTGCAGGTTTCCTCACGATGTTTACCTTCACCGTTCAGCAAGTGGTAATCATTGTTGAATAAAAATAATTAAAATTTAATAAGAATTTTGAAAAATTACAATTTAATACATGAATTTATGTATATGTATATATTTAAATCAAAACTATTTACAAAATTTTACGATTTAAAGTAAAATAAAATAAATATTGAATCGATAAGAAAAAAAAATCTGTCAACTAAAGCCTATCTTACTATGGACAAAAAAATATTGTAGTTTATGGTATAAACACGATCTGTCAGTTTATCTGACGTTTAAAAACAACACTAATTGGGCAGTAAAAAGTATGTCAACACCATCAATAAGGTTGTAACAAATAATATAATCATAGTAGATTTTTTTTTCTTTCACAGTGATTCAATTAAATTTGACTCAATTATTATAGTTTACTGGCATAATATATCATGAAATAATGACATTAGGCACTTGAAAAATGTTACGATGAAATCATCGGCGAAGTTCATTTTAAACTCCGACAGTCGTAAGCGGTATATCATCTTTATGACGTCACGGTATAGTATCAAAAGAAATATGGCGTCTGACTTTATTTAAGTGTCTGAGATACATAAAAAAGGGAATAACCAAGTTGAGTGTGACTGTACCTAATGTATTAAATAAAATTTTCAAACACTTTTTTGCTCACAAGTATTCAAAGGACTGATATCTATCCCCTTACCTATTTAATATTACCAGCCAAGTATTTATTATTACATTCAGTTTTTTTTTATTACAAGCTTTACATTAACTTGCAATGTATGTATGTCCGGGTGGAATCTTGCAACTGAATCTTAAATCTTTAACCGATTGAGCTGAACCTTGGTATACACGCTTATTTTGGATGACAATGCATGCTTAGCTATGTGACGTCATTCTAATTCCAATATGGCGGATCATCCAAGATGGAGGAATAGTTATTTTTTCTGCACTACCACAGTATAGGCATCAAATGAAAGGGCTTGCTGAGGAGAACACGAAAACTAAGGGCAATTAAATAGAAGCTTGTTTTTAAAAAGTTTTTTTATCATTAATTTATTATTTATATTACCAGCAAAGTGTTTAATATTACATTCAGTTTTTGATTGTTAAATCATTATAAAATCTGTCAAAAATTGACAGCTATTGAGACAACAATACCTTAAGTAGTAAGGCCCCCTGTTTCGTCTTCATTATTAGTTCGTTTGTTTGTATAAAAGCTTACACATTTCTACTACCGGCCACATCTATTAGTGTCAGCGTCAAAGTTGCCATGAGGAGGGCCCGGTATATTTAGAGCGTATTGCGTAAAGTGGCCTGCCCCTAATTATGGACTGTTTGGACTCCGGCCATATTGCTAAAAGACCGGCATTATGACGGGTTTCTTTTTTGCCAAATGGACGGGAATATAATTTGGACGTTCTTTTGGATGAGATTCACTTTGTCTTAAAAATTTGTTGGGACGCTCGTTTTTATCAATATTTTTGAAATATTAAACACTCCCTTAAACACTGCGGTGACATTACCAAAATGAACTGTATTGATTCGTTTAAAAAGTTTATTCTTCAACGAAATGACATTGACAGCGCGAGCGATTTTTGAAATTCGATCTTTATTCACATTAAAACAGAGTTCGTTTTGGTATTGGCGAAAATTCTGACGCGTATCTTGACGCCCCAGTTTGCGTTTTGGGCGGGGGGAGGGGTTTTAATGTTTGAAGACTGCGATGTTGTAAACGTGAATAACAGTACAAAAAGTAACTTACAGAAACATACATCATCACGCCTGTATTCCACGAAGGGGTAGGTAGGTTTCCTCACGTTGTTTTCCTTCACCGTTTCTTAGCAAGTGATAATCTCAAATGAAAATGAGATTCGCACAAGAAACCCAGACGTGCGAGCCGGGATTTGAACCTGCGCACTCCGGCTACCTCGGCTAACTGAAAAAAAGTAAATCTCGTTAGCAAATAAATAAACTAAAATAATCCCGAATAAATCACTAACTACAACTTAACCCGCGATTCCTATATCTACGCGCGCCCGTCAAACCTTTCAACGGACGCGTCAACCCGTAAAAGCGCGTGGGTCCCAAAATTCCAGTCTCGAGCCGAATGCCGTGACCCGGCACTAACGCCGCTCCGCCTGACGTGTCCTGAAACCCAACCAAAATGTGCCCCAATAAAGCTACGGACACACTTGATGTTCCTGCCTGCGACGATATACGCCTTGTGTATACTATACCTAATCTTTTTTTTATATAATTGTAGTCTATAAGCAGTGGTAGCATCGTGGGCACGCCCGCCTTGAACGTAAGGGTTGCAAGTTCAAATCCCAGGCCCGCACCTCTGAGATAATTTTCATGTGCGAATGTCATTTTCAACAATGATTACCACTTGCTGAACGGTGAAGGAAAACATCGTGAGGAAACCTGCACGTCTATTGCTTTCTATAGCGTGTGAAGTTCACCAACCCGCACTGGCCAGCGTGGTGGACTATGGGCAAATCTCCCTCGTATTGAGGGGTAATGTGCCCGGTATAATGGCAATAGGCTCGCCCCCTATTACATTGGGACCAAAATACATCGGCGAAGTGTGGGCGCACTACAGTGCACCTCTGCCTACCCCTTCGGGGATTACAGGCGTCATGATGATGATGATGTATTAATTGTAGTCCTTCTGGGCCTGCCGCAATGTCGTCTGACATTTTTGGGGGTCCACTTTATGGTTATTTTAGCTCAATTTTTTTCAGCCATTTGGTCCTATTATAGCTCAGGGGGCTTTATACCTACTTCATCAATTCTTGTGTTGTTCGCGGCAGGCGCAGAAGGATATCGAGGGAAGAAATGGAAATTTATGAAAAAGAGTGTCCCATCATAGCCCTGAATAAAAAAAGGGAAGAGAGGGGACTCAGCAGTGGGAAACAATAGGCTTATAAATAAAATACATATACATCATCACGCCTGTATCCCCCGAAGTGGTAGGCAGAGATGCGCTGCAGCGTTTTTGGTCCCAATGTAGGGCGAGCTGATTGCCATTATACCTGCCACGTTCCCCTTCAATACGACGGAGATTTTGGCCATAGTTCACCACGCTGGCCCAGTTCCAGTTGGTGAAGTGAACACACAATTTTATAGGCGTACAGTTCTCCTCACAATTTTGCCTCAACCGTTCTAGAAGTGGTGATCATTATTGAAAATAATGAATAAAATGAAAACAATACATGGGAGCTACAGATAAAGAGAAGGTAGGAAGGAAGGAACCCCCTTAGGTTGGAGTGGGATATTTTTGTGCGTACATAACGTACGTACCAATGATATTCTAGAATATCATTGGTACGTAGCGTAATGTATAATTAAAGTTACCAAAAACTGGTGGCATAATATTACAATATATACATCTATACATACAAATAAATAAAATTGGAGTGTCTGTTTTTAATATCAAAATAACACTTTTTTACCAAATGCGTATGAAAGTATATACGATAACTATAACGAAAACGCAATTTTAAAATTTTTTGGCTGTCTGTCTGTCTGTTTGTTTGAGGTAAACTTCTAAACGGCTGAACCGATTTCAATGGGACTTTCACTGACAGATAGCTGACGTTCCAAGGCGTAACTTAGGCTACTTTAATTTTAGAAAAAAGCATTAGGGTTCCGCGGGAAAAACATAATACCCATATTTCCGGGTAATCTCCCTAAAGTCCACGCGGGCGAAGTCGCGGGCACAGCTAGTTAAGAATAAAAAAGCTGCATATTGCAGAACGCCGCTGGTATTACCCAACATAATGACCATTGTTCACAAGTACTTCGATAATTGCTTACATAATTTACATTACACCCTGAACATACTGGGGAGAGCGTATTCACTTGACTTTTTTTTGAAAATACATATAATACATTATCACGCCTGTATTCCCCGAAGGGGTAGGCAGAGGTGCACTGTAGTGCACCCACACTTCGCCAATGTAATAGGGGGCGAGCCTATAGCCATTATACCGGGCACATTCCCCCTCAATACGAGGGAGATTTGGGCCATAGTCCACCACGCTGGCCCAGTGCGGGTTGGTGAACTTCACACGCTATAGAAAGCTATACACGTGCAGGTTTCCTCACGATGTTTTCCTTCACCGTTCAGCAAGTGGTAATCATTGATGAAAATGACATTTGCACATGAAAATTATCTCAGAGGTGCGGGCCTGGGATTTGAACTTGCACCAATTACGTTCAAGGCGGGCGTTCTTGCCCACGGGGCTACCACTGAAAATGTACTTTGTGCAAATATGCGTAAAAGTGTATTTTCTGTGACCAAACCAACGCGACCACGCGACTAAATTCACCGATGTCGCGTCGCTAAATATTAGCTTCTTTTCTAAAGTAATACAGGCCATTTTAGTATTGGCAAAAAGTTTTCCGCGCGTATTTTGACGCATATAAGCATAAGCATAAGCGCAGTACGTTATTGATTGAACTGTACGTCAACACAAAATTGCATAATATTTGTTTTAAAATGAAGCAATGTTGAATACGCAACGATACGCTCATTATCATTCAGCATGTATTTCAGTTTATTTATTCCATTTTAACGTCAATAGCTTAGTAGCCTGGTGGGTCGTACCGGTAACCGAGATGATGTTCCGACTTCTATACCCAACTCCACACCAATACTTAAACTATATTAGCAAGTTAACAACTGGCTACAGTCGTATTTTTAATTAGACGAAGCCAACTGACAGTAGCTAATGTCACTTTGTAAAATAATGTTGCCATATTTAAAGTAGGTAATAGTGATGTCTTCAGTTCTCGTTCAATCAGATGAATGAACAATGAGTGTGAATAGTTAATCATTTCAAACTAAAAAGACAATCGAGGCAATTTCATTCATTCAAGAGTTTATTCAATCATTCAATTTATCACAACACTATTTTTATTTCATCAAAAACTGACAACACAGTAATCGTCAGTTGACTTCGTCTAATTAAAAATACGACTATAGTCATTATCTCTTTTGCATTATTGAGCCTACCGTACACTGGCGCGTTATTATTTTTCTTGCTATGCCAAAACAAACTCTATTGACTCGTAAAATAGTTCATTCTTTAACTAAATGACACTGACAGCGCGAGCGAATTTTGAAACGTGGATTTTACCACAGAAATTCGATCTTTATGTATATTGACACATAGCCTTTGTTCCTTTGACGTTAAGCTACAGAAAATATGAAGCAGTATTAAAGTAATACTGTTAGATGTGATGTGATTGCAGTGGTAGCCAAAATCTCCCTCGTATTGAGGGGGAATGTGCCCGGTATAATGGCAATAGGCTCGCTCCCTATTACATTGGGACCAAAATACATCGGCAAAGTGTGGGTGCACTACAGTGCACCTCTGCCTACCCCTTCGGGGAATACAGGCGTGATGATGTATTTATTATTTATATATTATATTTATTTTTATATATATGTTAGATGTGAAGGTAAAGCCTTGCTTACGTGTGTGAACACAGCTTAAATCGTAACCGATTTTATAGCGGTCCCGTTTCCTCATCGACACCTTGGGTGAGACACCAGATGGCAGCTCCGTAGCCGTTTACATGTTTCGGGACACGCGAAAAGGACTGTGGGACCTTTTACGGCCGCTGAAGGGTTGACTTTAACGTTATTGAAAAATATATTGGACAATATTAATACGGATATTTTGTTATTGCTAACATGCTTTCTGTTGTTATTTCACAAGCTGATGCTTAATTATATTTATTCAAAATCAGAATCAAGAAATGCAAGCAGTTTTATGATCTAATGCTCAAATAAAAAAAAAAAAATGGAATGTGGCAAATTACTCAAGCAAAACGAGATTTTTAAGTAATTATTATTATGATTTTATTTTACTAAGACATATAACATAATTGTACCATCGCAAACAAAAGACTTTCATATTTCTTTATTTTATTTTTATTTAAATTTATTAATAATTTATTCATAACTAAGAAATGTGCTCATTCTTATCATTTGACGCTTGTAAGTAGTTTTTATTAAAAAAAATTATACGGGTAGTATACGGTATATAATAAAAGTAGTGGTAGCCGAGTGGTCGAACGCACGCTTTGCAATCAAAGTGCGCAGGTTCTATCCCCGGCTCGCACCTCTGGGTTCCATGTGCGAATCTCATTTTCATCTGAGATTATCACTTGCTAAGAAACGGTGACGGAAAACATCGTGAGGAAACCTGAGTGCCCGGTATAATGGCAATAGGCTCGCCCCCTATTACATTGGGACCAAAATACATCGGCGAAGTGTGGGCGCACTGCAGTGCACCTCTGCCTACCCCTTCGGGGAATACAGGCGTGATGATGTATATAAATATACGGGTTGAATTGAGAACCTCCTCCTTTTTGAAGTCAGTTATAAACATGCTATGATTTTTATTTTACCAAAACAAATAACAAAACGGTACAATCGCTCACTAAAGCCACTCTTAATAAAAATCGCTCGTAATGTATTGATATCATCCGGCATATTAATGTAATGAAGATGGATAAGTGGGGGGTGGGGAACACATTTATTTCAGGAGAAATACTAAAAGGCAGTAATGAAACGGATGTAGTGATGGGCAGTGATAAGCTTTTACAACAAAGACTATAAGTAAGGATTATAAGTAATATAGTTTTCTTATATTTACGCGAATACTATACATTGAAATTAAAATTAAACTATTTTACGGATTTTATCGCATTTATTTACTATTTTATTTTCCCGACGTTTCGGCTGCTTTACAGCAACCATGGTCACGGGGGGACTGAGGTGTTAGACGTCCTGATGTCATAGTTAATAACTGGGTACCCTCATATTTAGTTGTTGTTTGCAGTCCGATCCACGCAGAAAGTGCTTACGGTGTCCTGAGGTCTTGCAATGGTACACTTGGTTTTGGATTTAATCATATTGATTACTGGATCCCAAGTTGGTGGTAGCACCCAGCCATCTTCCCTATTGAAATTAGGATGTTTTTTTAATTTCAATGGCCTCACGTATCATCTTTGGTCGGAGTCGGTGTTCTTTTGCGACGATATGCGGTTTATCAAATCTGATATAATGGTGGGTGCGGTCCTGTACATGTTCACAGATTGCAGACTTCGTGGAGCGTCGGTGTTTCAATAAACTCAACTAAAATAGTAAATAAACGCGATAAAATCCGTAAAATAGTTTAATTTTAATTTCAACGATTATAAGTAATGTTTACTTTGAGTAAAAAAAAATGTACTATAACTACAGCCCTTTTTAATGTCCCACTGCTAGGCACGGGCTTCCCCTCAATGCGAGAGGAATTCAGGCCATAGTCTGCCACGCTGGCCCGGTGCGGGTTGGCAGACTTCACACATCTATCGAGAACTAGTCAAGTTCCCTCATACGTGCAGGTTTCCTCACGATGTTTTCCTTCACTGGTTCATAGCAAGTGGTAATCTTGGATGTAAATGAGATTCGCACATGAAACCCAGAGGTGCGAGCCGGGGATTGAACCTGTACACTTTGATTTGCAAGGCGACCACTTTCGACCACTCGGCTACCACTGCTGCCATAGTCCACCACGCTGGCCCGGTGCGGGTCAACATGAACTAAAAACACAAATAAAGGTTTTTTTTTATTTTAGGTCGCTTTTTAACATCTAAGGTCATTAGCGACCACAGTAACAGTTACACTAGGTTGTATTAGTTTATAAACATCGATAATTTTTAAAAAATTCAAGGTTTTGTTACATCCATCTTGATGTAAACATTCTTTTAAACTATTAGGAACATTACATATTCGTTTCTCATTACTGCAGGCTAAGCAATCGAACAAAAGATGGCAAGTCCAGAACACACTTACATTTATTTTTTTCTGTTGTAGTAATTAAGTAGACGTGTGTCATGTTTGTGTGCGCAAATCAAGGTTTGTATTATAAGAAAATCCAACATATAGTTTGTTCTAAGATAAAGAAGGAATACACATTTCTAAATCCCAACATTAAATCTAGTAGAGGGAGTAAAAAACATGGTTCTTCGTCTCCCGTCAGACATCAACTTAAACTGGATTGTGTGTAGGCATTATCATAATAATCTCAAGACGTTTTTGATAAATGATATCGCATTGTATCTGGAATACGTAGCGAAGAGCTATTATAATACATAATTATTCAATAATCGATATCAAATTAGCTTCCCTAATACATTTCTACGATTGTATCGCGGGCAATCTACATATGGATGGGTTATTATCTCTGTGGTATTCGATGTAATAGACATGAATGCCACGTATATATTAGCTATTTAGTGGTAGCCTCGTGGGCAAGAACGCCCGCCTTGAAAGTAAGGGGTGCAAGTTTAAATCCCGGGCCCGCACCTCTGAGATAATTTTCTTGTGCGAAAGTCATTTTCAATAATGATTACCACTTGCTGAACGGCGAAAGAAAACATCGTGAGGAAACCTGCACGTCTATAGAAAGGCGTGTGAAGTTCACCAACCCGCACTGGGCCAGCGTGGTGGACTATGGTCCAAAATCTCCCTCGTATTGAGGGGGAATGTGCCCGGTATACTGGCAATAGGCTCGCCCCCTATTACATTGGGACCAAAATACATCGGCGACGTGTGGGCGCACTACAGTGCACCTATGCCTACCCCTTCGGGGAATACAGGCGTGATGATCTATTATTAATGAAGACACCTATTAGCTATTTACATTCAACTTGCAATGAGTAGTATTGAAATTGTTTCATATATTTCCTAGTTATCGCTAAATTGAGTAACTTGTTCTAGTATTCCAAGATCTTAAAATGATTTATTTCAATAATGTATTTTCATGAAATTAAAACGACTTTTTTCTTATTTTTTTAAATAATGTATTTTACTGGGGTTATATCACCATCTCTCAAAGCTGTACCTATTACTTCGATTTGTTGAAATTTTGTACTTAACTACTTACATTGGCCAGGGTTCGTCGAAGATTTAATTTCAGTAAGTAGTTCATACCCAAACGAGTTGCGCAAACGAGGAGGCACATAACTCGCCCCAGTGCCTGAAAAAAAATATTCGCTGGCGAACAATTGGGAGCGTCGCTGCATTATGCTCATTACCATAATCCCAATTACTTAACTGGGCCTTCGCAGTTAAGAGTGGACTCGCATTATACTGACAGGAAATAGGCAGAAGTCGTTCTGACTGAATGTTGATGAAGACCGTTCTGTACTTAAAGAAAACCAAATGGTGGTACATAAGATATTAGCTCCTAAAGACAAAATTTCAATCTTATGTTTGAACAAATCTCTGTGCTATCCTAGGTGTCCTTAATTAAGTATAGAATGTTTTATGCTTCTTAGAAGCACTAACTGAAATACAAGTCTTGTATCCAATATGAGGGCTGTTTAAAAAAGTTATGTTTACAATTGAGATGCTCTAAAGCATCTACCACGTCATATGTGGACGTACCATATAATATAATCTATCTGTATCCCAAGTTTCCTAAAACGATCCTTGTGGAGTTGCTATGATTACAATTTTTAGGCATGAAAACAGCACCTCTTAGCAATGCCAGCTAAAATATTACTAGTCTAATGCCTTCAAGGTGACAATCTCTAATGTCTAGACTGGTCATATTTTAGCTAAAATACATCATCACGCCTGTATTCCCCGAAGGGGTAGGCAGAGGTGCACTGCAGTGCGCCCACACTTCGCCGATGTATTTTGGTCCCAATGTAATAGGGGGCGAGCCTATTGCCATTATACCGGGCACACAGGTTTCCTCACGATGTTTTCCGTCACCGTTTCTTAGCAAGTGATAATCTCAGATGAAAATGAGATTCGCACATGGAACCCAGAGGTGCGAGCCGGGGATAGAACCTGCGCACTTTGATTGCAAAGCGTGCGTTCGACCACTCTGCTACCACTGCTATTTTAGCTACTATTGTTAAAATATGTTGTTTTTATGGCTGCAAAAAATGAAGTCGTAGCGACTCCACAACAAAAGTGCTAGGGGACTTAGGGCCCTGGTCGTTATCACCAAGTCCTAGATATTCCGTGTGTAGTCATTTTGGCAAACGGCCTCCCAAGCCCGTGAATCTTCCGAGCGTCACTTTTCATTCGAAAATTTACGCCCGCTCAGATGAATGATAAAAAAGTTGTAAAACGGCAGCCACGTGCTTTGTTCGTGCGAAGGGTTTGCGAATATTACCGTAGTTGCTTTTTTTTTGTTAAAATGTTGATAATATTTTTGTTACACGTGTGCCCTAACATAAAAGCGAGTAATACCTCGTTACTTTTTTTTTCTATTTTGTAGAATGTATTTTTTGTAGGGTTACCATTTAAGGGTGTTGTTGATTATGATTATATTTTGTTTACTAGCGATAACAATTTTCGTGAATAAGTTATTTAATTAATTATTTTGCTTTCTTCAGTAACAAAACAGGGGAATAGATAAAAAGTTTAAAATACCTATAAAGTCAGTAAAAATAGGTTGAATACGTCAGCTTAGAAGTTATGGTCCAAAAATATTGTTTGTAACAAGTTTGAGGAAAAAATCTTGGAAAAAAAAAATCGATAAATCGATAATAAGTCAAATCATTTATTCTGTATAGGCACTTACAAATTGTCAAGTTCACATTCTAGGCCATAACAAAAATTCCACTTTACACACTTTTCTCACCTGATGGAGTAATGAACTAACGAATGGTTAAAAATAGTTTAAATTTTATTCGAAACCGATCGTTTCTATTTACTATAAATTTATTGAAATATACACACATGCGTTGCCTAGTTTGGGACGATTAGAGTTGTATATTTATGTAAAGATATTTATTTATTGAGCTTTGAATGATAAACTTAGCATTGCCGGAGACTTCAGGGGTCAATGATCAGCGTTCCTTTGAAACACTGAAGATAAAATCACCGTACTGTGCGTACATAAAGGTCAAAGTTCTCATAGAAATTCTCATTTATTTACAGCTTTCATCTAGATTAAAGGACGTTTTAACCGGCACGTTTCGAGAACTTAAAAGTTTTTTTTTTCAAGTGAATCGCGCGGACACCGAGCGACTGTAAATGGATTATTCATTTGATTATCGGAGCAGTCGTAAAGGAATTCAATTTTGGGTTCTGCGAAATGTAATTTCTGGAACCTTCTTGACTTCAGTGTAACTTCAGACATAATAGGTGTGTAGTAATCGGCCTCGCAGTCTCGCAATGTCACTCTTAAGTCTGAGCGAATTTCGGAGCAATCTTAGATAGAAAGATAGAGTACTCTTTATTGTATTGTACTCTTAGCTGTCAGAAGAGCTCTTGATTCTCGTATAATCAGTGGTAGCTATAGATTTTATAAAAGAAGAAGGTGCTGATGATCTGTTATTGAGAAAAAATGCTAATGAAAGTGCTAATTTTGGTGAAACTTTGGACACGTTCGTACACAAGGCGTGATATTTGGAAGGAGTTGAGCCTCGCAAGGTAGCTTGGGCGGTCAGTACGCGCCCCGTTTATTGCCCTTTATGGTTTGACTTTGGCTGTGTGAGCCAAGTTCTGAAGTGTTTATATCCTCAATCCCACGTCTTATTGATGTTATAAATGTAAAAGTTTGGACGCTTGTTTGTTTGTATCAAGTTGTGCTCTAGCTATTTCATAATTGGGATTAACTTAATTGAGTTCTCATTGTTTAGAGTAACTCAAAACGTCGTTAACCTACTTTTATTATGTTGAAAATATAAAATAATATTCATACAATAGGTATTAGATAATATATATGTTCATTTCATCTGCAATTGTATTTTTTGTTATTTAATTACTTACGAGTTTTATTTTTTTCCAACATTAATTTTAAAAAATATGCAACTTTGACAATAATCTCAAATAACTCCTTAATTTCCGTAAAAAAAAACTAATTCCATATACTATTACTACTACAGCCCTTTTAACATCCCACTTCTGGGCACGGGCCTCCCCTCAATGCGAGGGGGATTCGGGCCCTAGTCCACCACGCTGGCCCAGTGCGGGTTGGCAGACTTTACACATCTATCGAAAACTAGTCAAGTCCCCTCAGACGTGCAGGTTTCCTCACGATGCTTTCCTTCACCGTTTCATAGCAAGTGATAATCTCGGATAAAAATGAGATTCGCACATAAATCCCAGAGGTGCGAGCCGGAGTTTGAACCTGCACACTTTGATTCCAAGGCGTGCGTTCGACCAATCGGCTACCACTGCTTTCCATATAAAAAAAAATAACTAAAACATTGTACGTCTTGTAACTCAGGAAAAGTGATTTATAGTCTGTTAGTATCTTGGCACGTCTCACAGTGTACCTACATTGCGGCGCTAGTTAATGTCTTATGTGACATGTGGCGCCGCCCGCCACTCCTCTGAATGCAACACTTAAGCAGCACTATTAAGTATTCTGTATTACTTACAATAATATAATTTAATTGGCAAATGGCTTAGACATTTTATTAAGTAGCCGTTTTTCATGACTTTCACACTAATTGACACAGTGCCATCACAAATTTAATCATCAGTATCAGTGGATAATGAAGCATGTGACTAAAAGAGTGATGAGTATGAATGTGGATGGATACAGAGCGAGAGGAAGACCAAAGAAAAGATGGATGGAGTGTGTAAAAAGTGATATTATTGAGATCGGAGTCGATGTTGGTATGACGGAAAAGCGAGACAAATGGAAGAAAAGGACATACTGCGCCGACCCCAAATAATGGGATAAGGTAAGGCAAATGATGATGATCAGTGGATAATGATTAATCAATAATAATCAATTATCTTATGAAAATGGACTATGAATTACTAACTAAAGTTGCATAATTGTACCCAAAGGCCAATGATAATCATTTATTTTTTTCTTGTTTTTATTTACTACTTTCATTAATAATTATTACCACTTACATTTAATACTAACATTAAATTTACAACCTATTTGAAATACTTCGTTTTGTATTAATTACGTTTAGGAAATTTATCTAAGTTTCTTCCATATACTGTGAACTAAGCAAATACTGACCGCGCTACTGCCGTCATACAGTTTTACAACTAGTACGAAGGGTAGATGTTCAATAATTTGTCACAAGGCCAACTGCACAGTAACTCAAATCTACCTACATAGTACTAATACTAACTTATGTTTGAAATGTTATTTAGTTACAATATACTGACAACCTTGTAAATTAGGCTAAGTTTTTTAAAGAATAAATAAATAAATAACTTTATGATTCATACCTATTGTGCCACTTTAAAACGTCCCAAACAACTCTAAAACCCAACTAGAACTGCGGCTCACAACTTCAATCCAATCCCGTAATTGACAATTGCGACCGTGAATTGTCAAATTGTCACATGTCTAGTCGCCTGCGGGATTTAGAAATGGCAATTAATCGCTCTGCGTGACTGTACCCGAGTAACGCACTTGATTTGACTCACAATCGACTTTTATCAATTCGCTCAACGTTTGAAATACTACTTTTGGGATTTTGTGTAATTTTTACAAGCTGTTCATGTCTTTGATATTGAGTAAAAAAATACTAACAATAATAATAAATAAGAATGCACTGCCCCCTTACCTGTCTTGCAATAATGTTTTTAATATTACTTATAGTTTTTGACAGTTTAGTACAAAATGCATCGAAAATGTACAGTTGGTATGAAAACAACAATGCGCAAAGAGGTTGTGGTAAGGCCCCTGTTTGTTTTTATTATGGTTACAAATAAAATGTAGATAATATACTCTGCCTTGACATTCTTTATGTAAAAAAGAACTTTGAACCAAAATATAATATTTTCAAATAAAACATTACTTACGCAACTATCAAACTCAGCAAATACAAATTATAATAACATACGTAAGGTAAAATTGTACAATAAAATCACGCAAAATGTTTGAGTTTACCGCGAAAAAGGGCATAAAGACCTTACATTTCAACTTCACTGATCAAACGGTGAATAATGTGAAACCCACCACCCAATAGGTATATTTCTTTGATGTGGTGGTTACCCTAAAAAACGTTAAAAAGAGAGCAAAGGAAAGTCAGTCGTCACGTTACTGAGTGCAAATGACAGTGTTGTTTTCCACCCCACTGTACAATGTAGCGCGTGGGCCCAACGCGGAATAAAATATAAAACGCAAATGACTTTTGTTATTGACTGTACCTACTTTATGATTCAAAAAATGTTCGGGTCGACATGATGTTAACAATTTTGTTTGAAATGAGCTTTACGTAAGCTTTAATATAAAAGTATTTACTTTACAATATGATTAATATTGGTTTTAAAAGACACCATCTCAAATCTATACAAATAATCAAAATTGAAGTGACTGTTTGTAATCTCAAAATATGCTTTGTATAATAATAACAGAAACACATTTTTTTAATTTTTGTATGTCCGTCTGTTTGTTGATTTTGACGGGACGGGACTAGTGCTTCACTTACTGTTAAGCATGATTCCATCTTTGTTCTTAGTACATTCCTTTCCAACAGGAATGTACGTAACTAGAATCATTTCTATGGGAAAGATTAATTACAGCAGGCAATTCATACCGAGAACCGCAATTTCAGCTGAAAACAAAAAAGCAACATTAATCTTTGCCCAAAAATGTCTGTATCGAAACACAACAGAATTTAATTACAGTACCTAATACCCAACTTTCGGCACTCCACACTTTATCTTGAAGGGACCCAACTCACAGGTAGTGGGGCGCCATCTTTTGACCACAAATATAAATATTTATAGAGCCTAAATGTCGGTAAACTTGACATTTAGCGAGTTTAAGGTTCACTAGTACCCATAACGACTCTACTCTTCGTATGCCTCTGCGGTAATTATTCCGCCATTGTTGTTATCTCATGTACTTGTAGTATATAGCAACTATATGGGAAAACAACAATGGTAGAGTCAGATAGAACAGAAAAAATTACCGCAGCGCGGGCTCGATATGCTATCTCCTTTATAATATCTCTATCGGTCACTCCGTTATTGATTGGCGAAAAGTTCCATCCAGTTTGTGCAAACGGGAGCCCTAAGGTGAAATGATGGCCTGGTCTAGTAGTTTGAGCGTACGCTGCTTAACTCACTGAACCGGGAGGTTGTTTTCGAAATATGCCCTAGTCTTGGTGTAACTGGGATCTGCCCTAGTCTTGGTGTAACTGGGATCTGCCCTAAGTCTAGGTGTAACTGGGATTGTATGGTGCCCATAGTACAAGCTTTGTTTAGTTTGTATCATACGATGAGTATGTGTTGCCTGGGGATAAAAATCGTATCGCGGTCAAATAACACCAAGGTTTACGAGCTGTATAAAAACTTTAATTTAAATCGAAGCAACAAATACTCAAAGATTCATTGACACTCCCAAATTTTAAAAGTCTACCTACAAATTTTTAACGCACTTATAATCATGTATTATGACTTGCAATGCTGCTATCAATGGATTGTAATTCTGTAAATTTAAGGAGATTTTTTTTATTTTATTATATGCCCCATAATCACAAAAAAAACTACTAAAGAACATTATTATGCATCTATTATATCTAATCCATCAGTGCATTAACTCAATTAAACGTCCATCCATGCTACACTACTCACTTTCCAACTGGGTGATACACTGCAGGCTATCTTCAATCACCTACACTGTGAATGTTGACACTCAAAGGAAAAGAGCTTACATTGACGTTGCGATCACAGTGAACACCTAGCCTGTACGGCTTAACCATAACCCTAGCATTTGGCGTAATTGCGTGGCTGTTAGCTGAAACGATGTGCTATAGTTAGCAAGTTAGCTTTAGGACCAAAGCCTGGATGAAAAAGAAATTAGATTAAACACAGACAGGTTTTTACATTTATTCGACGACTTGGTCTAGTGCAGTGGTGGGCAAATTTCAGAGGATGGCCAGAATTATAACAAAAATGCATTTTGTGTTGAACTGTACTAAGTAGAATCTACTTTATACTTCTAGACCGTTAAAATATAATTATCGCGGGCCATATACTATTCATGTCTATGGACCGTCGGCGGGCAGGATTAAATGCTTTCGCGGGCCAGAGCTGGCCCGCGGGCCGTACTTTGCCCATCACTGTTCTAATAGTCTGAGCGTAGGCTTACTGAAACGGGAGAAGAGACCATTTCTGAAATTTGCCGCTTGCGGGATTCAAACCCGCAACAACGCGGCTCAGTGAATCAAGCAGCGTACGCTAGACCTTGCCGTCGTCAAACAGATAATAATGATGAATCTTCAAGATAAAATATAGTGACTCAAACTGTCGTTGAACGGCACTTGCCTACTGTACTATACATAGTAGCTTTAGATAATAAACTAAAACTTTGAGCGAGCCATCTGTTCGGAGTGCTGATGTCCGGCCATCTCTGTGGTCAAGTTGCCGAATTTACAGCTACAATCTTTCGTGGAGTTGAGACCTAAGCGCTTTGGATACATAAATCTACACTAACTACTAACTACAGCCCTTTTAACGTCCCACTCCTGGGCACGGGCCTCCGCTCAATGCGAGGGGGATTTAGGCCATAGTCCACCACGCTGGCCCAGTGCGGGTTGGCAGACTTCACACATCTATCGAGAACTAGTCAAGTTCCCTCAGTCGTTTTCGTTCACCGTTTCATAGCGAGTGATAATCTAGGATGAAAATGAGATTCGCACATAAACCCAGAGGTGCGAGCCGGGGTTTGAACTTGCACACTTTGATTGCAAGGCGTGCATTCGACCACTCGGCCACCACTGCTAGCAAATCTACACAAATAAATAAAATCGAAGTGGCCATGCCAAATAGTTGAGGTTCCGTGCGTAAAAAATAAATTATGGAAACACAGGGGAAAATGGTTACCGATCCTAAATTCCGTGTGAACGAAGTCGCGGATTCATTTAGTTTGTTAATAAAATCCTAGAACACTCGTCTTGGAATATAATTAGGAAAAATAATTTAAATTTTTATTTAAATTGTTTCTTGTTGGAATATATTTAATAACATAATATGTTAAGTAGTACTTTATCAAGATTGCTTTATAAATTACAGAATTTGAAAATAATAATAATCACGCGTTTCTATCAGAAGGAATCACTTTGCATATACTATAGTCGTTGAGATCCAATCCAATAGGTCAGTTTTTGACATCTGTCATTCATAACATTTTACTTTGGTTTAGGTATTTCGTGAAAAAAAAACATAAAATATCATATTCTCGCATATTATTTAACGCATGAAAAAAAGATTTTTGAACCTACAAAGTAAAATAAAAAAATATTTTTCTTGATTTCATGCTTTGGTAACATTCTTTAATCTATTGTGATTAGTTGCCTTCGAAATGGACCCCTTAAATCTCAACGACTAAGTGTCTATCAACATAAGTCAAGATTCATTTGAATCACATAACCGTGCATCAACTTTTTAATAAACCCCTTAAGTTTGACATAAAATATATTTGAAAATTGTATAAAATAAGACTATAGACAAGATTCACCTACCAGTCCAAAATTCTTGTCATATTTTTATTCAAACAGGTATTTAAAAATCTCGTGTAATTTAACAATCTCGCTATCGCAAAATCCTTTTCTTCCTGTTCTTGAACCATCTGCCGATAATCGCAGTATTCCTAAATGACACTATTAAATATAATTTAGCCGAAAGCGATTGTGTTAACGGGAAGCGCCAAACGACGCTCTGTATTGGATTTTAGTCATGGTTTATAAGTATTGCTATACTAAATATCTGTAACGAGTTTGGGCGCAAACACCCTAATATCGGGGAGTATTCGTTGTCGTTGTATATATTGTCGCTGCTAGTAGAATGTAGAATACTCCTCACTTAATGATATAAAGTGGAATTGTACAACTCTTTTGTTTTACTGAAAAATGTCATTGTTGGTAGTTTTGTGGAATATCGGAAAGTCATCTGTGTCTCCCACAAAATTGAAACATTAAAATATTTCTATGCTTTGGCAAGCCTTACTATGGTCAGTTACATAGCTTGTACCCACCCTGTTAATATATAGATCAAAGAGAGTAACACCTGATTTTAGAGCTATGTTGTGCCAAATTTACAAAGAAAAGTTACTTCTATACTACTACTGATAAAGCCTTTTTTGAAGTCCCATTGCTGGGCACGCCCCTCCCCCCCCCCTTTTAATGCAAGGGGGATTCAGGTCATAGTCATAGGGTGGCAGACTTCACACATCTATCGAGAACTACTCAAGTTCTCTCAGACGTGCAGGTTTCCTCACGATGTTTTCCTTCACCGTTTCATAGCGAGTGGTAATCTCGGATGTTAATGAGATTCGCACATGAAACCCAGAGGTGCGGGCCGGGGTTTGAACCTGCACACTTTGATTTGCAAGGCGTGCGTTCGACCACTCGGCTACCACTGCTTTTTTATCTACTACTACTTTTAAATCTTACTAAATAAAAACATATTAGTTTACAAGAAGAAACCTATATATAAACCTATATTTTAAGAGTTAATATACCCATTTTAAATCACATTGTGATAACAGCAGCTTATTACTCGACTAGTGAAATCCCAATCAGCATACTATTCATTTAAGAGGGCATTCGAATATTCGAGCGCAGACGATTCCCATACAGGAAACGATTAAACGGTTGAGTGGAGACGGCAGAAATCACGTAGAGATACTCTTAATCGACTATTGAGAATGAATGCGATTACTTTCAACGATTTTAATGACGATTTTTTATCGATTAGAATTTTCAGGCTCCTTGTGTAAAGATTTACGAATATGTTAGTTACATAAAGAAAATAATATCGGAGCAACCCATTTTTGGTTCTAATAAAAATAAATAAAAAGTTACAAATTTGGACGAATATAAAAAAAAATATACAGATCAAAAATAATTATATATCATAAAAATACATCATCACGCCTGTATTCTCCGAAGGGGTAGGCAGAAGTGCACTGTAGTGCGCCCACACTTCGCCGATGTATTTTGGTCCCAATGTAATAGGGGGCGAGCCTATTGCCATTATACCGGTCACATTCCCCCTCAATACGAAGGAGATTTGGGCCATAGTCCACCACGCCGGCCCAGTGCGGGTTGGTGAACTTCACACGTCTTTCAATTATTTATGAAGAATATTTTTATGATATCAGTTTTATTTTATAGATAGTAATTAAAAACCCGAGGTTTAAGAATTCGCTGTATACCAAAATGTTGTTTTACCTATTTATTGTTACAGATAAAATACAGCTTAAATAAAATTTTACAAAATATTCCCGTCGTCAATATGTCCAGTTTAATGCAGCTTAGTCCAGTGCCAAAGGCCGATGTCTAAAAACATGTTAGCAATGTAGTAATTTTCGAATAAATAAACCCATTTTTAGGTTCAGCTATAAACCTGAAAAGAGACATTAAAAAACATCGTAAGAATGATATAAATCCGTCGTATGGGTCGCTTTACATAAACGGTAACTACTCAGTAATGGCCCATCACAGTGATTTAGTGGACCGTGTGTGGTCAGATGCCGTTTACACTGTGAAAATAATTAATTTGAGCGTAAACACCTTGGAAATTATAATAATAGGAAAAAGCTGGGTAGCCTAGTTATCAGAACGCCTGACTTAAACACAGAGATTTTCAATGATGATTACTATCTTCTATCGTAGGGCGTGTGAAGTTCACCAACCGCACTGAGTCAGCGTGGGAGACAATCGATAAAATCTCTCTCGTACTGAGGGGGAATGTACGCGGTATAACGGTAAGAAGCCCGCCTCCTATTACATTAGAGTCAAATACATCTGCGAAGTATGTACAGTGATCCTCTGCCTACCCCTTCGAGAGTGCAGGCGTGGTGATTTGATGTCTTACTAAAGCAAACTGTATTGACTCATAGAGGAATCTCATATTTCAACGAAATGCTATCAATAGAAATGCCACCGAAATCAAATCTTTATGTACATTGACATAGAGTACATTTAACAAATTTTAATGCAATGTGTAATTCATTGAAAATATGCAAGTATTATCAAGTGATGACATGATGACATGAGGCCATAACAGCCCTGAATAAAAAAAAAAAAACAAAAACCGACTTCAAAAACCTAGGTGCACTAAAAAGCTAGAAATAAACCTCCTCCTTTTTGAAGTCGGTTTAAAAAGATCAGTAGGTAGTAACTAATGATATAACAATACATATGTTCATAGCAAATGATTACGCCTATTATCCACACATTGTGTAGATCAGTCTAATCGGAGGCGGTTTAAGGTAATTTGGGATATCGATCAACTGCGGTTGAGTTAACGAATACCTTGGCGGAACATAGGGGGAACTAAAACGGCGCGTTACAATTTGTGCCTTATTTCATTCCTCGCTTGGAATTTGGAAACCCTAATTATTTAGGGTATAAAGCAAACCAAAATTTCTTCTTATAATATCAGCTGTCTGCCAGTTAAAGTCTCGTCAATATCGGTTCAGCCGTTTCGGAGATTACCTGGAATAAATAAACATAAAAACGTGTTAAAAAATAAATTGTGTTTCAGTTGTTTATACCTTCATATGCATTTGGTACAAGATGTTATTTTGATATTAAAAAGACACTTAAATTTTATAGTATTTGTTTTGCCCCTCCATAGCATACATTTTACAACCAAACAAGAGGTTATGACTATCACGATTTGAAACGGTTCTTTATTTTTGCTATCGATTTTAAGTCACTCCCCCATGTTTCACGCCGTGAAATCGACCCTAGTCATCAAACGCACTTGAACTCAAGCAAATCATCAACATCAGTAATTAATTCCTGACAAAACGAAATCCCTAATTTCATCCAAAGCACAGTAATAACGCTAATGACGTAAACGTCAGCGAGCTTCACTGCCACAGTACACGGCTCAGTAAATTAAGTAGGAATTAAGAATAGTGGCATATTATTCACGTTATATCATAGTATGTTTGTATATATTTTATTAATCAGAAGCAAAGGATGTAAGTACTTTGTGTGGCAGGCGTATTTGTTTTTAACTCTATTAGAGCCGAAACCATTTTTTTTTACCAAGATAAGTGATATTTAGCATACTGGTATTATAAGATTCTATAGATAACATGTCAGTTGTCATCAAAATTATATTAGAACGATACTCTCACAGCCTAGATAAAAGGTTAACCCACAGATTAGAAAGAGATAGAGATAAGAATTTCAAAAAAAGGTAATTTTTTATTTTTTTGCATTAAGAATAAATATTTTTACAAAAAAAAGATCGTTATACACAGTGTATAACATTTTAAGACAAGATACTTCAATCTTGAAATGAATTCTTACGTCGTTATCTATCATAGGTAAGTACTCCGTCAAACGAACACACAGTGTGTCTACACGCCGGCATTATTTGTACTAAATTGAATTACTGTTTGTCTTGTGCAATGGCGCTCGCGTTCCACCATTTTGTGCGCCCAAATCTTGATTTACTTTCCTTGTTTGAATGCCCGTATGTCAAATTAAACAGACTTTACCTTACATTTCATTATTATTTACCTAAGTTTATTTCGTAACATTATTTACACAAAATAGTAAACACTCCTTATTTATAAAAAAAAGTTATTTATTTTTTATAATTGTCAATTAAGTTCGGTTTTTGGTAGCATATGGAATAATGAGTTTGTCCCAATTGGATCTTACAAAAAGAATGATCAGTGACTTTACAAGTAATTTATCAGTATTTTGCGAACACCACACCACGAATACTCTTTTTTCGCAAACCTCATAAATTGTTAAATTCTTTTAGACGGAACATGTTTACCCTCCAACCTCGTTCGTTCGGAATTGAATTACTGTTTATTCTGCACGATGGCGGTACGTCATTTTGTGTACAGGCGCGCACGCAAATGAGTCACAGTAGTCACGCGAGGCGGGCGTGACTAAAACCAGCTGGACTAATTATCAATTAGGCTGCACACTGGGGCGTCAAAATATGCGCGTAAAATTTTGCTGTCTAACCAAAACGAACTTTATTGACTCATAGCAAAAGATAGTTCTTGAACGAAACGACATTGACGGAATCAGAATCAAAATATTTTTTATCCATGTAAACCAATACAGGCACTTACAAATCGTCAGTAAAAAATAAATAATAATAATAGTATCTCTACGACCCATTTGGAATGCATTTCCTATGGAAAATAATGGGCAAGAAACTCTATGGTTGTTTTTTTTCAATAAGGATTTACATGTTATTTGCATTACAGTGTGTTTTTCTTAATTAACAATTATAAAATATAAAGTTAATGAGGCTATACATTCTTAAAACACAAAATTAATCAGCAATACAAATTACAAAGCTGTGTCAGTGTAAGATTAAAAGCGCGAGAAATATTTGATGCTTTTACCAATAAAAACCAATCTTTATTATATATCTTTATTATATAGCGCGACAACGTACGCGCAGACTTTGATTGTTCAATATCGTCATAAATTATAGCCTGTACGTTGTTCTGATGTATAAACAAAACTTCTGTAAAGTTTCATCAAAATCCGTTCAGTAGTTTTTGCGTGAAAGAGTAACAAACATCCATTCTTACAAACTTCACTATATGCCCCACAATGCATTTTAAAACTAAGAGTCAAACACGTTCTTATTTGCAAAAATATTTCGTGATTTTTGGGACATGTTCCAATTACAGTCATTTACCCAAATGGCTAGTGCACACGCAATCCATATAATAAATAAATAAATTATGGCGTAAATATTATTATTCGCGTGACCAAAGAAATTAAAACGTGCGGTGAACAGGAACACCCACTGACCTAAATATCACCCCTCCGTAAAAAGCCCCTTTATGTCATTTATAAGCTATAAATAAAATAATATTAAATCCGAAAAAGGTTTTCTAACATAATATTTTATAATTAATTTCAAACAAATACTACAAGACGTATTTCGATAATAATTTGTAAAACTGGATTTAATAATATTTTTTCAGTAAGTTATATTTAATTTGACAGCAAGGATTTTTTGTTTCAATCATAAACATAAAGTAATCTTTGTAGCTATTTTTTTTAATCCTTTTCTCAAGTAATAACACAATCTTATCTAATTCTCACCAAAATAATCTCATTCATTAACTGCTTTACAAAGAACCACATATAAGATTTTATTTATCACACCGCCCATACAAGAATCGAAGAGTATATTTACTTAAGGTGAATTATTGAAGGGGCTTTTCAGAAAATTGCCATGAAATGAGAATGGTGTTGATATTCCAGAGAGATTGTGATTCTGGCCGTTGCTCTACTTATTCCCAATCCGTTTCACGTGAAAAATATTGAAATACACAGTGCGGGAAGACGAAAATATATCTATTATTTAGTATCTAATTCACAAGTGTAAGCGATTTTATTATTGTGTGTGTGTATTTCTGGGTACGGGTCAGAGTAATAGTGCCCTGTGACCTGGGCAATCGAACGTGACTGTAACCTTTTACCTGTAATTGTAAAGTATTTAAATACACAACATTATTTTCTTTATTTGCTGCGTTGTTTATTTGTGCACTAAAAAGACAGCGTGACACTATTCCTCGTATCTTCAGATAGAGGCGTACGCTCTACGTGATAATAAATGAGTTGTTTTCATTGTTTTTACTCCACAAAATGTAGAGTTTACTGCTGAAACTCGCGAGGTATTTTGTAATAACGAATAGTATTATAATGTCTATGCTCATTACTTTGACAAACATTTTTATTTTGAGCATTTTGCATTGTGATGGATAGGTAGCAGTAATAATATATCTAAAGTCCTGTCATTTCTGAAAGAGGTCGGCAGAGGTGCACATTTGGGTGATTCATATTTGGTCTCAGTGTAATAGGGGGCTAAGTTATTGCCATTATACTTAGTACAAATTCGGGCCATAGCCCATAACACTGGCTCAGTACTAGATACACTTTTATGTAATTTCTGAATTATTCGTGTTACTTTTTGGCTCCCGTTGTTTGTGTACCAAAAGAAAATGAACTATGAAATAATTACTGCATACTACTACAGCCATTTTAACGTCCCATTGCTGGGCACGGGGGCCTCCTCTCAATGCGAGGGGGTTTTGTGCCATAGTCCACCACGCTGGCTCAGTGCGGGTTGGCAGGCTTCACACATGTAACGATAACTAGTCAAGTTCCCTCAGACGTGCAGGTTTCCTTACGATGTTTTTCTTTACCGTTTCATAGCAAGTGATGATCATGACATTCGCACATAAATCCCAGAGGTGTGAGCTGAGGTTTGAACCTGCACACTTTTATTGCTAAGCATGCGTTCAACCACTGGGCTACCAAAATTACTACATATTATATACTTGTAACCCTTTGTTATGTCCATAATCGGAAATCATTTTGTGAAATCAAGATTTTTTTTTTTATATTTTAAAACACAAATTTATTGCTAGGTATACTTTGACAATCCTATGCATGGACAATTGGCTGGCACATCTCTCCTGTTCCGTTAATTTTTAGACCAAACAGAGTTCAAAAGTTATAGCTAATTTAAGAGATATATTCTACTAAAATACTTAGAAACTGATAAAAAATGATGGAAATATCTTATTTTACGTAAATAAGCCAAAGAATTTATAGTTTGGAGAATTAGCCTACTAATTTTGAATCGCACAGAACATATTTTGCAGCAAGAGTAATAACTAAGAATCGCTCTACGGTATTTCTTGTCGCTTGTGCCATTCGCGCTAAGTCGGTTCACTCGCTGAGCTACTGAATTAAAGATAGCACACGTAGCCGTCGAGCGCTGATATGATTCACTGCGCAGAGTTGACTCACTGTACTGTCATGTTCTGTGACTATTGTGTCCTGACGTCACGATTAAGCCGGATTATAAAGCTCTGACATTCCATAGTTGATAGCTTATGACATGAGACATCAATCCCCAGGGCTGCAATTATTATACCAATGCATAAACGAACTCAGTATCAAATACATAAAGATTACTTTTCTATGATAAAAGCATGGAGATATTATTACGGAGATGGAATTTCGAGCCCGCGCTGCGATATTTTTTTCTGGTTTATCTGACTCCGCCATCTTTATTTTCCCATATAGATGCCGTACACCACAGGTACTTGAGATAACAACAATGGCGGAAAAATCGCTGCAGAGCTTTGAGCATAAAAATCAACATCTTTTTTTTTTATTCGTGTAGGCCAAAAAGCACTTACAATTAGTCAGATTCTACCACCGGTTCGGAATGCTGCTTCCACTGAGAAGAGCCGGTAAGAAACGTAATGGTTACTCTTTTCAAAATGATAAATAGTATGGATTGCGAGTAATACATTCTCAGGAGCAGTAACGCTATGTGAGCAGACAGCACCTTTGCCACAATACTAGAGAAGAATTATACTCACGGCAGTCTTATATTAAATACAAATATTATCATTACGCTTAGAAAGCTAGTACAGTAGGTAAGGTGCGTCTACTCCTATTTACAATGTAGGAATTATTCTAAACCACAGATGGTTATACAAATAATTGCTTTGATATCAAGCCATCTCCGTTATAATATCTCCATGGTTATCAATAAAACCTATATTTAATTGTCTATAGAAAGAGGCATCTGATTTCATAAGCCGCACACTAAATAAACTTGCTTCTGCAACGCGAATCGAGCATTAAAACTCCACCAGCCGTTACTCAGCAGTTAACCCGAGTTTAGGGAGGGTTTAAGAATTTAAAAGGTGTTTAATTAAGTTGGATGCTTTGTTCAGATACTGCTTTTAGAGGCTGTGAGGTTCGAGTTCAATTCCGAGTTTAAATTGAAAGTTCGAGGAATCGTTTTGATTGCGACTTTTTATATTTCAGAATTACATTGAAATAGAAGCACGTTTCCAGCCACACAATTGCGTCGTATAAAACAAGCATAACTCAAACACTTTCTTTGAAAAAAACATGATTTCGGACTTCTGATACATCATGTATACAGGGAGTAACATAAGTTCGAAATAATATTTGAGATACATATTATATGGTAGGTCATATGTACCATCATAAAAGAATGCAGGCATACCTTACTATCATAGTTTCTGAGATACAGTCCTTTGTGTATTTAATAGGCACCCTCATAAGCCTATTCACTAATCTAAACTACATCTACGTGAGGCGACTATTCATATTCGCAAAACAAAACTTGCAAATTTTGGGTAGGACTCGAAATGTACCAAGTTTTTAAAATGGGCGGCGAAAAAAATATTTAAATTATGTTCGAATTTCGATCAAATTTTTATATCATTCGGTTCATAGTCGTGCAAATGTTAATATTATTTCGGACATCTGATACACCCTGTATAAATAAAAACATAAAATGAAATCGCACACACTCCAAAGAGTAGTGAAACTCATTGTAACTACACCGCGTAAATGCACATTAAAACAGTGTAACGGGAACGTAAAAGTTTACGTATCGCCGCGCTCTGTAACCACCAACTTTGGCCATTTGTAGTTAGGCCTGCGAACGTTACACTAGCCTTTTATTGCTGTTGTTGGTTCAACGGCTTATCTAGTCGCTTTATTATTTACTAGTGTGATATCTCAGTTATACTCGTATAAGGATGTTTTCTGCCTCCTTACCTTGCCTTACCTGTCTTGCAAAAATGTTCCTGATATTACTTCCTTTGACAGTTACTACTTCTACTACTACTGCTACTACAGCCTTTTTAACGTCCCACTGCTGGGCACGGGTCTCCCCTCAATGCGAGGGGGATTCAGGCCATAGTCCACCACGCTGGCCCAGTGCGGGTTGGCAGACTTCACACATCTATCGAGAACTAGTCAAGTTCCCTTTAGACGTGCAGGTTTCCTCACGATGTTTTCCTTCACCGTTTCATAGCAAGTGATAATCTCGGATGATAATGAGATTCGGACATAAATCCCAGAGGTGCTAGCCGGGGTTTGAACAATTTGATTGCAAGGCGTGCGTTCGTGCGCCTGAAGCAGTGGGACGTTAAAAAAGGCTGTAATAGTAATAGTATAGTATGATGGACAACAGTTTCCGTTTCTGGTTAGCTTGTAGCAGTAGGTACGTCCTATGCTTTGTTGATATGGTGATAACTTTCGTCAAAGTACAATAAAGTTGCGACTAGCGTCTCGCTTTTGCGTATTGTCGTTTCAATTTAATTTTAATTTAATCTGGAAAATAGGTCAATAAGCATTTTAATTATTTGTTGAGAAATTTCAATGGATTACGAATTTTGTAGACACAATTCGAAATATTTCATTGTTTGAATTTCTATAGCCTATTTGTTTGGGAGTGGCCTTTTAAGAAAACAACTTTGAGTAACAAAATTCATTTTTAGTACATTGAAGATTGAGTGAACTAAGCAAAAATTGTATTATGGATGTCATAAAATTGACTGCTTGGTCCAGTAGTTTGAACGTATCCACTCGGGTCACCGCAAATGGTTGCAGGTTCGATTCCAGTCAATGGCAAATTTGGGAAATATCCTTTTCGGAATTTCCCCTGGTCTAGGTGTAACTGGGATCGCCCCCAGTTCATTGTATGGTACCCATACTACAAGCTTTGCTTAGTTTGGTATCATACGATGAGTATGTGTTGTCTGGCGATATTGATTTATTTATAACGGAATGAGATGAGGTATCTATAGAAAGTGTGAAGTTCACCAACCTGCATTGTGCCAGCGTGGTGGACTATAGCCCAAAAATCGTATTGAGAGAGAATGTGTCCGGTATAATGGCAATAGGCTCGCCCCCTATTACATTGGGGCCAAAATACATCGGCGAAGTGTGGCGCACTACAGTGCACCTCTGCCTACCCCTTCGTGGAATACAGGCATGCTGATGTACTTTTATAGATGAGGTATGGCTACACCTGCTATTGGCAAGTTATTTGCCAATGTCAAGTTATTTCAATAATGATAACCACTTGCTAAACGGTGAAGGCAAACATCATAAAGAAACCTGCACGTCTATAGAAAGGTCTGTGAAGATCACCAATCTGCACTGGGCCAGCGTAGTGGACTATGACCCAAATCTAAGTAGATTCGTATTGAGGGAGAGTGTGCCCGGTTTAATAGCAATAGTCCCTTATTACAGTTGGACTAAAATACATCTGCGAAGTGTCAGTGTATTGTAGTCGTGGTGCACCTCTGCCTGCCCCTCCGAGATATACAAACGTGATGATAATTATTACACAGAATTATGAAAGCGTAAAAGATGGCGGATATTTAATTTACAGAAATGAAACTGATAGATATAGTAGGCTTAGCATAACCGCCTAGACGTAAGTTATATCTCTTTCAACTGTCAGATTTGTCGAGAAAATGATGTCACTTCGACCTTTTTGTACAGGACATGTCTCGGTTTGCCGTCATTTTCTGTACAAATCTGACAGTTGAAATAGATAAAACTTATGTCTACACGGTGATGCTACAGGGCCTGGTTGCAATGAAAATTGGAACTCGATAAGAGCGCGCAAAATGGAATCACTATCAATGTCGAATTCATGCAATTACAATTCATTATACAGTGCACAATCTCCGATTGAACATCGGAAACGGACCGTATCTGTCACACATGAGCCCTGCGCCCGAAGTGCGGTCGGAATTTACATATGAAACTACCATCAAACTCTGTAATCACATTGATATAGCCACGTAGTATAAAGCCTTCCGCATACTCAATTTTTTTGCCATACCAAAACAAACTCTATTGACTCAAAAAAAAGTTCATTATTCAACTAAATGACACTGACAGCACGACCGAATTTTCACGCATAGGTTTTAGCACAGAAATTTAATCCTTATGCATATTTACTCAGAGTTCATTTTGGTACGCAGGAGGCAGTGTAACTGCGGTGAATAAAAAAATACTTAATATATATCGAAAGGTGAAAGGCTATTTGTCGTAAGCGACATTTTTTTAACATAAGAGGAGATCATAGTCATTCGACGCAGAAAAAATTGCTGATTACAAATATGTATTTGAGATAATATCGCCCAAAAATGTCCCTTAACTCAAAAGCCTTCCACCCCTCGATATCTACAGACAACACATACTGATCGTATAATCTTTCTTTATTATAAATGTGAAAGTTTGTGAGGATGGATGGATGTTTGATACTCTTTCACGCAAAAACTACTGAAAGGATTTTGATAAAACTTTACAGTATTATTGTTTGTACATCAAAGTAACATATAGGCTATACTTTATAACCATATTTAATCATCGAAGTCTGCTCGGGCGAAGACGCGGGTAGAAGCTAGTTCCAAACTAAGTAAAGGTTGTACAAAGAACTGGCAGCGATCTCAGTTACACCCAGACAATAGCAAATTGCGGAAAGGCCTTTTCCAAAATTTGTGACTGATGGAAACCGGACCCCAACCACCCGGTGCAGTGAGATGTGTGGCCTGTACTCGAAGAAGCCCTAGAGTCTAAGGTTTCTTCGAGGGCCTAGACCAAGCCGTCATCTAATTTATGTCTTTATATTAACTTGCAATGTATGTCCGGGTGGAATCTTGCAACTGAATTTAAAATCAGTTATCTTTAACCGATTGAGCTGAAATTTGGTACACACGCTTATTTTGGATGACAATGCATGCTTAGCAATGTGACGTCATTCTAATTCCAAAATGGCGGATCATCCAAGATGGCGGAATAGTTATTTTTTCTGCACTACCATAGTATGGGTATCAAATGAAAGGGCTTGCTGAGGAGAACACGAAAACTAAGGGCAATTAAATAAAAGCGTGTGTTTAAAAAGTTTTTTTTTTTTTAGAGTATTCTATGTTAATATACATAAAGATTAAATTACTGTCGTGTAATCAACGCAACCACGCGTCAAAATTCGCTTACGCTATCAATGACATTTCGTTGCAAAACTTACTTTTTCTTTGAGCCAATAAAGTTGATTTTTGTATTAACAAAAAACATTTGCGCATGTAGTGACGCGCCTGGACATAGGGCTTTACATTGAATCCTTAGATATCTAGCTCACGTAACAAATTATTGAATAGTAGAGAGATAATTGCGGCAACTTAGTATAGAATTAGATCGCTATATGCCGTATAGATCCTACTTATAATAGTAGAGTCGAATACAAAGGAGTCTAAAATAGATTTTGATTCTGTTGATGCGATAAACTAAAGTGATATAGTTCCATCCTTTTCATATTCATCATGCTTAAACGTGACAGTGTTTTTTTAAAAGTAAGTTTGCAATAGCTATGTATGTTTTCATTCAGCTAAATGTGTCGTCAAATTTAGTTTAATCTGAGTAAAACTAAATTGCGTTCTTACATACAATATTAGATTTGTTACAATTGCTCAATAAACAAAGATCTTATCAGTAGAATAATTTGTCTTCAAGTCACGGCTCAAGATAATCTCTTAATCTATTAGTCTCTACAGAAGTAGGTACTTGGAGTGGAATAAATATTAACTCTACCTTTGGAATAATAATGTATTTTGAAACTGCAATAATTTATTGCTAGATAATAATAACGAAATTGATTTGAAGAATATAATTATTTAATAATGTCTATTCATGATTTTTCTTTCAGAGTAACTCTGAAGTCGTATAAATTTTGTGTAAACGACAAAATGAGTTACTGTCAACTTGATACGTAATTATATTGCTGTGAGGCCCGGGCGGCAGCATACCAAAGCGAACTCTGTGTCTGTATACACAAAGCTTGAAATTCTGTGGTAAAAGCACCAGATTACGTTGCAAAATTCGCTCGGCTCCTAAAAATCAGTCAATACAATTCGTTTGGTATCATACAAAAAAATTACGCTAATGCTCTTCAAAAATTGGATGAAAACACATTTTCTAATAGAAAATTCGCGTGATATCATCGATACAAACTCGCTACACATGTCCGAATAGATCGACGTAACAAATTTGATCGATTCAATTTATTCGATCCAATTCGGCGCCGCCAAATCAGTTTATCCGCTGCTTTATACCCATTAGTCGGGGAGCCGGGCATATACACTGAATATTATCTGCTCTATTCTATATAGTCAAAGTCAAATCATTTATTCTGTACTGGCTGTGCCCGCGAATTCGCCCGCGTGGACTTTAGGGAGATAATCCGGAAATAATGGTTTTATGTTCATCCCGCGGAACCCTAATGCTTTTTCTAAAATAAAAGTAGCCTTACTTACGCCTTAGAACATCAGCTATCTGCCAGTGAAAGTCCCGACAAAATCTGTTCCGCCGATTGGAAGTTTACAAAAAATTTAAAAATTGCATTTTCGTAATAGTTATACTTTCGTTCATATGCATTTGTTAAAATAATGTTATTTTGATATTACAAACGGACACTCCAATTTTATTTATGTGCAAAGATAAAGATAGGCCTATGGGGGCACTTACAAATATATAATGTGATTTTGAATGGTTATAACTAACATGCAACCCTACGTTAAGTGCAGTATATGAAATCATTTTATAAAGTCAGCACATCTATTTTTATTTATATTTCCTCTAAAACATAAACGAAAATAAATAAAAAAAAAAAAATTATATGCTATAACAATTCAATGAATGATGGTCGCTCATACTTTCTGCTGTGATAATATTTAGATCAAAGAGTCGCACCGAGTTATAAGTAATATAATTTATCATATGAAGGTGTGTGAAGTTCACCAATTTGCACTGGGCCAGCGTGGTAGTCTATAGCTCAAAAATCTCCCTCGTATTGAGGGAGGATTTGCCCGGTATAATGGCAACAGACTCGTCCCATATAACATTGGAACCAAAATATATCGGCGCACTACGGTGCACCTCTGCCTAGCCCTTCGGGGAATCCAGTTGTTTTTAAGTTAATTCGTTACATGCAAAAATACAAATCTTTCCTCTTTATAATATTAGTATAGATATAGATAGTATAGATAATATTTCTGAATTCACAAATATTCGTGTAGCATAAGCTAGAGAACCTACCTACATATTACGGGTTAGTACATCAATTTGAATCACATTACATTGTAATATCCACCGGTTCAGTGCCTATAATGTAATGATGGAATTTCATTTCAGTCTAAATTGCTAATATTGACGCATTAGCGGCGACAACCGTGCAATCAGCGTTCATTAACACCGTCCATTATCGACACTTGTGCGGACTGAATATCACCGTGACGAATATTAATATTATTATGAATATTGTGTGTATACATGATAATCTCAATAATAAATGTTGGGTGTTTCAATAGAGCAGCTTCTATCTTGGTTCCTTCACTGTTGAAGCTGTCAGCTTATGGAACTCACTGCCGGTATTGATCAGACTATCTACCTCTTCACATATTTTCAAAAATCGTGTAAAGAAGTTTTAACACACCGTTTAACTCTTGTTTGTTAACTGCACCTTGTATTTGTTTACATAAGATATTTTATTGTATGTAGGATATTATATTGTATGTATGTATTTATATGTATTTGTACATCTTGAAACTATTTACTGTTAGTATATTTTATTAAGTACAACCCCGCCTTAATGAATTCCTTAGATCCTCTCCATCGTATGGTTGCCTGGTAGAGATCGCTATTAACGTTAAGGCCATTGTGACACTGTGTTAACTGTGTGTAATGTCTAATACTTTTCGGTGGAACCATAAAGAGTATCTATCTATCTAGAGGGCGAGTAAGTGTAGTGGTTTGAGCGTACACCGCTTGGCTCACTAAACGTGATTGGGGGTTCGATTCTCGCCAGCGTAAAATTTCAGTAATGGCCTCCTTGAAATTTTCACTGGTCTGTGTGTAACTGGGTTCACCTTTTTCTTAGTTTGGGATCATACGATGAGATTGTGTCGTCTGGCGGTATTTTACTAAAGTAGTGTGTCAGAGCAGTGAACAGATTTGACAGATAAGGAGTGGAACTAATTATAAAAGGCGATTCTTCAATGAAACTTCATTGACAGTGCAAGCACATTTTGCAGCGTGCTTGCGTGGCTTTTACCACAGAAATTTAATCTTTGTATATATCCATACAGAGTTCGTTTTGGTATTGGCAAAAAAAAATAAGCACGCGTCTTGACGTAATATAACGGGGAACAAATTATTTTCTTTTACCTTGCAATAAACTTATCTGTCTTCGAATATTGAAATCGTAGGTACATATTTCGCAACAAAAAATCGATTTATTTTACGATTATAAAATAATTATCCCTAGAGTAGAGATGTTTAAACTGTTTGTTAAATTTTTTTCACAAAGGTTGCACAAAGGTTGTCTTTAATAACCTTTGTGCAACCTTTGTGAAAAAGTACGTAATTGTACGTACTTTGGCAACGGATCGTTACCTAAATATATCCTCTTTAAAGCAATAAAACTTGCAAACCGAATCAGCTAAAAGCACCTCAGGGGGTATAAAAAAGACACTTTGTGCAATACCTATTAAATGAATTCATTTCCTGAATATTTAGAAGATTCGGAATAATCCCAAAAATAGCTATTGGTATTTTTATATTTTTGTAAAAAATGCGGCTACGTGATTGCCGTCGGATAATTAAAAGACCCAGCAAAAATACCGTTAAATGAAATATTGAAAACGCTATATTAAGGATGCCGCATGCCGGATACTCTTTGGGCAAAATCAACCACGCAATGGTTCCCCAACCACGGGAATCGGCAACGCGGAAGGCCCAAAAAGAGATGGCAGGCAGGCTAGACTCTTACTTACCGGAGTGGTCCCGGTTGGCTATGGATCGCAACGAGTGGAAAAAGGGAGGGGAGGCCTTTGCCCTGCAGTGATATGATACCATGCAGTGATATGATATTAAGGTAGTGCCAGAAAGCGAATTGTTGTCTCTCCCCGACAGTTTAAGTCTTATTATTTATCATTTAAAAACATTATTGTCTTCAAGATTTCTATGGTCATGTGCTATCGTTCAAAACATAAAATCGTATTCACTCACTTTACGATCTTTAAGTAACCGAACGGCAGTACGGGTCTGATAACATTTTGGGAGATAAATTCCTTAAAAGGAATTGCTCGAAATGGCGATTTTAGATCCCCAGATAACTACCGGATGCAACATTAGCATACGACCACAGTTTATTCCATATAACATGCAGTTTGCGGCTTCAACGACTTTGGAATACCCGTAACAGAGCTGTTTGAATCGCGTCCAAAGCGCGCGATGCACGTAATCGCGCGGTGTTATAGGTTGTTCCCGCGAACACAACAAGCGATGTATGATTGCGATTATTGCTATGCGATGCTTTCGTGAACCGAGATTAGCAGTTTGAAGTTTTGTGGTTGACGGGTAAGGTTTTGGAGTTTTCAATTTTGTAATTTAACTGAAAAGGTTAATAAAGCCTTTTCAGTTAAATTATATATACCTTTTAGAAATTTCAATAAACCTGTTCACGCATTAATGTGCTTTAACAATTAAGGGGTAATTTTTATCAGCAATATTCATATTAAGGCTGAAATAAATAAAATTTGAGGCATCTCTCTACTTCAAAGATGACAACTTTTGATATGCTGACGTCGATACTGACGTCACACTCTTTAAAACACTACAGACGTTCCCACTTCGTCATATATTATAGCGTAGTCTGAAACCCGCTTTAGGATAGACATTTTTTTATTTCGACTCACATAATGACAAAACGATGTCAGTGCCTACTGAAACGTAATATTGTTCTGGTACGCTACGCCTTCCTGTTTCCTGCTGAAAGCCGGCGGAAATTATAATTTATGTTCACATATTTCGTTTGAATGTATCGGTGCGGTTCACCCTAGACGGTATTGTGTGAAATAAGTGTTGAAATCGACGCTTGTTTGTATTTAAAATCTTGGTCAAATCAATACGAAAGGATTGCACAAATAATTCAAACCTAACCATACATTATGCGAAGTCTTAGAAAAACTTGTTCTTCATTAATCAATTGTATGTTGTCAACTCAAACTAAATGCTTACGCCAGTAGTATTGAAATCCTTTTTGTAATGGAAATTTCGGCAGGTTTTTAAAATAGTACAAGTTTTTTTTAATTTGCCGCAAGATACTAATTTAGAAAATTTTATCGATTTGGCGCTGCTACACATAAAACAAAATTCAATTGTTTTGTTTGAGAATTTATTGGTATGCTTACCTATTTTTAGATCGCTTCGTTGGATGTTAAAAGAAATACGTAATTGCGATGAATCATAAAACTATTTCAGCAATTTTATTGCTGAATTTGTCCTAATTGACTTCTTAACTCCTCCGACCTCTTTTATATAATAAACGAATAGGTACCAAATGCTAAATATAATTAAGTTAAAGAACACACGAAAGTGGGTGACACAGTAATTCAGCGTCCAACCCTTATCAAGGGAATAGAAATTCCCACATACATAAAACTGTACAGACTGTTCGATTTATTATAACGAGCTAGATAGATTCCAAGGGTGGACGAGAGGGAATCGATGTTTTGGTATCAATTTATTTTCAAGTTTCGGAACTTGTTTTTTTTTTAAGCTCTCATTTGGACAAACATTCGCATCGTTAACAGAACCTTTTATCTCCGTTATCTTGACCCATTATTTTATCACATTAAAGCTACCACAAGGGAGGCTTATTTTTTTACGGTTTGGTAAATCTGCTTTTAACTGTACGTAGTTAACTTTCTTTGTGTGTAAGTAAATCGCAGACCTATAACTACTTTAAGTTCTATAAGCTAAGGTTTTACCAACATCAAACAAGGCATCACGAAGGATTAAACCGTAAGGAGTCCGATGGAAAGGTTGATATTTACTCAAATATCCAAAGAGAGTCTTGAAAGAGTTGAAAGTAGATTATCCTGTCAATTGCCAAGCTGGAGATAGAATAATAAATTACTTAATTATATATTTGTGTTTACAAATAATTACTCTATGGACATATTAAGAAACTATCGAGAACTAGTGAAGATCCCTCAGACGTGCAGGTTTCTTCACGATGTTTTCCTTCACCGTTTCATAGCAAGTGATTATCTCGGATGAAAATGAGATTCGCACATAAATTCCAGAGGTGCGAGCCGGGGTTTGAACCTGGACACTTTGATTGCAAGGCGTGCGTTCGGCCACTCGGCTACCACTGCTATTATGAAATCTATTTTGTCCAAACTTACACGGAATGTTTTTAAAAGGTTTTTGCATGGATTCCCCAACACAGTTTAAGTTACTCCTTTAAGTGAAAATACCGATAACACCGACGTTCGACCCCTCCACAAGTCCCGCGAAAATGGAAAATTATCCCGAAACCATTAAAAAGTTAGGAATTGGAAGAAAATAAGACACATCATTTCTAGGGTCCCGTACCTAAAAAGGAAAAAATAACCCTTAAAGGTTCACTTTGTTATTGCCTTTCAGTCTGTCTTTCAAGAGCCTTTTTCTCAAGAACGCGTAGAGGTATCAACTTGAAATTAATACCAATTACTCAGTCTGAAATCCCTTGTATTTTGGTGAAGGCGTGTACCCTTTAGCAACTGGGGCACTCTTAAATGTACGTGACCAATCCAACAGTCACGTAGACATGCAATACGCAATCTAAACACCAATATTGATTTACAGCCGAACTCAGCTTAATAACGACGGCCGGAGTAATAATGCCTTGGAAATGTTATATGTTTATCTCTACTAAGTAGGTGTATTATCGTGTGGAAACCTGCTCGTGTACAGGGTTTATCAGGAGTCTGAAATAATACTTCACCGTGTCCATGAGTATCGGTCCATGAGTATATGGTATAATTTTTTTATCGAAATTCAAACATGATTTTTCTAATTATTTTTCGTCGCCAATTTTAAACTCTTGTTATATCTAGTGTCCTATGCGAAATTAGCAAGTTCTGTTTTGAGAATATTAAGAGTAACCTCATATAGATCTAGTTTACCCCGTTGAATTGGTGTCCTCTAAGGCCACAACGTGGTAACTGTGACAATTAATATTGATAGGTCTAAGGCCCTTTGTCCACCGCCACCGTCACGGGACCGTCAACGAGAACGAGATTATTTCGGGCAGAGTTAAAAATGACGTGACGGCGATCGTGTGTCCACCGCGCCGATATCGGTGACTCTGTCTCAGACAAAACAAAAACCGGTCGAACGGCGCGGTGCGACGGTAGTGTGTGTTTTGTATTGCCAGCACATCGGCCCGTCATAAAACTGTGCCGTTCTAGCGGCCGGGATGACGGTGCTCGGGTGACGGACGTGCGGTGGACACGCGGCTATAGTAGTCTATGTATCGCTACGTCGGCGCCATCATCTCGTTCTCGGTGACGGTCCGGTGACGGCGGCGGTGGACAAACGGCCTAACTCAGAAACTATCATAGTTTAGTCTAGTCTGCCTTCACTTAGCATCTACACTATGGCTACTTTATATGTACCTAAAATATTATTTCGGACTTCTGATACACGCTGTATAAAAAGGCGTCTGAAGTTCACGAATCTGCACTGGGCTAGCACGGTGAACTTAAGCTCAATTCTCCCTCGCATTGAGGGGGAATGTGCCGGGATGATGGCAAAAGGCTCGCTCCATTGGGACCAAAATACTACGTCGAAATTAAGTAAACCCTATCGTTTTAAATGATTATGAGCAAGACATGTACTATACAAATTTACTGACCGTTATGACGGAACCATATAACATTATGTCACAGTTTACGTGTAGTAATAAAACTGGGTAGTCACAAATAGTGTAACAAGAATTGTGTCCTAAGTCGTTAAGCTGAAGTCACAAAAGCAATTTAAAATTTTGTTTACACCTCGCAAAGATAACGGGTTTACACCCAAACTATTATTGCTGACGACCATGGACATATAAAAAAGATCAGATGGACACTCGGTAAACAATAAGTGAAGCAACCAAAGTTAGCTCGCTAATACCAATACGGCTATTTCGCACACACTTACAAACAGTAAGTCAATTGCCGCCACTACGTGGCACTCATTGGTTTGTAGGTCTCAATTCACACGCACATAGATGCATATGATACGTTGCTTCACTTCAGAAAAGAGTGGCGCGAGATCCTCTTAGTTTAAACGTCCAAGCTGTCAACCCTAAATGGCCGGCCGCAAGGTGCCATTATATATTTACGAGCCATTCCGATACTTTTATGATGGCACAAACAGCTTCACTTCTGCACCCACGGAGGCGAGCGAACTAGCTTAACTTTTTTTGAAAATGTACTCCATGTCTATATTAATAAGGATTGAATTTCTGTGGTAATTCGCTCGCGTCATCGATGATGGTTCGTTGGCAAATGTGCTACTTCTATGTGATAATACAGTTTGTTTTGGTATTAGCAAGAAATTTGTAGTATGCGTCTTGTCGCGTCTATTAGTGCAGGGCTCATGTTTATAGCACTTTAGCGTCAACCAACACATACGTTAACTGCCTTTGAGTTCGCACCAATAAATTAGAGTCTGACGGTAAAGATTAAATCCAACAAATTAAAGATATTTTTTTTTGGAAAATCGATATATTTTACACAAACGAATAATGTTTTTAGTATTTTTAAACCAAAGGGTAAAACGGGAACCCTATTACTGAGACTTCACTGTCCGTCCGTCCGTCCGTCCGTCTGTCTGTCATCAGGCTGTATCTCATGAACCGTGATAGCTAGAGAGTGGAAATTTTCACAGATGATGTATTTCTGTTGCCGCTATAACAACAAATACTAAAAAACAGAACACAATGAATATTAAAGGGGGCTCCCATACAACAGACGTGATTTATTTTCCGTTTTTATAGATAATGGTACGGAACGCTTCGTGCGCGAGTCCGACTCGCACTTGGCCGGTTTTTTTAATTGATCAGTTAAGGCTTTGGTATTTTTCAAATAATATGTTTTATTCGTTTATTTACGTATAGGTACTGCCGGCGTGATATTTTGCTTTTAATGAATTTAATATTTTTACAATTATAAAACTAAAATTTGTTGTTATACCGGCAACAGAAATACATCATCTGTGAAAATTTCAACTCTCTAGCTATCACGGTTCATGAGATACAGCCTGGTGACAGACGGACGGACGGACAGCGAAGTCTCAGTAATAGCGTTCCCGTTTTACCCTTTGGGTACGGAACCCTAAAAATGGTAATAGCCAAATCTAACCCTATTTTTGGTCAACAGGTCGATCGGAACCCGGTATTGTACCATCGATCGTGGGCTTCACCAAGGACTCTGTGGCCCACGAGTCAGACAGGCTGGCTCCAGGAGACAGGATCTGCAGTGTCAACGGCATCTCCACAGCGAGGCTCACCAATGATGAGGTTCTTCGGCTACTGGACAATGTGGAGGAGAGGGCTTCGCTGGAAGTCGAATATTACATGCCTAATTATGGTAAGTCAATGTAAATTTAAACCTGTTTAACTGGTGTTGCAGGTGTCCATGGGCGGCGTTGATCACTTACCATCAGGTGAAACGTCTGCTCGTTTGTCTCCCTATCTCATAAAAAAAAAAAACTAAATATACCAAACTGTTTCAAGAAAAAGCTAAAAAAGAAAAAAGATACTTCCTCAAAATTCTTGGTATAGCAATGGCTTGATATTTATATTTTTTAACTTCCATAAATTGAGTAGGTTACCAATATTCAGAATGGATTAAAAATACTATATTTTGTAATGTGTACCGAGATAAACAACACTACCAGATAAATAAAGGCCGGCAACGCACTTGCGATGCTCCTGATGTTGCAGGTGTCCATGGGCGGCGTTGATCACTTACCATCAGGTGAAACGTCTGCTCGTTTGTCTCCCTATCTCATAAAAAAAAAAAAAGTATTTTTATCGGTATTTTATCTTATATTATTGATTATACGGTGTAGCCTACATCATCTTTATAAATGGCTGTTCTGAATTTAATGAGAAATATTTAGATAATAATAATAGAAATCGGAAACCTTCACGTCTATAGAAAGGCGTGTGAAGTTCACCAACGCGCACTGGGCCAGCGTGGTGGACTATGGCCTGAATCCCCGTCGTATTGAGGGGAGGCCCGTACCCAGCAGTGAGACGTTAAAAAGGGCTGTAGTAGTAGTAGTCTAACACTTTAGCTAAGAACTACGTTTTGTGTTACATCATGAAGCTCAAGGCTTCAAGTTTGATTCCAATTCTAACGACGTTTTAGATCACTTGAAGCAAAGCTTTCGAGAATAACTTCGTCTTGTCCCAATATTGAAGAAAGTCTCCAGAAAATCTATTGACGACCAAAACGTACCTTAAAATTCTAAACTCTCACTTGAACTTAAATGTTAAAGTGTCTGAAAGGATTACATTCGATTTCTAAGAGTTAGCTGCTAAGCGGTTATATCTTATTCAAAGCGGTACTCCAAGAATTATCGGTCCCAAAATAACAAAGGTAAATTCTTGGGCTTTATCTTCAACTTTATTGGAGTATTTGGGGTCGATAGTAGAGTTAAGTTTCGAGTGCTAATTTTAAGTGTCTTCAAAGATGATTTTGACGGAATATAAATTGAGTTTGAAGTCCTTTGCCACTAACTTCATTGGTGCGGACACAGTTTATGATCATAGGAACGCTTGATATTCAATAGAATTCGATACAAGAAAAAATGGCTAAGTTTGATAAAAGATTGAACAAACTTTTACAGTTAAAGGGTATGTGGGTGCGGAGTTTTAACTTAAGTAAGGAAATTTTTATATTAGTACCTACTTTTTAAATAAAATTGTAAGTCAACATCAAGTCTGGAGGCTAGTTAATTCTAATAAATATCAGATCAGTTTTTTAAACCATTTTACGACTGTCATTCTGGCCATTGACCTGCATGGATTAAAACTCTTTCCAAATAATAAAACCAATGGTAGATATTTAAAAAAAATATATTCTTTATTCAAATGGTATCTTAAAAAAACGGCCAAGTACGGACTCGCGCACGTAGGGTTCCGTACCATTATCTACAAAAAACACCAAAAAAAATCACCTTTGTTGTATGGAACCCACCCCCTTAAATATTATTTTTATTTCATAATTTATTTTTAAAGTGAATAATATAACTCAAAATTCTGTGAATATTTCAAGCGCCTGCAACTGAAGGCAAATAATATCGAAAATAAAGAATTATACATCTACTGCCTCAGTGACATTGATTATTAGTTACAAGTAACTTAATTTAAGTATTCTCGTCATTAGATTAAAAGCGTCAATACAGCACTGGTATGAAAAAGTCATGTATAAACCAAATAAAAATACGGAACCCTAATCACGTTTGTTGAATGGGAGCCCCCTTAAATGTTCATTTTGTTCTGTTTTTTTTGTTATAGTGGCAACAGAAATACATCATCCGTGAAAATTTCAACTCTCTAACTATCACGCTTCATGATATACAGCCTGGTGACAGACGGACGGACGGACAGCAAAGTCTTAGTAATAGGTGTTCCCGTGTTACCCTTTGGGTACGGAACCCTAAAAATCAATCAATAGTTTCAGGATGATTGAATCTCAATAATTCGTAGTCTCCGCGCTATATTCGTCTTCGGTGACTTTCAAAATTGCTTTTTTAATCATCAATTTGAGCCTTTTGGAATTTCGATCACTTAAATTCCTCAGTTCTGATGCTACGTACTCCCCAAATATACGGTGATCATCATCAGTCGGTTTCTTTTTGTCGTTATCAAAGGTTATAAATACTTTTTCTGTTTCATTGTTTCTAGGTACTTTAGATGGCGTCGGTTCTTCAAACGACGACATGGATTCGTCAGATTCTGAAATATTTTCTTCCTTTGTTGTGATTGGTTGTGGAATGAATGGCATCTGAAATTAAAAGATGGTGTTGGTTATTTGCTGCTTATAATTAATAATCTATAGGACATTGTCAAATTTCGCGCAGGTGAATGTACAACAGTTATAAAGTTTCTTAAAAAGCCTTTTGGGAAATTACCCGAAACAAACAGACAGACAAAACAAAACCAGCCAAGTGCGAGTCGGACTCGCGCACGAAGGGTTCCGTAACATTAACTATAAAATGCTACAAAAATTACGTTTGTTGTAAGGGAGCCCCCTTAAATATTTATTTTATTCAGTTTTTTAGTATTTGTTGTTATAGTGGCAATAGAAATACATCATCTGTGAAAATTTCAACTTTCTAACTATAACGGTTCATGAGATACAGCCTGGTGACAGACAGACGGACGGACGGACAGCGAAGTCTTAGTAATAGGGTTCCCGTTTTACCCTTTCGGTACGGAACCCCAAAAATGTTTTTCGCTGTTATGTTGATATTACAAACAGACACGCCGATTTTATTTATTTTTACAGATTAAACAAGTCAGTCGCAAATGTTTTGGCATTAATATTAATTACAATCTTATATTTACAATACTCTGTTTTTGCTAATAAATTGATTTTAGTGGGTTAATACAGGATGTATCAGAAGACCGAAATAATACTTTGGATACTACATATACAGTAGCTAATATATGGATGCTTAGTGAAGATAGTATATACCTAACTGTCATAGTTTCTGAGTTATAGACCTTTGAATATTTGTCACAGGTATTGTGTTCTAGCCTTTAGGTACATCCATAACCCTATTCAGCAGTGTAGACTACACTCATGTGGGGCAACTACGAATATTCACAAAACAGAACATTCAATTATTTTTTTTAGGTGCACTAAAAACCTACAAATAACCTTACAATTCATTACATTTGGAGTAGGTGCCAATCTACGTCAGACTAGGCAAATACACACATAAATTGCCGGGTCAGCTAGTATTTACATAATACTAGCAGACCCGGCGAACTTCGTTCCGCCTTAGAATTAGTGACATAAGAAAGCAGCGCCACCTACCGGGTCCAATTGTGAATCTAAACCATTCAGGGCGCCACCCAAACGCATACAAAAAAAATCATTCAAATCGGTCCAGCCAGAGTTCAGTGACATACACACGTACAGTAGAATTATATATATAAAGATTAAGAATATAAATATTTAAATTACCTATAAGTTCGATAGACAATTAAAACTTTAGAATATTAATAAAAATATTATTTAAAATTTTAAATCGAAAAAAAGTTTTGATTAGCAAAACTAGAAAAATAAATTAAAAAAAAAATTTTTTTGAGAAAACTTCATAGAACTGTTATAATAACTATCTAACACAGAATGAACTTGTAAAGCCAACCATCGATTCCGATCAAATTAAAGTGTTAGAGGTTATTTTTTTTCGCGTTTATTGAACGCCTGAATATGAAGTGCCTATAAAATAGTTTAATCATCTCTATATTACTGCAACTCCATCTTAAAGGAATTAAAGATCAAAGATAGACTATCGTCGATTGTGCAGCTGTGAATGCTAAAGTTCTTTGGCCACATCTCCAGAAACGAAAACTCGATGGAGAGACTTGTAGTTCAAGGTCAGGTAGCGGGAAAGAGAGCACGCGGCCGATCTCCCACACGCTGGATAGATTCAATTAAGACGGCAACTCAATCTACCATAGCGCAGTGTTCTCGCAATGCTACCAACCGCCAGAAGTGGAGAAGCATTGCCAGAGCGGTAACCAAGGAGAACGACGACACGGAGGATCTACCATGCACACCATCTCAACAACCACGACCACTCTGACAAGAGTGCCCGACTGAGAAGAAGAAGATATTACTGCAGATATTCTAATATCAGACAGTCGTCGTCTAATCGACATCCGAGTTCATTGCATTTTCATCAGTAATGGTAATACTGCACAAAGGAGAGGCTCTCTAGTCTCTACCATAGAGACTATGTCTGTAATGATAGTCGTTTGGGTATTAATTTGTGTGTGCTGTCAAGCTCGGGTGTAGTCTGGGATTGTTTGCTTAATTAGTAAATATCAAATTATAATAGATATTAAAAAAACCGGCCAAGTGCGAGTCGAACTCGCACACTAAGAGTTCCGTACCATTATCTATAAAAAACGAGCAAAAAATCACGTTTGTTGTATGGAAGCCCCCTTAAATATTCATTTTATTCTGTTTTTTAGTATTTTTTGTTATAGCGGCAATAGAAATACACAATCTGTGAAAATTTCAACTGTCTAACTACCACCGTTCATGAGATACAGCCTGGTGACAGACGGACGGACGGACGGACAGCGAAGTCTCAGTAATAGGGTTCCCGTTTTACCCTTTCGGTACGGAACCCCAAAAATGTTATTTTTTTATATTTATTAAGTAAAAACCTGTTATTTTGATATTACAAACAGACACGCCGATTCAGTTGTATATGCGATACTGATGCAAACGTCAAAGTATTATTTCGGACTTCTGAAACACCCTGTATAGCAGAAAATGAAGTTATTTGATACCACAATGTTTGTTTATAATAAAAAACATACCCATTGAATTGAGAACCTCCTCCTTTTGGAAGTCGGTTAAAAATGGATAAAGCAGAGTCCTCTGGGGTGTGAAACGCAGGCGTATTTTTTTCCAATACCAAAACAAACTCTGTGCTAATAGATATAAAGATTGAATTACTGTGTTAAAAGGTACTCGTCAATATTTTTTCGATGACCTTTTTCTATAAGTCAGTACAGTTCGTGTTGGCATTGCCAAATTATTGTAGGTGTGTCTTGGCGCCCCAATGTGCCTGGAGCTTTAGACTTGTGGCGACATCTATCTCGCCACATACGAACTATATCCTGCATCGCGATATTAAAGTTATCCGAGCGATTGAACATATTGTATATTGATATAATATGTTGTTTTCGTGCCTTAAAATATGAAGTCATAGCAAAACCACAACGATAGTGTTTACAGACTTCCACCCCTGACACAACACAGGTCTGGTCGGAGGATCCTCCCTTATCAATGGTGGATGAGGAACTTTACACCCTGTTCCTAAGGCTCCTAAAGGCTATTCAATAGCATGGTAGACAATAAACATAATCATAGACAGAGTCAAGACCTTATCAACCAAACCTTCTTTACCTTATCAGTCAAATTGATAAGAGAAAAATACATGTATAAAACCCGAAAATCGGAATCGGAATCGAAATCGCAATCGCAATCGCAATAGCAATCACAATCGCAATCGAAATCGAAATCGAATTTTATTGTATACATAAATACATACAATAAAAATCACACACACATAAAGTGTCGTACGATAAAAATCAAACACACATATGTAAAAGTGTCGTACGATAAAAATCACACACACATATGTAAAAGTGTCGTACGATAAAAATCACACACACATATTATGTAAAAGTGTCGGTACAAAATTTCGTGCCAGTCTTAATTTTTTCCGTCTAGCCCCCTTTCGCAACGCGCGATAAGGAACTACGTTCCAAAAATATATAATATTGAAGTATCTGTATATAACATCAAAATATCACCTTTGAAAGTAAATATATAACATACATTTAATGAAAACGCACTAAAAAAATGTTTGTTGGTTACATGTAAACTCCTTATCGGTTAAACCAATTTTGCCGGGACTTTCACTGGCAGCTGATGATATTCTAAGGAATAACTTAGGGTACTTTTATTTTACAAAAAGCGTTAGAGTTCCGCGGGAAGAACATAAATCATTTTTAGGGTTCCGTACCCAAAGGGAAACAAAACGGGAACCCTATTACTAAGACTCCGCTCTACGTCTGTCCGTCCGTCCGTCTGTCACCAGGCTGTATATCATGAACCGTAATAGTAAGAGAGTTGAAATTTTCACAGATGATGTATTTCTGTTGCCGCTAAAACACAGAATAAAATAAATATTTATGGGGGCGCCCATACAACAAACGTAATATTTTTGCCGTTTTGATAGGTAATGGTACGGAACCCATCGTGCGCGAGTCCGACTCGCACTTGGCCGGTTTTTTTCCGGGTAATCTCAGTATATACGACGCAGGCATGGTGGGGTTAGTACGCATGTCAAGACAATACCATTGTCACGGATTTGCTCGCTCGCTCTCTGTCTAATTTCATACGAGAGAAAGAGACAACATCAAGACAATTATAGTCTCGGTGAAACTACAGCTAGTATAAAATAAAGGCTTATCAATTCTTACCGTATCGTCAGACTCTTTTGGCGAACGCAACACACACACTTCAGTCAAAAATTTCAACTGTTCGAAATACTTCCATTCACTACTAATCAAGTTTTCATCTATATTATGCTCCGCACTCTTCTTTTTTATCTTTCTCAACTCGGCGTTGAACTGACACCGCAAGTTGTGTATCTTCCGTCTCAATTCCCCCGTAGTAGTATTGTATCGTGCCGCGATAATATTCAGTGTACGTATTTTAAGTTTTACGTTTTTGTAACCAAGACTTTGAGAGTTCCACAACACCGGTGTATTTTTATACTCTGTTATAAGAGATACGACTTTAACTTCCTCCCATTCCTTCTTATTTTCGACCGGCGACATCATTGTTCGGCGGTGGCTCTGGCCAGACTGTGAGAGCGAGGCCGAGTGATCCTCTCGCTCGAGATAGGCATGTTATTTATAGTTATCGATATATTTTAAATAATAAGCTGCGGTAGACTAGTTGATAGAACGCCCGCTTAAAACGCAAGGGTACAAGTTCAAATCCCGTGTGACTGGGATCGACCCCAGTCCATTGTACTGATAGTACAAGCATGGCTTAGTTTGGGATCATACGATGAGTATGTGTTGCCTGGCGATTATTTTTTATCTTTTAGATATAAATAAAAACCATATACAGACCAATTGTTAATTTTCTATTAAAATCTGATCTATTACTTAGGTAATCCGTCAATATACCATCCGTAGCAATTAAGATATGCAATTAATCAAGATTTAATTTTTAGTTAATTAAATTTCTTAGCAAAAAATAGCACCTATCGTCTCATGGGATTGATTTTATTATATACTTGCAGAGTTTGTTTCATTTAAGTACGTGAATATTTACTTGTTTCTAAAATTCAGATCACAATTGTAAATTACATAAATTGCCTTGTCATATTTCATTTGAAATCTTTACCGTTATTTAAAAATACAAATACGTTACAAAAATATTTAAAAATTCTCACATTTTAGTTTTTTTTTACCAATTAAGTAGGTACTTTGTTTATAGATAATTCGGTTTATCGATACTTACCACGGTCACTACCCTATCCGCCAGCTCTCCACGTCAGTGAGCGAGACAAAGTGAACACTCGAGTTCGTTCGAGAGAGACGGAATTATCAGTACTATGACCTTGACGACCGCTGCCGCGCTGTTTAGTTACGTACCTACTTCTGAGTAATATTGCATTCAAAGCATTTTTATAACGCTGTTCTTATTTAACCGTCAATCGCCCCAATTCAATTTTATGGTACCCATAGACTATGGGTACCATCAAATTGACTTGGGGCGGACTATGGGCCACAGTACAAGTTAGTAGAATGAGTAACTATGTGTTGTCTGGCAAAAAAAACTGTTTTTCATATCAAAACGGAAATGGTGTATTTTGTGCGTCTATACTACTCACTGATTTGGGTTATACAGGGCCACGGTAGCGACTTTACAAAGGCGAAACAAATAATTTTGTTGGTGATCGTAACGAAGCCGCCTAGCAACGACGTATGACGTCACCGCGGGAATCGAATCCTCATTCCCGACCAAACACCTGCCGTAATTTGCCTATACCAAATCAAACTGTATTAACTCATACAAGAAGCACATTTTTCAACGATCTGTCACGAGCGAGTTTACCATGTGGCGTATAACACGGGAATTCAACCTTTCTGTATATAAGCAAAGAGTACATTTTCATTTTAAGTAATGTGTATGCAGGACATAATGTCAAGAGATAAATTCATCTTGTTACACGTCAGATGGTCAACCAGCGAACAAAATTTAGTTAGTACTGACACACCTCTTTCAACTCAAGCTCGGCCGTTAATTATTAACTTTGTAGGAAGTAAGATTAAGATCACTAGTTACGAGTAAGAGATATTGGCAATTAGTTCGATAATATCAGGACAAAAATAAGTTGGTTAAAAGGAAAATATGCCTTGAATACTGAAAGTTCTGATCGGTACTGATCTCAGAAATGTTTGGTAAAACTGTTGTAAAATAAAAATATAATTAATTTCATAATTTATTTTTTCTAATAAATGTAATTGAGGCAATTAAATTATACACAAAAAATATAGTTTAAAAAATAGAACATGAATGATAATAAGCAGTGACATCACATTAGCGCCACCTATGAGTTATGTTAGCAATTACGTTCAGAAAGTATTTAAGAATAATTATGTTTTTGGACATGTGATGAGAATCATGTGACTAAAAGAGTGATGAGTATAAATGTGGACGGATATAGAGCGAGAGGAAGACCCAAGAAAAGATGGATGGACTGTATAAAGGGCGATATAAATGAGATCGGAATGGATGTCAGTATGACGGAAAAGCGAGATTAATGGAAGAAAAAGACATACTGCGCAGACCCCAAATAATGGGACAAGGTAAGGCAAATGATGATGATTACTACTACTACTACTACAGCCCTTTTAACGTCCCACTGCTGGGCTCTATCGTCCCACTCTTTGATTGCAAAGCGTGCGTTCGACCACTCGGCTACCACGGCTACGTTGTTTACTAATTCAACAGTAATTAAAAGCAGAATAAAAATTCTTAAATAATCGACTTTGCTAATGTGAATTTTATAATGCCAGATTTAAGGTTCAAGTTTACTTCATATAAACTAGAAGAAAAAGATGGCTTCCAGTTACTAAGCTAATCATTCAGCTAACAACAGAAATTTGTAATTTATACTTCCTAAAAGGAGGTTCTCAATTCAATCGGTATGTTTTTTTTTTTTATGTTACCGATTACGCTGCGAGTTATGATCCGATTTACGTGATTCTTTTTTTTTTTGATGCGGAATAGATGCCATTTGGTCCCATGAAAATTTTAAATCGTAAAAAACTTAAAATTGGCCAAGCAGTTTTAATTTTATGAACATTTTTATGTTTATTTTGATGAGTTTTCATTTAGGTTGATTTTGTTTAATACGGATTGGTAACAAACATCGAAATTTACCCCCAAAGGAGTGGAAAGGGGGGGGGGGGGTATTTATATACTTAATTGTTCGATGACAGTTGACTTAAACAGATTAAAATAAATTAAAATAAAGTAAGTATGCCTAATGTATGAAAAGTAAAAAAGTAGTTTAAGAAAGGGATACAGGAAAGAAAAAACAAACAAGAGTTTATGGTACACAAACAATTAGGAAAACCTTTATGTATGTAATGCAGGATACAAATCGTATCTTTAAAAGTATAGAGACGCATTTTGAAATTTTAGGATTTCGACTACAAATCTTAAAGGGTCGTTCTAACGACCATTTTGCAACAACATTATTTTTGAGTTAGGTCCGTATACTTATAAAGATGCGAAATGTGAACCACATCTACCCGCTCCTGTAGTGCTAATAGTGATGAAGATTGACAGTTTTCCAACAAAGGCAGATACACAAGCCTCGCGGCTTTGTGTGTCAACCCGCTGTGAAGGAAGATGCGGGTTCAAACTCGCTCGGGAACAATTTCGAAACTAAGTCGTCGTAATTCGGTCTACAGGGTGATTACGTAATTAATTTGCAAACAAGTTTCAATCACTTTCTGTTAAACAACTGTCATAGTATGTTGAAAATCCGTCATGTTGTTTGGTTACTAACGAAAATGTATAGCAATAAGAGCTTAGGTGGTCTGTGAAGACCTCGCGTCGCAGTAAAACGCGCTCAATTTTCTTTTTTGCCAATTACGAATTGTAATAACTCGTAACAGGAACACGTGGAAGACCATAATACACAAAGGGATCAAATCAGACTAGACATGACCTTCAGTAATGAACATGCCGACTGACAAGAAGATTAACTCGTTGAAGAAGTAAATGTTTCAACAAAATGGACGTGTGATTTTTACCACAGATATTCTTTTTCTTTTTTTACGAAATGAATGAAATGATGATATTTAATGGAATAAAATGACGAATGGCTCCACCTGAGTTTAGTGGGTATTTCAGCCAGTGTCAAGTAATAGCAAGGGCAAATTCAATAAATACACATTATAAATAAAAATGGATGATGACAGTGATTATGATGGCGGATCGAGCCCACAGATATTCAATATTTACGTAATGTATATTGACACAGGGTATAAAAAAGCGAAGTTATTTGACTCGCTCCTGTTAGTACAGGACGTTTTGAGTATATTCATCCGCCATCTTTATCACTGTCATCATTAATTTTTATTTATTACGTGTATTTATTGAATTTTTCCTTCCTATAAATTACTTGACATTGGCGAAATACTCGCGCTGGTCGCAGGTGAAGCCATTCCTCATCTTATTCCATTAAATATCATCATTTCGCTCATTTCGTAAAATAATAAGTGTCTTAATACCCCAGTTTTGATTATTAATCAGTACAAGCTCATGTGTCCGTACTCACGGTACGTCAAATATAAATATCTATTTTTAGCAATACCAAGTACTCTGGTACAAATTAGGAAAAATCCAGCTAAATCATAATAAAATGGATCCCTAAACGTGTGATTAATCGTAGCCGTAGTATTGCCTCTGCGTAACCTTCCGTGAAATTATACCTACCATGAAGCTTTTGTGCCATGCCTTTGGTAGATTTTATTTATTAATCAAATTAAGCAAGTTTAAATATAAAGCAGAATAGCATTACCACCCCTACAAAAAACGTGAATGTCATTACCCCTGTCAATGCCTTCGAGTAATGGTATATTTTTATTTTTATTTTTTTAGCATCCCAAAACTCCCTATACATCACAACGAAGCTAGCAGAGGTTCCAGTGGAAAAAGTCAACGGGTCTCTTGGAATCACTATTCGGGGAGGTCTGCCGGAGAACTCGGCATCCAGTGCGGACCTGGTGCTGAACAGCAGGTCCTTGGATGCGCAGCCGCTGGTGGTGACCCATGTGAGGTCTGGGGGCGCAGCCTACAACACTTCGAGGATTAAACCAGGCGACAGGTTGCTGAAGGTTGATCACGTGAGTGTATTCTGATTATCCACTTTTGAAGAGTCACGGTAGAAGTTTTCAAATGCCACAAAGAATATGATGCTTTGTCCAATAAATAAATGGGATAGTATTTTGCAAACTGGAAATTCCTCATTGTGATCAATACTACAAAAGCATTTTTTAATTGTTTTATTGGGCTTTAAAGAAAGGTTACAGAAATAAATATCTACAGACAAAAGACAGAAAGGCAGGCGTTTTTATCCGATGCACCTTTTTGATTGGAAATATACTACTACGATATGTATGTATGTGTATGTATTCTTATTATTATAGTAAAATAATTCCCTCAATCCACAGATTTGTCTAACAAACAAAACGCTGTCGGAAGTCCATCAAATCCTGCAGAACTGTCCTCAAGTCACCAGCCTCACTATAGAATACGATGTGTCCATCATGGAGTCAGTCAAATTGGCAACTGGACCACTCCTCATTGAGATCGAGAGGCCTTGCAATGAAGATCTGGGTCTTTTCCTCACGAACCAGAGGGGATCCGAGGATGTTTACAGTTCCGGCTCTGACACGTATCAGAGAGTTGGCACTTGCAATGCTATCTATATTGATAGTATACTACCGGCTAGTATTAGCGATAGGTGAGTGAATCTCTTAAGTTGTTAGCGCCAAGATACGGGTTTATCGGCCATTTTATCGCATCAAGTCGTTGGTAAACTTTCGTAATTTGTATATTGAGAAAATGACAACATTTACTCACTTTTTGTCGTATTACAACCGCAAAAAAATCTGTTAAATCTGGTATACACTCTCGTATCGTACAAATAATAACAAATTTACTTATTGTATGAACAGTAGTCTCAAATAATCTTGTCTCAAACAGTCTAAAGAAAATTATTTATGGCGCGGACTTTACCTGAAAAGTAGGTTTTTATTCCCGCGGAGCCCTAATTCTTTTTCTGAAATTAAGATAACCTAAGTTACGCCTTGGAACATCAGCTATCTGCCAGTGAAAATCCCGTCAAAATCGGCTCAGCCGTGCAAAAGTTTACCCGCTACAAACAGACAAGACACAATTTTTTAAAAGTTCAATTTTCCTTATTATAGGTATCGCATATACTTTCATTATGCATTTGGTAAAAAGGTGTTATGTTGATAATTCAAACACACACTTAAATTGTATTTATTTGTATAGATAACTATGTACTATGTACATACAGCCATATGCTCAACTTATTTATTATTTTACATAATAAAGCAACTTCGTACGCGCGCATTCAAACAACCCTATTTATTTTTCCTAAAATGAAAGCAGAACAAATTACTACTTGTAACATCAGCTATCTGTCAGTGAGTCTCGTCAAAATAGGTACAGCCGTTTGGGAGATCACTCGTAATAAATGAGATTTATGTTTTTCCGGCGGAACCCTAGTGCTTTTTTTAATACATGTACCCTAATTTACTCTTTGTGACATCAGCTATCTGCCAGTGAAAGTCTCGTCAAAATAGGAACCTAAGTACAACCGTTTGGAATTTTACCCGAAAGAAAAGACACAAAAATTTAAAAATTGCATTTTACTGATAGGTTTCATATATACTGTCAGATACTTTGGTAAAAGGTGTTATTTTGATATTACAAACAGAACTCCAATTTTATTTATTCGTATAGCTAAGTAACTACTATTTATACTAACCAAATAAAACATGATGTAAGGCCGGTTTAAAACCAATCCGTTTAAATCGAAAAAAAAAACGTTTAAAAACGAAATAAACCATTTTTTTCGGTTTAAAATGGTCGTTGTTGATGATTATGTTTTTCTTAATTATAACTACATTTTTTAATTTTAATGAGGTAGAGATATAATGGAGACCCTATAAATTGTGTAAAGATTTTTAAAATGTGGGATATACTCGTTCCTACTGATATTGATATACTTAGCGGGTTTAGTTCTAGTTGGTCCGTCAGACCAAACGTAGGTATTACCTATTTATGTTATAAAAACTCTATTGATAAGTTAAAAACTCCGTGGTGGAAACATTTTTTTCAATGTTTTCAAACGATATAAATAATTTATTTGATTCGATTTTAAACCAAAAACACTTTCGCGCTCTCGTCGACTCGTGACTTCACGCAACGTTGCCAGCTCGCCTACCCTAAACACACATGCACATAAATAAACTGCCGCGCGCGGCCGCCGCACCTTCACTTTGAACCTCTGGATATACTGCGTGATAGAATATGGGTTCTGGGGTTGTGAGAATAAAATTAATAACTTCTTTGGCAATTACATTAGTCATGAGAGAAAGAGCCAACTCTTTTGAATTCTAGGTCGAGAGGTGTATTGTTCAATACGTTTTGAAGGAACTGTATAAGATGGGTCAAAAAGATAGAATAGTATTTTCTAGTGTTCTGACTCAAGCAAAGACATTGGCTGTCCAGTAGGGTTAGCACGTATGTCGCGACAAGACCTTTGTCACAGATTCACTCGGTCGCTCTCTGTCTAATTTCATTCGAGAGAAAGAGACAACATCAAGATATAACGTAATATACGTCTCGGCGCTGGCGCACATGCTTCAACTACAGATGCATATACAGCCCTCGCTAGTGCAGTCTTTATATCATTGTGACTTACTGGTTGCGTCGTGAATGTTGTGTTATGAGAAGCAACAGAATCAAATTTGGAAGACGACGACAGCGGTGTGATGACTGACGATGACAGTGCCTTGATCGACGATGAGGGCGTAGGTGGAGATACACTTGCTTCTGGAGATGAGTGCACTGTTGTCGGAACGTTGTTTTGTTTGTATAAGTTTTTCACGTCATTTGGGCATTTATCACATTTTAATAAGTGTTCTTTTAATTTATTGGCCATTGCGTGCTTATATTGCGCAGAACAATAACTACAAGTAACATGTTTTTTACCGTCAGTTTCACACAACACCAAGAAATTTTCCCACACGGTACTGATAGGTCGCGGCATAATAAATTGGTTAACTATTAAAACAAAAATACGTCCGCTCGTGAAAGCAACACTGATAACATTGGCTTGGCCTAAGTTGAGTGATCGAGTCGTTCCGTTCAACCCCAGAAATGCGACGTTGCCGTTTCAACTCTCGTGTGCGCGATCACCAACTACATCTAGGGCTGACAAATATCAAATTGAAAAAAAAAACGAAAATTGTATGTTCGATATTTTAATTTCAGTATTTATTTGCACACGCACGAAAACAATAGGGCTGGCAAATATTCAATTGAGTGTAATATTCGAAGCCATACCATGTAGGCAAAAAATCCCTACATGAAAAAAAGATATCCCTACGTGTCAATTATACGGACTATTTTGTAATAATTTATAGTGTTTTGTTTATGCTATGTTAAGTAATTAAAAAATATCCCGAAAATACAAATCAAAATTACCCATACTTCCGGAAAATATCCAAAAATACATAAACTACCCAAAATACCCGAAGCTGTCAACTAGACAAGTACTTTGGAGAAGTATCCGATAAAAACCGCTGCTTTACAAACTATAATATTCAATCGAATATTTTGAATACCACTTTTGCAAGCCCTAGCACACTGTACACTCGCGGCGGTGCGCGGCGGCACCGGTGCGACGGCCTTGAAGACATAACGTTGTCTCTTTCACGAGTAAGTAAAACTGACTGCATTGTTTTTAGGCGAGTTTTAAACCTTTAAAAACGATTTATTTGGAGTTTAAAACGGCTACAATTTGTTTAAAACGTTTTAAATCGTTTGTTTTACATCTAAAGGTGGACTAAAAACATGCGAAATCGCCGAGTGTGCGACAGCGGTCATGACCGCGGTCCTCGGCGATGTCGCGGGTTTTTAGTCCGCCTCCCACGCCTACCGCGTGTCATGCCATACCGGAGCCATGACCGGAGCTAAGCAATGACGGACGCGCGGTTCACCATCGAATATTTTGGTGTAATAAATCTTGTAACTTCTAAACGAAAAGTCTGATTCGAACATTTTTAACAGGAATTTATAGAGGCTTAATCATTTATAATTATAAAGACAATTAAATGGATAAGGATTCGTAATAACGATAGGAAAGTCAACATTTTTCATCGTACTCGTGTTTTAACAGATTAATTTGAACCAAATGGGGTATTACAGCTTCACTATATAGTTAGACATATCGTCTCGCGGCCTTTTTTGTAGGTAATTATGAGTATTGCAAACATGTACTACAATATTTAATGTATCATCAATCGTTTTCGCAGCGTACGCCAAATAATGACATTTTAAAGCAAATTTTTGACACCTTGTGTTACATTATTGCTATTATCGTAGGAATTTCGATTGCTTTTTAGGGTTCCGTAACCAAAGGGTAAAACGGGAACCCTATTACTGAGACTTCGCTGGCCATCCGTCCGTCCGTCCGTCTGTCCCTCGTCCGTCCGTCCGTCTGTCACCAGGCTGTATCTCATGAACCGTGATAGCTAGAGAGCTGAATTTTTTACAGATGATGTATTTTTGTTGCCGCTATAATAACAAATACTAAAAAACAGAATAAAATAAATATTTAAGGGGGCTCCCATACAAGCAAGGTGATTTTTTTGCCGTTTTTATAGATAATGGTACGGAACCCTTCGTGCGCAAGTCTGACTCGTACTTGGCTGGTTTTTTTCTAATAAAATATAGTTAGTTTCATACTGACGTATAAACAATAATACTGTAAAGTTTCATCAAAATCCGTTCAGTAGTTTTTGCGTGAAAGAGTAACAAACATCCATCCATCTATCAATCCTTACAAACTTTCACTTTCAATATTAGTAGGATAGGATTAGTAGGAAGAATTAGTAGGATTTATGACATAATATGAACTACGTATAATATAAATGAATCATAAGTGTGAATCTCGGAAGTCGGGATAACGGTCATGATTATGTACTAAACTAATATTTACTATACATTTATAACACAATATTAAGTAACATGACTGTCTTCATGTAACTTCCCAACTACATCGTCCACGATTTCATAAAAGTTTTTATTTGTAATAATTTCCGTGTGGTAGCCCCGTGGCCAAGAACGCCTGCCTTGAACGTAAGGGGTGCACGTTCAAACCCCAGGCCCGAACCTCTGAGATAATTATCATGTGCGAATGTCATTTTCAACAATGATTACCACTTGCTGAACATTGAAGGAAAACATCGTGAGGAAATCTGCACGTCTATAGAAAGGCGTGTGAAGTTGGAAGTTGTGAAGGACTATGGCCCAAATCTCCCTCGTATTGAGGGGGAATGTGCCCGGTATAATGGCAATAGGCTCGCCCCCTATTACATTGGGACCAAAATACATCGCCGAAATGTGGGCGCACTACAGTGCACCTCTGCGTACCCCTTCGGGGAATACAGGCGTGATAATGTATTTATTTTTATGTCCATACTACGCACTTAAAATATTTTGTAATTAATTAAAATTTAATATTCCTTTGTTAATACTAAGAACATTTAAAAGTGTAAATTGCATTACACTTCAAAAGCACTTAGGCACTACTTGCAAAGAAATTTCTTTAATCCATTTGTTGCGAAACAAAATATTAACTAAGAGATTTTTTACACTTTTAGGCTGATGAGATTACTAATCTTAACTTGCACTTACATCTTTAGAAATTCCATCGTGAGTTTTATCTCTATTAAAAGTTATACTGACAGTTCACACTGTGTTTTAGGGATTTTAAGCAACTGCTATTAATTATAAACCTTTTTAGTTTTTTTTAAATTAAGAATTCCTTTAATCATATCAATTGGGAGTGTTTTTTTCAAGTGCGAGCTGGACTCTATACTGTACCTAAGCTGTGAAAGCAGCGAGCGTTACTCTAACGAAAAGATGAACGGGATAGGGAGACTTACGAATAGGGTTGCTAACCGTACTATAAAATATAGTATTAGTATAGTAAATATAGTATAGTAAATGTAGTACGCAAAATTACTATATTTTTAAAAGCATTCATTATTTTTTTATAAAATAGCAACATCTCTCGAAAAAAATACGCATCCATATATTTATTTTTGCCTTGCATGGAGATTGCACCATGTTTCGTAACGTAACGACAACCAAACGAAACTCTCACTGTCAACTTTTTGTGCGATTTTTGTGAATGTACTATATTTTTGAGCAATGTACTATTACGACTATGTCTAGAAAATACTATATTTTTGAAAAAAAAATAGTTGGCAACCCTACTTACGAACTTAACTTTGCAGTTGGTATGCTGGTGTGCCCGTACAAAGTAACTACAAAATAAGTTTGTAATCGCAAATAAAAATTCTAACTAAAAAATTACAGTTTTCGATTTTTTTCCTTTACTTGTGCTGTAAGACTTCTTGCCAAATTTCATGATTCTATGTCAACGGGAAGTACCCTATAGGTTTCTGATCCCCGTGCAAATGTACAGAAAATGCAACATAAACCGCCGTATCTTTTGATTGCGTTAACCTAGAAGTTTGATTTTTTTAGAGCACCAAGGGACTGCAGACATGAGTCTTTCTTATAAATTTCAACTTGATACCTTCACGCGTTTCTGGATAAGGGTCTTGAGAGACAGACATACAGACAAACAGACAGACTTTTTCCGCCTACAAAGTGATCCTATAAGGGTTCAGTTTTTTCCTTTCTAGGTACGGAACCCTAAAAAAAGTATATTCGAGATATCGCTAATTGAGAGACTCGCTTGCTAAGCTTTGAAAGCTATCGGTATAGCGGGTCAGGTTAATTCCGGATTTGCAGTTTTTAATTTACTTATTCCACTCGGATTAAAAGAATGCAAGCACCCAGTGAACTCAAATAACACTTTTTGCTCATTCAGTTGAAATTCATGATAACTCGAGAAAAAATGTTTTCGTATTTTATTTAAAAAAATCTAAACGCCTTTGTGTTGTTTTTCAATATTTATTTACTCAAATATGTCGATTTTGGAGTACAAACAGTCATCCACCGTCTTTATCACTTTCATCACCCATTTTTATTTAGAATTTGTGAGTATTAAATTTGTCCTTGCTCGAAAAAAATGGAATACATACTCGCTCATCTTATTCCATTAAAATTCACTAATTTCGTAAAAAAAGAAGAAAACTATTTTAACAGCACTAAACATATTGCCATCTCGCTCAAACACTACAGTAGTAGGACGAGCGGCAATACGCTCAGTTCTGTGCTCGACGTAAAAGATCTGTGCACGTCTGAACTGAACAACGACGTATGACTGCAGCTATGTTAAGTACGGCAACATGTATTATGTCTCATGTCTAGATGTGGTGCTCTTCATCCCGGTGACCAAATTCTGGCATTCGACGACCACGTGATCGACGGCAACAACTATACGGCTGAGGAGGTGATGTGCTACCTTGAGAACTGCGAAGGAGGCTTCAGCAGACTACACGTGGCACCCAGACACGTTGTTGGACATTGTGGGAGATATACTAGGGGTAAGTGGACTAAGGTGTTCTATGTTGCTATTTTATACTTTACACAGCGTTACCGAACTTTTACCGGTAATTTTACCGAAACATTTTTATCACTACTAATTTAGTTATCTAAAATCGTTATGCCGCTGTTTCACGTCGCTACGCGGAATACTTCGCATTGCTATCTTCGAGAGGTCGTTACAGAAAAATAAAGGGATATTAATTACCGGTATAAGAAGAGTTTGATTTTGGATACTATACAACGCAAACTGATGTCTGAGTATGGTTAACAACACCGTAAAAAAGTACTGATTTTTTTTACCGGTAATTCGGACCCTGTTACATACACACTAAAGTGGGTCGCATGACTGACATGACATGACCTATGGCTAATAAACGTAATGTCAACTTTTCTAACATGATTTTATATGATCCAAGTGATTCTACAAATGACTACGCTAATATTATAATAATAACATGAACGTAATTGACTCTCGGCTAATTCATTTAGTGTCACGACCTTGAGTACAGGCTAGCATGTGTTTTTAGGTTAGCACAGATGTCAAGACTAGCCTTCTATCATTCTCGCTCGCTCCCTGCCTTATTTCATACTAGAAAAAGAGACAACACACATGCTACAACTACTGGTGTAGTTCAAAGATGATATGCCTGAGGTTACCTTAAAATTGCACGTATCAGCAATAAACAGGAACTTTTCCAAAGTTACTTAAGGTTTAACGATAGCAATAACTTCAATTTAAAACACAGTTACACTGTTCTTAAACAGTCACACAATTAGTTACAATCAGCGTACTAAAGCTTACCTCGTCGTGATATTGCCATTATAAAGACTCGAGGAGCGAAATTCTCTTGAAAATTCCCACGACCTTTCCACTAGAATTTCTGCAATAGCACCTTCCGTAAACGATTCGAGGGTATAATAATTACCGGGTTAATTCTTCGCAAGCCCGGGGCGAACTTGTGCTGAATACCCGAACTTAGCAACTAGCACTCTGCAAGTTATAGGAGTATTATACTTACTTGCTTATAGTAAAGTAGAAGTATTTTAAGGCGTAATAGTAACCACTAGAAGGCAGTGGTAGCCGAGTGGTCGAACGCACGCATTGCGATCGAAGTGTGCAGGTTCAAACCCCGGCTCACACCTCTGGGATTTATGTGCGAATCTCATTTTCATCCGAGATTATCACTTGCTATAAAACGGTGAAGGAAAACATCGTGAGGAAACCTGCACGTCTGAGGGAACTTGACTAGTTTACGATAGATGTGTGAAGTCTGCCAACCCGCACTGGGCCAGCGTGGTGGATTATGGCCTGAATCCCCCTCGCATTAAGGGGAGGCCCGTGCCCAGCAGAGGGACGTGAAAAGGGCTGTAGTAGTAGTAGTAGTAACCTCTATCAACCATCTTTGTTAAATACTCGTATACGTTGTTTTTTACATTATTCATGTCCATTGTAACAACCTTATAGGATTTTACGATAAAAATAATTACTTTCTTTAATGAGTCATGCACTATTTTATTGTAAAAAAAATGACTGATGATTATCACATGCTGCACGACGAAGGTGACCAGAACATTGGCGTGTGAAATTTGCGCACGCACACTGGGCTAGCGTGGCTGACTATGCTCCAAATCTTCCTCATATTGAGGACGATTGTATCCGGTATAATGACAAGAGGCTCGCCTCCTATTGCATTGGGACCTCCTATTGCATAGGCTAAGTGTGGTTGAAATGCAGTAGAGCTCTGCCTTCACCTCTTCGTGAAATACAAGGGTATTTCGTCACCACCTCTCGCGATTCTCATCCCTTGCACCGCCCACTTAACAAGAACGAATATATGAACATCAAACTTGGCTCGTATAACTCAAAAGGCTTAAGTTCTGATGTCTGTAATACGCTTCCACTAATGTACAGAGCAGGTACATTAATTCAAGTTTAAACTTCAGTTAAGTACCTCCCCGTTTGAGTTCTCTTTGAAATGGAGTCATTATATTTTTCGCAGTCGTGGACGGCAACTACACAAATCGTGTTGTATTTTGATTGTGTGCGCTTCTATCTAGAGGGTAGTGAGGGTTACTACTGCTATAATTTGTTATATATCTGCATATTCGATGTACATATAGTAAAATACACCATTACGCATGTATTGCCCAAAGGGTCAGCCAAAAGTGCATTGTAGTACAACTTACTTCGGGCGAACTTCCGATGAACCTATTGCTATTATACCGGGCACAATCCCTCACGAAGGAGATTTAGATTTAGAGATTTGAACTTTACACGCCTTTCTATTAACGTGCAGTTTTTATCGCGATGTTTTCCTTCACCGTTCAGCTAGTGGTAATCATCATTGAATTATTTGTTTTAAAAAAATTGCAAGGATTTTTTTAGTACCCAGTATTCTATGTATATTGTTCCAGAAAACTCAATATCAGGCACATCAACGCTGAACACGAAGAAGCATCGCACGAGAAACTACAGGCAGAGCTCGATGCCTAAATTAGGTTTACAGGACGATTACGGTGAGACATCGAGCAGACAACTCGATTTAAGTCATTATAGGGATCGATAACACAGCCTTGGAAGCGGATCTGTACTAGTAGCACTAACATATTGAGTTACGGTAACCTATTAAAATAATATCAGACCTCATAAGGCTTATTGTGTCTAGTTTCGGTCGTAGGTTAAAAATATTCAAACTGAAATCATCATAATATTCTGCTTTTGATAATTTACATAGATTCTTAAATATAGAAAAAGGAAAAAATGTACTACCTCTTTATCCCTTTCATTTTTATTTATTACATGTATTTATCGATATTACTTGACACTGGCAGATATCCCGATAATCGCAGATGCAGCCACTCATCATCGTATATTTAATTTCATTCGGTAAAAGAAGACATTAAAACCTCTTTAAAGTGGTAATATATCACTTATATCGATTCTGAAGCAATTCAATAAAAAAACAATTATTTTATAAGCTATAAGATTTTAGTTCCGAACGGCTCATAAATCTAAACAAGATGAACTTCAGCTAGCTAAATTAATTCGAATCAATTTCAATACATCGTTTCGAGTGTGCTACAGATCTGGGTCGCTTCACTTTACCCTTGATTACAGTCTAGTTAACAGCGCTTTTTGTTACATGTTCACGATATCTACCATACAACACAAGGTTATTAGTTAATTGCACAAGTTTTTCTCTCGTTATACTGAACATGAGTAGCAAAAAAAAATGTTATTCTCCCTCTTTTAGGTTAAGTGCATCACTATATTTGGACGTGTAACTTTTGTGTCTATATTTATTGCGTGTTTTTACAAATGGGTAACTATCTAATTAAATAAACAATATAGGTAAATAGAAAACAATGATAAACAATAAGTCAAACTTGAGTGTTGTTAAAATTTTCCATTCGATAAACCGCGCCCAATAAAATAACGCATCATGGAACGGATCCCAAACTAATCCCCATAAACAAAATCAAGCCAACATCCACCGTAAAACAACGAGGAAAGGATATACAGTGTAATTAATTTGCACCACAAAAACAAACCAGTCCATCTATCCTGCAGGATATTTGCTTAGGATCGTCCTTGTTGTAACTTGTTTCTAGTTTAAGCCCAAATTTGTTGTTAATTATGTTAATTCATTCGACAGATAGCCAACAGAATTATATGAGTATGGGCGTGTGTAGGACTGAGTCCTTAAACATTCAGTTGGAGGTCCCGCCAGGACAGAGCTCAGGGTTGGCAGTGCACGAAGACAACGCATTTCTGGTTATTTCTCATGTTGCAGCGCAGTCATCAGCTTACAGGTAGCTGTTAACAATGTCCTTTTTTTTCCACCATGGGGAAAACGTATTTACGCATCCCCGTTCGTTAGGAGAATGAACGGGGTCGGGGGGCTCAGCAACAAGAGTTGCAACTACCGATTAAAAACCCCATGATACTTCCTCGGCTAGTGACGAGGGGCGCGGGAGCGCTCGAGCATTCTCCGCAGGACTGTTAACAATGTCCTATGTTAACTAAGTACCATTAGGAGATATAGTAACTATAATCAAATAAAATTACAAGATCACCGTAGTATATTACGTTTATTTAGCATGGCTTCAATGGTAAGCATTAAAAAAAAAGAAAATTAAAAACCTCATCAAGTAACAACAAAGTTATAGTGTGACTTGAACAATTTTGTTACTTGATTAGGTAACAATAGTAGTATTTTACAAAACTATTCTAAATTTTCAGATCTGGTTGCCTTCAAATAAGAGACAGGGTGATGTCCATCAATGGCCACGAGAATCTTACAATGGACGTCGCTAACGAGATACTCCAGAGAAGAAACGATTCCCACAATCCTAAATACTTGACGCTCAATGTGGAATTCAGTATGCCGAATGCCATAGAAGCCTCCAGCGGAGTGTTCAACGTTAAACTTGCTAAGACCACTGCTGGCCTTGGTGTTACTATTACAGGTATTTATAAAGAAGGCATCAATATAATGCTTTTTTGCAAACCATAAACATGTCTTAATCAGTCTTTGTTGTATTTATAAAAGTTGGCATACTATTTTTATTTAGTACTAGTGGTCCGTCTCGGCTTTGCACGGGTTTATAATATAGCCTATGTTACTCAGTGATAATGTAGCTTTTTAACGGTAAAATAATTTTTGGAATCGGACCAGTAGTTTTTAAGTTAATTCGTTACATAGAAAAATAAGTCTTTCCTCTTTATAATATTAAGAGTATTAGTAAAAATATAGTCTCTCACATAAAAATACTGCCTGTGATAATGTAAGATTATTTTTACAGGTTGCAAGCAAAAACTTCTAAGCAACGAAGAACCTATGGTAATATCTGATATCAAACCAGGATCTGTGGCCCACAGAAGTGGTGCTTTAGCCCCTGGAGATCAACTACTAGCTATCAATGGACAACCACTGCATAACTTATCTTTAGTAAGTGAAAATTAAGTCCAAATTCGTGTGCTAGATTTTTATCAACTTGACTAATGAATTAAATATATAATTTTAGGATACTGCCTTCAATATACTCCAAAACTCTCCTGAAGATATAATTACGTTAAAAATACGTAAACGAGACCTCACAGAGGACTGGTCGACTGTGCATAAGCATAATGCAAAATTGACACTACAGAGCTTCAGCAATATTGAGATAAAAGCCGTTGTGCATAGTGGCGAGGATTCCGGGCATCATACCGAGAGTCCTAATAATAGTGCTAAAGAGAGCGAGAGGAGTCACGGCAGTAACGAGAATGAGAACACGGCTGTGTTCACAATAGAACTGATTAAACAGGAGAATGGCCCGTTGGGTTTGACGATTGCTGGTAGCGAGGATGTTACGCAGCCTATCTTGTTGAGCGGCCTTGTTGAAGGTATGTAAAAAATGGGTGGCAAATGAATTAAAACATTCTTACAATGTGCTGATTTCAATCGAATATGCCAAAAAATTACACCATATTTACCACATACAGCCAATATGGCTACCAACTCCAGTTCGCCAAATATTTATTTCGAAATTTATGTTTTAGGGGGAGTAGCGGAGAAGTGCGGGAAATTAGCTATAGGTGACGAATTGCTTACTATAAACGGTGAAAGTGTCCTAAATAAGCCGCTCTCGGAGGCGATTAAACTTTTGCAGCAAAGCGGACAAAGGGTCCAACTGCAACTTTGTAGGAAAGTTACGGGTAAGTTTAGATCCTACGGTATTGTTTGCGGATTATATAAAGTTGTATATGAATTTGTTCCTATAAAATGTGTTGTTAGAATTTTTAAATAGGGTGTATTTAGTTTCAAATATATAATTTTCCAGGATCGTTAGAAAGTGCTGAGTCCAGTGCAAGAGACTCTAGTCATTCTACGTCGAGTCCTGGCCTATCCAATGATAGTGCCGTAGAATCCTGGGATCAGAACACTCCAGTTAGGACTAGCGCTAATTGTGGTAAGACTTCAGGCAATTTTAAATCACCGAATTATTTTATAGACATATTCATATTTATAATCTATGCAGTGTACGTTATAGGTAACTCTGAAGTGATAGAATACGCAGTACCAGATAAAACGAGAATAATGGACAAGCAACCGTACTCTCCAACTGACGAAGATAAACTTCTAGCATCGAATTTCAATTCAGCAGCTCCTTACAGTGTCAATGACCTTCCACTACCGAACTATTCCCTAAATAATTCTTTAAAAACTTTCCATTATGAGAACACGTGTATCATTCCTGAGAATACTCTGAAGAATAAGCAGAACATAACCAGAGAAGACGATGTACAGCAGATTGAAATACTTACTTCAAACATGAAGGACTGCCAACTACACAACATGGAAAAGTCTTCGTGCAAATGCGATTATGTACCAATGGGACCATACGGCATCGTATCACCCAAAAGTAGAAGACCTAACTGGGATAATGATTACTTGAGTAATGGTATTTATACTGTGACTACACCACAAAAATCGCCGCTTAAGCCCGGCATGCCCGGAACGAGCTTTCAATTCTCAACAAGTCCTATTTATGAAAATGAAGTGCCAGGTACATATTAATTTTATTTTTTTAAAACATGTAATTAGTCATTTTAATTTTCTTGTGCACAAGTACAAAACTAACCACACAAAAGAAGCTATAAATAGCAATCATCCATAGGCCGAGGAAATATATATCACGTCATTCTTACAGGTCTATATAGCACCGAAACAATGTCTCCAGCTCGAGGTTCAGTCCACCACGTCATTTTATACAAGGATGCCATCTACGATGACTACGGATTCTCAGTGTCGGATGGCTTATATGAGCGAGGGGTCTACATCAATCGGATCAGAAAGGGCGGTCCCGCGGATATTGTTGGACTTTTGAGGCCGTATGATAGAATTTTGCAGGTATTGCTTGAATCTGTCAGAGTTTTTTAAATACATCATCATCATTATCACGCCTGTATTCCCAGAAGGGGTAGGCAGAGGTGCACCGTAGTGGGCCCACACTTCGCCGATGTATTTTTGGTACCAATGTAATAGGGGGCGAGCCTATTGCCATTATACCGGGCACATTCTCCCTCAATACGAGGGAGATTTTTGGGCTATAGTTCACCACGCTGGCCCAGTGCGGGTTGGTGAACTTCACACGCCTTTCTATAGACGTGCAGGTTTCCTCACGATGTTTTCCTTCACCGTTTCATAGCATGTGATAATCTCGGATGAAAATGAGTTTCGCACATAAACCCAGAGGTGCGAGCCGGGGTTTGAACCTGCACACTTTGATTTGCAAGGCGTGCGTTCGACCACTCGGCTACCACAGTTTTTTAAATGACTCCTATATTATTTTCGTCTTATTCTCGGAATGAACGTATTAGAAAAAAACCTTGATAGTTATAGAGCTAACTAAAAATAAAGGAGCCTTTGCTCAGAAGCCATTGAAATAGACAAGAAAATGAAGGATTTGTACACAGATTAAAATGACAAAAATTACGTCCGCATTTACGTAGGGAACTCAATGCTATATTATTAGTTAATTATTTAAATTTTGAACAGGTCAACGGTACCAGAACTGTGGACTACGATTGCTGCCTCACTGTTCCATTGATTGCCTCTGCCGGGGATCGCCTTGAAATTATCGTGCAGAGGCTTGTTACTTCTAGGGTAAGTTGTGTTAATTATTAAGCTAATAATTTTAATAAGCTTAGGAAAATTTCTCTGGCTGTTAGCGTGAGAGGAAGGCTCAACTAAATATGGTTAAATTGTATTCAGAGTGATATAAAGGAGATGTTGATTTGTGCGGAAAGTTTGAGAAGCAATGAGTAAGTGAAATATGCTGACTTTTCCCAACTGGAAAGATAGCATAGCACAATTTATTATTTAAAAAGTTCTCAGAAATGCCACATGTATAAAAGACAATGTTTTTAATTCAAACAAAAGACAAAGGTATTGGTAAAGTAGCAATATGTTTATAGAATCGCTCTGATGTGGATTGTAAAAGACCAATAATCAAACGTTTTTGTGCCCAACTGACTGACAATTTACACGAAAATTGATCTCTTTTTTGTAAAGACAATTATGTTCAGTATTACATTTCCCGGTACCTCTGCTTGGGGGTAAAAAAACGTCGCAAATGTTAGGTAAATGAAATTTTTATAAAGGTGGTTAACGCTTTGGGAGATCAAAGTCAAGAAAGATATTGGTGAAATAAAATATCTTAGTCAATTTTTTTTTAATAGAGATGTAGATTCTAAATATTCGTTCCCATGTACGAACCTAGAGTCAACGGATCAACTTAAACCATTTTGTCATGGATCCATACTGTAATTATAATCTAGGCACGCGGTAGCGTATCAAGCCAAGTTCAATTAATAAATATACTGAACCAACGTTATATTTTATTTGGATCGTCTTGGAATATTGGTTATATTGATTGTAGAAAAAAATTGTTTCAGGATCTGAAAAACCAGCGGCTGGACGACAATTCAAGCCCGAGTGACAGTAGTATAGTTACAAAGACTATTTAGTGCATAACCCGACTTTAGTGCAATCACGCCAAAGACTCTTGAGACTTTAGCTTTAAGTACACCGTTTTTATGGCCGTGTAATACTAAGAACTTAATGATAATTGTTGTACATATAAAGTTGTTTGAATGTAATAGAGTAATGCATGATGTGACATTTTGTTCTATTAATGTGAATACCTTTGAAGTTCTAGAACAAGCTGAAATAAACTTTAAGTTCATAGATATAATTAACGTTTATCTAGTTAGTATCGTTATAAACTTGATACAAGCGCAAGGGAACATCATTTTGCCCACACCAAATCTAACTGTAACAACTTATAGAAAAGGAACACTTTTCAACAAAATGTTATGAATTTATGAGTATTTACACAAATTCAATCTTTATGTGTATTAGCCAAAGTCAAATAAATTCGCTTGCCTCAGTATGGTCAATGCGCAATAGTATCAAATTATTTTAAAATTAGATTAGAAACATTTAACAAAGTGTGTCTAATTATTTTAGTTATAAAAGTTAACCAAATTAATAGTTTTTAGATTGTTAATATAGATAGTGATGTAATCGCCAAAGACGATTTTAAACGATTAATCATTAATAATCGAGAGTTGCTAGATTTAAGACGTTGTTTTGTAAACCCATAATGTGCCTACGTGATGCGATAATGCCTGGTTTGGGCGTTAAGAGAAGTAAGGGTAGTAATTATTAGAAATGGATTTGTATATATAAATGAGTACTTACGAACCTGTACATAATATATTAAGGCTATATGGAATTAGAAGAGTTTGATAGCAACTTAAATCTGACTACCTTGCTTGCACTGTTCTCTCACAAACAAAAAAAATCCAAAAAATGTTGTTATTATTTCTCATTTCTAGAAATCAATTAAATACACAAATTTGAAAAAGCATTGTTATTGATTCTGTTGGCATCGGACTAAACGAAGTGTATTGCTGTCTGCACTAAAATAAGTGTTATATTTTAAATGCTGTCCAATTTAGTTAGTCGAAGTTTATTGAGTACAGAATAAGCACCATTGTTGTTTTGTTCAAAATACAATGGGTATACCAAAATTCGGTCAGCAGCTCTGTCGTTAACATGCCAAATGAAAAGTGGAGGTTTTTAAATTATGGTTCCCAGATTTATCTTTATGGTGGCATTAATTTGGAAGCCATCCAATATGTAAATATATTACGGAGAGGGACATTAAATATATAAAATATTTAGGCCAACAAAACCCGTATCATACCATGGAATTGTAACAAACAAGAAATTTTATTTCTTACTTCTTACTCTAGCCCTTTTAACGTCCCACTGCTGGGAACAGGGCTCCCTTCAAGGGAGGCCTCCGTCCACAACGCTAGCCCGGTGCGGGTTGGCAGACTTCACACATCTATGGAGAACTAGTTAAGTTCCCCCAGACGTGCAGATGGTTTCCTTACGATGTTTTCCTTCATAAATAATTAATTAAACAATTCGATCTAATCACAAACCACGTACAATGCAATTGTTAATGGATTTCTTAAATTGGATTTTTTACAGTAAAAAGTTAGTGGTGTCAATTCTGCTGGCATCAAACTTATCTCCCTACGCGTATTGCCGTCCTGCTCACGGCCATAAGGTTTTTTTTTTAATGGACTACGCTGTTGGCCGTGAGGTGGCCTTTAAAGCTTGGCCATAACGTATGAGCAAGATGGCTATATTTTTAACTTGCTGTGAAGTATAATTTAGTTTTAGAATGTGAACAGAACCGATATAAGTTTTTACTTAATTATTGATTATAGCCTTTTTTTTTTCTTTTCAAGTTACACAATACAAATAGCCGAAATGTAAATAGTTATAACGAATATACAAGGTGTATCTGAAGTCCGAAATAATACTTTGGGTACATATACAGTAGCTCATATACGGATGGTTAGTAAAGACTGTGTATACCTATCATAGTTTCTGGGTTATGGACGTTTGAATATTTGTCAAAGGTATCGTGTTCTGGTCTTTGGATACATACATAACCCTATTCAGCAGTGCAAATTATACTTATGAGAAGCGACTATTATTCACAAAACAGAACATGCAAATTTTACATAGGACTCGAGATATTAAGAGTTAAAGAAATTTTCGTGGAAAAAAAACATGGTTGAATTTCAATCAAATCTTTATAAACCATTCAGTTGCATTTATTGTATTCAGTATCATTTCGGACTTCTGAAACACCCTGAATAGTTGACATGTTGTTGAATCAGACTGATAGCGATTTTAAAATAGTTATTTAGTGTGTGTACATTAATATTTCCTACAGTTTCATTTAATTTTTTTTTTTCTGATAATTGTGAACTAGCCGAATTTTATGTTTTCATTTATTCCATATCAGTTTTATTTAATTTTAAATTACATATTACTTTTTTACGAAATGAGTGAAATTATGAAATTTAATGGAATAAGATGAGGAATGGCTTCACCTGCGACTAGCGCGGGTATTTCGCCAATGTCAAGTAATTAATAGCAAGGACAAATTCAATAAATACACATCTATACTTATATATAATATAATATAATATAATATTATAAAGCTAAAGAGTTTGTTTGTTTGTTTGTTTGGTTGAACGCGCTAATCTCAGAAATTACTGGTCCGAATTGAATAATTATTTATGTGTTAAATAGTTCATTTATCGAGGAAGGTTATAAGCTATATATCATCACGCTACGACCAATAGGAGCGGAGCAGCAACGAATAATGTGGCAAAAACGGGAAAAAAATATTCCTTTTGAAAGCTTCCGTTGCGTACGCTGCCTAAACGGTTAAAGTTTGCACTTATTGAGGAAGGTCATATACTTTATAACATCACTCTACGCCAAAGTAACTATTAGCGCGGGTGAAACCGCGGGCACAGCTAGTAATAAATAAAAATGGATAATGACAGTGATAAAGATGGCGGATGAATCTTAATTTTAAATATTTTGTTCCTAAATACAAAGCTTGTCATAGTCATAAACAGATAATAGAAATGAGTAAGATAGAACTATTACTATACTATCTCGATGGTTTCAACAGAGACAAGTAATACCAAATATTATAATTGTAAAAAAATCTAATAATAAGGTTTGTTAAAAAATCATAGAAAACAAAGACTTTGTTATGTAATAGAAGTGAATCAAATAGATACGAAGTTTGTTGTAGATAGGAAAATATAATATAATCTATAGCATAGTATTATTTCGTGGATTAGGTACTCATTTCCACACACAGTAACATTGTTATATTAAAAAAATATATATTAATGTTTCTTTTTTAAAATCATAAAGTTATTTGGAATTCGTAATAATTTATAGATGATTGTAATCTTTGAAAATATAGAATAAGGCCTCCAGCACACTGGGGAATCGTATCTGGCGCGTAATATTTTTGTCAACACCAAAACGAACTGTATTGAAACATAGAAAAAGTTAATTCTAATTTTGATGCGTAGGAGCGTACTTTTTGCCACCGAATTTCAAACTCAAACAGAGTTAACATTTTGTCACGCAACTTTTGACGCTCCAGTGTGTGAAGGGCTTCATGTGGTAGATTAAAAAAAAAACCTTCGCTACTTTATTCGTTCGCGTGGCATTCAAAACAGTAATAGTTAATATAATTGTGTACGTAGATAGTTCGTAATTTTTTACATTTTATTTTTGTACCCTTTAATAAATTGTAAGAATAATTTATATATATTATTATTGTCAATTAATGAGTAATTAATTGAAAATAGAAGAGAGCCTAGCTACAATACTCTTAATAAAATGATATGCGTGATTTAAAAATGTGTTTTTTTTTACCTAACTTTTTTAAATCTTGGCTACGGCCCGAAGCTGTAACCTGCGTGCAGCTTGAAACGTTTATTGAGCGATAGACAGCGCGATAGAGTTTTGACATAGAGTAACTAGAGAACGGAATTCCGCTCCAACGTATCCATACTCCGGGAGCTCGGCATCACGGAGCGTCTGTCGGCCGTAGTACAATCGCGCATTCTACGATACTTTGGGCATGTCTCTAGACAAGATGGCGACTCCATAGAGCGGCTGGTAGTGCAGGGAAAGGTAGAAGGAACCAGATCGCGCGGCAGGTCACCTATGCGCTGAGCTGACCAAGTGAAGTCCGCAGTGGGTAAACGTGTGTCTGACTGCGCGAGACAGTCTGCCAACAAACAGTGATGGCGCGAGATCGTTCGGAGAGCTGTGTCCGCCTCAACCACCGACGTGGATGCCTCGACGTGACCACGACCGCCGAAACGAATGAGAAGAAGAACTAGAGAACACATATCGACTCCGCCCAGCTTATGGCTCTGCGGCAACTTTTTCGACGTTTATCTGACACCCGCCATTGTAGTTTTTTCTTAACTAGCCTATAATAGTTTCCCACTCCTGGGCAAAGGGCTCCCCTTTCCTCTGCCACACTTCTCTGCCTTTGGCAACTTCCGGCCACGTTTTTCCCACAAAGGTGTCAAGGTCGCCTCGCCACCGTCTTCTCGGTCGACCCCGACGGCGGCGGCCAGTACTGGGAATCCAGCTGGTGGTGATATAAGCCCACCTCTGCGGGTCCATGCGCGAGACGTGACCAGCCCACTCCCACTTCAATTTGTAGTTACCTGTAGTATATTGTTTGACACCTTAGGTACTTACTACATCCGGCAACTATTTAAGGCTGCTGCAATGGCGGATGTCAGATAAACTTCAGGAAAAAATGTCGTGGGGTGGAGTCATAGAGTAACTTGAGTACCTACCTATAACGACTCTACTCTTCGTAATCTTCGTATAGCTCTGCGGTAGTTATTCCGCCATTGTTGTTATCTCATACACCTGTAGTATACGGCAACTATATGGAAAAACAACAATGGTGGAGTCACCATTTTCGTTTGGTAATAAATAATGTAATAACAATACATTATTTATTATGTTTAGGTACATGTGCATCTTAGTTTTAATTAATATTCAGTTAACATAACTTGCTCGTCTTTTTAATCAAAGTCACTTTATGTGTAGCTTTATGTGAACGCACAAATATAATCGCAAACCATCTGTCAAATGTCCAACTGTCATCTGTCAACAGATGACAGTGATTTCGTTCTAATATTGGCACCTCTCACGTTTACCTGCAATTTTGTTAATGCAAATATTGTAAACTGTCCGCATTTGTATTTCGTCATATTCCTGGTATATTATTCAAGTAGCTTTACTGTGGACGCCCACTGCCCACTGTGCGGGGGTTTTAGGGTGATTTTAGGTTAATTTGAGCCAGTGGCGGGTGCCGTTCGTTAACCGCATGTCACTCAAGTGCAGTGAGTCGTGACTGTGATTGTGGACGCGGATGTAAATGACAATGTGCTGGAGGCTAAAACGACCTCTTTATTAAAGCCAGACCTGAAAATATTATGGAAACGACCCGACCTTGTTATAAAAAAAATGTGGAGAGGGAGTCACCCTTAGAATTGTCAATTAGGTACCAAAAATCATAACTACTACTACTACTACAGCCCTTTTAACGTCCCACTGCTGGGCACGGGCCTCCCCTCAATGCGAGGGGGATTCAGGCCACAGTCCACCACGCTGGCCCAGTGCGGGTTGGCAGACTTCACACATCTATCGAGAACTAAACAAGTTCCCCCAGACGTGCAGGTTTCCTCACGATGTTTTCCTTCACCGTTTCATAGCAAGTGATAATCTCGAATGAAAATGAGATTCGCACATAAATCCCAGAGGTGCGAGCCGGGGTTTGAACCTGCACACTTTGATGTGCAAGACGTGCGATCGACCACTCGGCTACCACTGCTATATAAGCCAAATATATATATGTATGACGATGATGTAAATAAGTTGATCGATAAAGCCTCTTCGCACACTGAGGACAAGACACGTGCGTACAATTTTCTCATAGAAAAAGTTCTCTCTGCAACGAAATCACACCGACGGCGCGAGCGAATTTTGCCAGAAATCCAATCTTCATTAACACGGAGTTGGTTTTGGTATTACCAAAAACTTGTCGCACGTCTATTGACGCCCCGGTGTGTGAGAGACTTTTTTTAAGAAACGAACAAGAACAAACTCCGTTTAAGTCGAGAGTATGTATGTCATAAGTCATATATGAGCAATCTTCCACGGAACAATCTATCGATCAATCAATCTGTCTATATGTCTGCCTGACTGTTTATTCTGGGTAATCTACGTAACGGCTGAACCGATTTTGACGGGACTTCCACTGGAAGATAGCTGATGCTATAATGAGTAATTTAGGCTACATTATTTTTATTTCTAAATTACACGCGGCGAATTTGTAGTTTACAGTTAGTGAGTGAAGCAGAAGTAGTCGAGTGGTCGAACGAACGCTTTGCAAATCAAAGTGTGCAGGTTCGAACCCCGGCTCGCACCTCTGGGATTTATGCCCGAATCTCATTTTCATCCGAGATTATCACTATCACTATGAAACGGTGAAGGAAAACATTGTGAGGAAACCCGCACGTCTGAGGGAACTTGTTTAGTTCTCGATAGATGTGTGAAGTCTGCCAACCCGCACTGGGCCAGCGTGGTGGAATATGGCCTGAAATCCTCCTCACATTGAGGGGAGGCCTGTGCCCAGCAGTGGGACGTTAAAAGAGCTGTAGTAGTAGTAGTAAGTTTATAATAAACAACATCAACTCTGACCCACATTAAACTTGCTGCAAATATTTTCATCACGCCTCATACGATCATACTTTAAGCGTCTCTCATTACCATCCCCGAACTTCACATTGACGAAAACAACGTCTCTATCGCAACTGTATAAGGATCAAATTCGTAAGATTTTATGGTAATATAATTTTTTGAAGAACGAAATATAAAATTGTTGAGGAGAGCCCGGAGGCTGCACAAAATTTCCATTTTCCACACGATTTACCACAAATTAATGCCTGGAATCCGTCGGCGCCTCGCCAATTTATAGTGGGATTTGCATCTAACCAACTTTAGTTAAGTTTTTTCCGGTTGAATGGTGATTATTATAGTTACTAGCGGATACCCGGCGTGTGCTAATACGCTCCAAAAATAAATACATACTGTTTATTTAGTGGTCTACAACCATTCGCATTATTGCCTTTCTAAGGTTTGGAGCACATCGGTTGGATGGTTTTTTTTTTTTTTTTTGAATGTACTACGCTGTTGGCCGTGAGTTGGCCTTTACAGCTTCACCGGAGGAGAGGTTGGATGGTTTGATAGTCTATAACGAACATAGGTAGAAACTATTTTTATGTTTTATATAGGTATCGACCCCTGAAAGGTAATCCTTACTAAGCGACAAAAATGAGGCCATCGAAATTTAAAAACATCCTAATTTCAATAGGGAAGATGGCTGGGTGCTACCACCAACTTGGGATCCAGTAATCAATATAATTAAATCCAAAACCAAGCGTACCATTGCAAGGCCTCAAGACACTGTGAGCACTTTCTGCGTGGATCGGACCGCAAACAACAACTAAATATGAGGGTACCCAGTTATTAACTATGACATCAGGACGTCTGACACCTCAGTCCCCCCGTGACCATGGTTGCTGTAAAGCAGCCGAAACGTCGGGAAAATAAAATAGTAAATAAACGCGATAGAATGCGTAAAATAGTTTTATTTCAAAGCGACAAAAAATTTAAAAATTAGGACAAACGATGCAGAAAAATGTGGCCGTTCGAATGGTATATAAAACTAATTTTACGTTTTTTTGTCACTTAGGATTACCTTTCAAGTGTCGATGTGTATATAGATTAGTATGGCTAGACCAGCCTCGGCATCTTACTGGGAGATATTGTATATAGCTAATTAAATTCTTGTTAAAAATATAGCTAGCTTATGCCCCGGACACACTGGGGAGTAAAGACTCGCGCGCAAGATTGCCAATACCAAATAAACTCTGTGTCAATCTACATAAGCCTTGAATTTCTGTGCTGTAGCTATGCCCCCAAATTCGCTTGCGATTTTTTGGAGAATGAACTTTTTCAATGAGGTAATAAAGATCCTTTTGGTATTGGCATCACATACCTACGCTTACGCATACGCTTTTTCATGCTCGCGTATATGTTGACTTTTTTTTTTTGAAGGACCTACATTATTGGCCGCCTTTACAGCTTTACCGGAGAAGTGGCGAGCGCAGAGTGCACTCCAACCAAGGCCTTAAGGGCGGAAAAAAGGGTGGCAACTAGCTCAAGGGCGCCACAGAGGGCATGACCTCCGCTTGGGCAGTTACCGTGAGGGGAGAGGTAATGACTGCGCTCCTAGGTGCAGAGATGCACCTACGAGCGGAAGAGGGGGTTCCTCGACCTCGCCGGCGAGATCGGTGTCTGTTTGAGAGTGGTGTAAGTGTGTTGGTGGCCCTCTCAACGCCAGGGTCGAGGAGGGTGGTGATCGTGTCGGGGTCTGTTTCGTAATTGCCGGCGGCGACAATTAGAGAGATGTTGACTAATGCCAAAACAAATGTATTGACTCATTGAAGAAGTTTATTCTTCTTCTTCTTTTTTTTACGAAATGTGTGAAATGATGATATTTTGATGGAATAAGATGAGGAATGCCTGCACCTGCGATTAGCGGTATTTATGGCAATGTCGAGTAATTATAGCAAGGACAAATTCAATGAATACACATTATAAATAAAAATGGATGATGACAGTGATAAAAATGGCGGATGAATCCCTCAATAGTGTTAATGAACGAAATGACATCGTAATTAATATTGACAGCGAGTTTGTTCTGCTATTGGCAAAAATTTTTACGCGCGCTGTGTGCTCAAGGTTTTATTCATCAGTCTCAAATTTAAAGTTTGAACGATATTCTTGACTTTATACAAATACAATTACTTAATCCAGATGATAGTAAGAGACTGTAAAGTTAATCTGAGTATAATAGCGTTTATATCCGCGCCGAGGCGGATAAGTCAAGTGAGATTCGCTGTAAGCTCAAGTATTAACGTAGTTAGATTGTTTACTGCCTTAACGATACTTACGAAGACTTATAGACTAGACCTTGTTATAAAATATAAATAATTTATTTATAATTTCACAAGAAATACTGTTATCATAGTTATCTCTCTTTTAGAAGTAATATTGTATTTTCGTGGTCATTTTTACGGCCTTTATTGAGCTTAATGTATGTATACACATGTCATAGAACCAAAGAATTATGTCCTAATTAAAAGAAGAATAAATGGGCTTAGTAATAAGGAATAATTTTTAAAATCATCACCCAAACTTCGCCGATGTATTTTGGTCCTATTGTAATAGGGAACGAGCCTCAACGCGATGGAGATGGGTCATAGTTTATCATACCTCCCCACGTCCCCAAACACTATAGTTTTGGAGATGCCATAATTTAACTTTTTAAGCCTTGAATACTACATATTTTATCAATGGTATCTAAAATATGACCAGTGTAGACATTCAATGTCACCTTGAAGGCATTAGACTAGTCAGATTCTGGCTACCATTGATTAAATATGTTGTTTTCTTGCGTTGAAAAATTAAGTCATAGCAACTGCATAACGATAATATTAGGGGACTTGGCCCTGACCTAATGCGGGTTGGTCTTCACACGTCTTTTGATAGACATGCAGGTCTCCTCACGAAGCATTCAGCAAGCAATAATCATTATTGAAAGTGATATTTGCACATGAAATCCCTAAATCCCAGATGTATAGGCCCGGGATTGAACTTGCACCCCTTAAGTTTAAAGCGGGCGTTCTACCGAAAATAAATACGGCGGAATAACACGGTAGCTGCTACACTGGGTTTTGATCTTTCTTCCTATGTGGGTGTTGAAATCGTGCTTTTTCCCACTGGGCCTAATCTGCCTGGCTGCGTAGTTTCAAACTGACCTAGCAGCCAACGTGTTAACTTCTAAGGTGTTGGATACAATAATTCGCCACGGAAAAGGTGAGTTTTAAAATCATATCCTGTTTATATGCAGTACTACTGTTTACGTATTGTCAGGCCATACTGTTACTTACTTGGGAACTGTTTATTAGAACTGGGAGTGACTGTTAGCTAACAAATTGCTAGTTTGAAACTAGTTTCGCTCATTTTGAGTTGTGATGTAAGGTAGTCTATGACATGTTTAGATTGATAAATATCATAATCCATGCCATCAACAATCTTGGTTTGCAAACGTTATAACGTATATGTCAAAATATTTGACAATACCAAAATGAACTTTGCGTAAATATACATAAAGATTAATTTCTGTGGTAAAAGCCACGCGACCTCGTAGCATAATTATCTCTCCCTGTCAATGTTATGTTGAAAAATAAGCTTTGCTTACGAGTCAATACAGTATTGGTATTTGTTAAAAAAATATTTCGTTTTGACTCGTTGAAAAATCTTGACCCACGCGTCTTGGGGCTTTGGGCCCACTTGTTATGTGTCAACAATAAAGACACTTTACTTAGTACCATCAGATTCAATTTAAAAGAGCTGGTGTAAGTTTGTCCATTTTAGATGCACAAACAATTTCTTGCCATGATAGACGAAATGTGTTCTAGTATTTGAACTGAAAAATAATAAGTTATTTCAAAGAGTTATGACATAAGGTAGCTCTTTATTATTCCACCTCTTAATGTAAGAACTCCGCCCTTAAGGCCTTTGTTGGAGTGCACTCTGCGCTCGCCACTCCTCCGGTAAAGCTGCAAAGGCCACCTCGCGGACAACAGCGTAGTCCATTTAAAAAAAATACGAACTATACATAATTTATAGCCCTTTTAATATACATATATGAAAAAAAATCAATGTAACAATGGTTAAAACCCTGTTGCTCTATATCCAGTGGAAATTCACAAAATAATGATCCAGTGATGTAATTTAAAACCGAAATCTCTCAGGAATAGTCTCATCTTTTGAGGAAAATGAGAGCGCTCCCGTGTCAGGTAGGTAATTTAATTAAAATTCAATTCGATTGAACTGAACCTCCTAATCCGGTTCATCTATAAAACCAGAGACGGACTTCGAATTTTTCGGTCTGCCTCCTCCCTTGCAATGAGTCTTTTTACGGTCTTAACTTAACTTGATACTAAAACCCACAAAATCCCATGTACCTGCATAGAAAATTCACAAAACCTTATCAACTCTACAATTATTACGAATAGTAAATGTTTAGTGTGTTAGAAAAAACTAAAAATGAGTAAATTAGTAAGCTGTTAATCTCCGTATAAACTTTAACAGCTTCAGTGGGAGCTGAAACCAAAACTGCCTCAAGGTTGACTTTACGCTGGTGGGTACGCACTGTAAGAGATTTGGGCTGATTGAAATCTCAACCGCAATAGTTGAAAGTTCTCTAAAATTGGGCCCGGAATGAAGGTGATAATATGCATTGTTAAAAGAAACATCGTTAATTTGTAAAGATAAAGGTAACAGATAGGTGGTTGCTGAATTAAATCCGTCCCTGTAACTAGTGAAGTGAACCGCTGTAGAGAGAAATTAATCGCGCATCGGGTTCCCCCGGCGAATTAATTCCTAATCCGAACGAAACGAATGCTCAACCAATTGTCGGCCACTTACCGGCTGTACCTTCGTTTGTTCTAATCAAACGGAACTTAACCATATTCTTCTGCTGCATTATTGAAAGTAGGTCAAACTGAAAAACTGTTAATGTTTTGTTTTCTATGTATACAAACAAAATTGAATTGTCTGTTTGTGATATCAAACTAACAACTGTTTAACAAACGTATTTGAAAGTACATACGATACCTAAAACAAAATTATTTTTTTTTAAACTTTTGAGTCTGTCTGTCCGTTTGTTCTGTACAAGAAGTAGCTAAGGCAACTTTAGGAAAATAATTAGGGTTTCGCGGGAAGAATGTAAAACACCTTTTCCAGGTAATCTCTCTCCACGCGGGTGAAGTCGCAGACACAGCTAGTCTGGAATAATTCAGTGAGGATTCTAGTTTATATAAATTACAAAAAACTATGATGTATTATTAACCAGAAATACTTACCATGAGTGTTGCTAATTATATAATAGCAATAAGCCAATATGTAGGGTCGGCGCAGTAAGTAATTGATCATCATAAATGCACTGCAGTGCACCCAGACTTTGCCGATGTATTTTTAGTCCCGATATAATATGCGCGATACGGAGCGATATAGAGCGAGCCTATTGCCATTATATCGGGCACACTTCCACCACAATACGAACTATATTTGGGCCATACTCCACCACGCTGGCCCAGTACGGGTCCGTGAACTTCACATGCCTTTCTATAGACCTCCAGATCTAGGTTATTCTAGGATCTAGATTGTTAAACATGATTGAAAATTACAGTCGCACATGAAATTCGATAATTTCATAGATGCGGGCCTGGGATTTTAACTTGCACACTTGCGTTCAAGCTTTTATATGTTGCACACTTGCGTTCAAGCTGCCACAATCGCTATATATACTATACTATACTTAATGATACATAAAAGTAAATACTTAGTAAAAAAAATAAGGTAGATCTATCTAAAAAAACCGGCCAAGTGCGAGCTGGACTCGCGCACCGAGGCTTCAGTACCTAAGCTATGAAAGCACCGAACATTTTTCTGACGGAAAAAACTAAAACCGACTTCAAAAACCTAGGTGCACTAAAAAGCTATAAATAACCTTACCATTCATTACATTTGGAGTAGGTGCCAATCTACATTGGACTAGGCAAATACACACATGAATTGGCACCATAGTGTAGTAGGGGTTGGACCCCAATTTCACCCCCTACATATTTTTTTTTCAAAATTCCTTAAACACGTGTTTATCTTGTATGTAAAATACATGTACAACTTGAAAAGTCGATCAAAAATATTTTTGAAATTATGTGACATATTTTTGATATTATATGTTGAAACCCCCCTTTTCATCCCCAAGGGGGTTAATTTCTGATAATATTTTGAAAATGGGATCAACCTTGAAGAATTCCCTAGCAAACCTCAAAAAAATTTTCGAAGTCGGTCGACAGACGCCGGAGATATGCGGCAAAATACATAAAAAAAAACATACGGGTCGAATTGAGAACCTTCTCCTTTTTGAATTCGGTTAAAAAGATAAACTGGAACTCTATTCAGTTTATCTTTTTAGACAAACTTAACTTTGCAGTTGGTATACTAGTGTCCAAACTAACTACAAAATAAGTTTGTAATCACAAAAAATCATTTTCTAACAAGAAATTTACAGTTTTCGGATTTATTCCTTTACTTGTGTTATAAGACCTAGCTTCTTGCCAAATTTCATGATTCTAGGTCAACGGCAAGTACCGTATAGGTTTTTGCAAATGTACTGAATATGCAACATAAACCGCCGTATCTTTGGATTGCGTTAACCTAGATGTTTGATTTTTTTAGGACACGACGGGACCGCAGACTAGGGTCTCTGATATAAATTTCAACTTGATACCTCCACGCGTTTCTGAGAAAAAGGGTCTTGACAGACAGACAGACAGACAGACGGACAATAAAGTGATCCTATAAGGGTTCCGTTTTTTCCTTTTTAAGGTACGGAACCCTAAAAACAACTCACCAACGTAATCCCTGCCTGTGCCTAGTGAAGCGAAACCGCGGGATTTCGATCGAAATTAATCGCGTATTCGTTGCCCGAACGAATTAATTCTTAATCCGGCCCAAATGAGCGCCCGCCCGTTGTCGGCCACTTACCGGCTTCGCGTAGCTAATCAAAACTCCGCGATGAATGGTGCAATACTGTTAATTTAGTGTTGTTGGCGTGATTTAGATGGAGGGAGGTTTGTTAATAAAATGTATAAGGTTTAATTTCGGAAGTGAAGATATTTTTACTTCTCTTTGATTGGCACAAGATGTTCACGTTTATGAATTTTTGAAGCAGTCCTGGAAGACCAATTACATGCATTTCCACATGTCCATTACGGCATAAACCAAAAAAGAACTAAATATTCCTTTTATATATCTTAACCATCAGATTTCAATTCGTCAAAAATGTCCACACTATCAGACTTTGGCACGTCAACAACGTCATCAACGCAGGAGATATACTTTTTTTTGTATAATATACTTTTTTCTGATTGAATATACCCTAGTTGCCGCCCCAAACCCATTTATTCAGAAACCAAGCTCATTAACCTTCATCAAGCAGATTACAAGCACCTGCAATATTAAAATCAAGGAGATTAAAAACCGCAACCAAATTAAACTGGGAATCGTTACCGTAAATATCTTCGAGAGTTCCTATTGAAAGAGAAACGGTTACCAAGAGGCCGGAATCGTCCCGGGATATTTGACAATTTCACTACCCTAAATATGTTTATTTAACCACGAATTGTTTTCATATTAAATTATTGTATTTAAGACACTATGATGGAATCATTGGTAAACTTCACACTTCATAAAAATATGAGATTACCTATTACTAATCATACAGATTCGATAAAGATTAACTGATTACCCAGTTTGATTTACTTTCACTAATGGCAATATAGTTAGGTAAATGAATTGATCCTAAAAAATCTATTTCATGGCAACCCCACTGGCCGATTCCATCTGGTCGGGTTTACCTGCAGATTGCGGCCAAGCCTCGCCAATTAGGGGCCGCGTTCATAGATTAGGCGTTTTTTTAACGAAACTTTCGGGGAATATTGGAATACTGAATAAGGTACTAAATCACTATCCGGTTTCCGGCCGGATACTGAATCACTATCCGGTATCCGGCCGGATACCGGATAGTACCTAATTCAGTATTCGGCCGGATACCAGATAGTACCTAATTCAGTATCCGGCCGGATACCGGAGTGTGATTCAGTATCCGGCCGGATACCGGATAGTAAAATTATCCGGATACCGGATAGTATTATTATAAAATTATATGAGATATGAACATTTTTATTTAAATTATTAATTGGTTTTTGTTTTTGTGGACGATGTTATTTTAGTTTGTGTACGGCTTTTTTAGGAGTTTTTCCGTATTTTGTTTAATACGGCTTGTTAACAAAAATGGAAACCTACGCCCAAAGGGGTGGAAAGGGAGGTCGTGGGGGGTGTTTTTTTTTGGTGTAAATATTTATTTTTAAAGGGTTGTTTGAGGTCATAATACTTGCATATTTTCAACGATTATTTACACCAAAAACTGTGAATATTTTTTTTCCAAAAAACAAAAGGCTACGACAGACTATGCAAATACACATATGAATTGGCACCATCTCCAAGTGTACTGAAATATAAGACTATTTGAAACTTTTTAGTGCACCTAGGTTTTTGAAGACGGTTTTTGTTTTTTGTTAATAATAAGTGTAACTACTAATGAATTTACGTTTTATTATGAGGATAAAAAAAACTCCAAGGTCCAAAAGTTCAAATATCTCCGAAGATAAATGCTATCGTATAAATCTTAGTACCAAAAACATATTAACAAATTTTCTTGTTGAAGTGAATCATTGGAGTGTGTATTGGATTGACACGGAGCATGTTTGCTCGTTACGCAGCGTGAGTGTAGCGACTGGAATGATGGATATCAACAGGAATAGTCACTTAATTGGATGTTTCTCCAAATAATTCGATTCAAGGAGGATATTGGAGGTATATTTGGAATTATTCACAGTAGCGGAACGAATAGCGAAGTACTTAAGAGGCACACTTAACTGTGCACATATAAAAAGGACTACGGCTATGTATGTACGTGGATACCGGTTGATTTTATTCTTCTTTTATATATCTTATCGGATGTCCCACTACTGGGCAAAGGCGTGTAAGTACATTTTCAAGTTCTTGAAGTCCGTCATTGTTCAAAAGTTACAAGTTAGTTACCTGTAGTGTATTTGAATCTAGAGTTTTCGTGAGTTTTATTCTAAATTTTAAAAAAATCATTGCATATAAATATTAAAGAGATATTACAGACAAAAAAGCCCTTCGCTGATAGTAAAGCAAGTGCGTCAAAAGCCGTGCAACCATTTTTTTTCCAATACCAAAATGAACTGTATTAAACCATAGCAGAAGCACATTTTTCAATGAAATGTCATGGATGACGAGGGTTAATTTCGACGCGTGGTCCGGTAGCTATTACTAATTGAAAGAGAGTATATTTTTAGTAAAAATAATTTGATCCGCTGTCCCTAGTGTGTGCAGGGAAAGGGCGTAATTAATCGCATCGCCATAAAAAGAATCATCACTAAAATAAGTATTTTATATTCCTGTCCAAATTTATTTTTCATACTAGAAGTAATCCATGCATCAGCATAATATCAATGAAACTTGAAAATAAGGAGGTCTTTTCAATTAAATGGGTAATACTAGTGATGCCATTAGCCGAGCAATAGGCGAACAGAGAAAAAGCATTAAAAACAGGAAAAGGAAAAAGGCCCTTTTTATGTCCTACGGTCCGGCGGCCGGCGTGTGTCCGAAATCTCTTGGGAACGTCTGAACTGACGGAAAACGCATTTTTTTTCGTGAAAACAAATAGTATCCGATTTTTTTTTATTCCAGTATGGGGATGGATGATACATGTTGACCCCCAAATAGGTACAGTGCATAAAACAAGCCTGAAATCCTTCCTGTATAACTGGAATCATTTAGTGAAACAAAAATTTTAACAAAAGCAAATTATATGCTTTGAAAACTTTTGTAACATCGGAAAATTATTTATTGATACCCTGCTACTTCGGAGGAAGTATCAGGGTTATATGGGAGTCTCAGCAGAAGCCCGTATACCCACTAAAAACCGACGGTGTACCACCATCCACTTGTATCGGGGCGCCACGGGATCGCTTTAGCATGCACCGTGACGCACCAGCGGGTAACACAGCAATGGCTGGGTCTCCAACGCTGAGGAGTGACGGCCTGGGACAACCCCGACCGTCTCCCAGACCAATGAAGCCGTGCAATGGATGATGAGCCCCCCAACCCATCATCCTGGTTTACGCCTTGATAACCCTAGGTCGGTTGTGTTTTCTATTCAGTTTATCATTACACCGAAGAGACATTTCATTGAAAACTGTGCTTTTTTATGAGTTAATATAGTTCCTTTTAGTATTGGAAAATATATTATCGCGTGCGTTCCGATGCGCCTATTTGAATAAAACACTGTATAAAACCCTGAAACATTGAGACAGACGCGTCAAAATATTTGCCAGTACAAAAACAAACCGTGTTGACTCACGGTAAAAGCTAATTTTTCTACAAAATGTCATTGAGAGCGCGAGCGAATTTTGACGCTTGGTTGCTTGGTCTACCACAGAAATTAAATCTTAATGTACATAGATACAGAGTTCGTATTAGTGTGTAGACGCCCCAGTGTGCCCTCGTTACTAGTCATTTGGGCAATTTCACTTCGGTTAGTGTACTAGGGTTTAGAATGGACAGAGAATGGACATAGAATAATTAATAATAAAACGTCAAGTCCCTATGGAAGTGTAAGCGTTAGAATAAATAACCACGGAATCACCAGTAACGAGATCCTTAGGGATTTATCGGTGGTTTAAGGGTAGCTATTGAATTAAGCGGGTAACATTAGTGCTGTTAATTCAGGCTGATATTTTTCTTGGTAGAAATGAGGTGGAAACATATGGGATGCAAATGGGAACGTTATCACTGAATAAATAAGAATTGCCAGACAACACATACTTATCGTATGATTTCAAACTAAGAAAAGTGTTTATTTTTTAATCCGCCCTCCTCGACCCGGGCGTCGAGAGGGCCATCGACACACCCACACCAGCCTCAAACAGACACCGATCTCGCCGGCGAAATCGAGGAACCCCCTCTTCTGCTCGTACGTGCATCTGTGCACCTAGGAGCGCAGTCACTACCTCTCCCCTCACGGTAGTTACTTGGGCAGTTGCCCAATTCATTCCGACCTTGGCCTCTTCTCAATTCGTAAACACTTAAACCTCTCCTCTCACGGTAACTGCCCAAGCCGAGGTCGTGCCCTCTGTGGCGCCCTTGAGCTAGATGCCACCCTTTTCCGCCCTTAAGGCATTGGTTGGAGTGCACTCTGCGCTCGCCCCCGGTAAAGCTGTAAAGGCCTCCTAATAGCCGTAGTCCTATTTTTTTTTATCTGTCCCAATATACAAAAAATTGAATGTTGTACGTGGATTAATTCACTCGCGTCATTAATAACAGTTTGTTGTAAAATGCAACTGTAAGGTTATAAAATAATGTTATTTAATAAGACCTTAATAATAATCACAAGGATCAAAATATTAGGATAGGATTATTGTAGCCAATAAGCTTGATATTGTGCTGATAGATCGCCAAGAGCGCCGTGCAATGATTATCGATATCACTGTCCCCCATGACGAGAATCTCGTGAAAGCAGAGAAAGATAAAGAAAGCAAGTATCTTGATCTGACTCACGAGGTTGTCGACATGTGGGACATTGATGCGGCAATCATTGTACCGATAGTCGTTTCCGCCCATGGCTTATTAGCCAAGAGCCTCGACAAACACATAAAGAGGCTCGCGTTAGGCAGCTGGATCAAGGGACAGATTCAGAAGGCAGTACTTCTGGAGACGGCGCGCATTGTGAGGAAGTTCCTCTCTCTGGAGCCCTAACCACTGGTAACTAGGACCCTGTTCCAGATGCCGGTGGGGAACTGTTTTTTATATTTTTAAATGTATTTTTTATATTTATATTTAAAAATGTAATTTATAAGAAAGATAAGAAATAAAGGAGATAATCAGAATATGATGTTTAGAACACTCATTATATCTATGATCTCGGCATCAATAACCCAATTTTAACCCAATTTTTAAGTTCTAAATTCGATCCATATTATGTTTTTTGGTCAGATATTGTTTTCTTATGTTTACACGAATACTATATATTGAAATAAAACTATTTTACGGAATCTATCGCGTTAGAAATAAACGCGAAAGAATCCGTAAAATAGTTTTATTTAAATTTTTTTGGTCAGATTTTTTTGAATGGTTTTCAGGGTTGTAACTTACTTGAACTTAATTGCATAAGTACAGTTTTTAGATAAACTATAACAAGATAGTCTTGTTGATCCCGTTGCTAGGGTACAACACTTTGAATTCTCTAGCGGGTAAAAACTAAATAGCAGCCCGTAGGTATATGTTACCATTATATTCTACTGCGGCGTATGAAAGACCCTGGAAGCGTTAAAAAGCCGTTTCTTGTTTAATTTCGTTGAAATGGAATTGAAGTGTTTTGAGAAGGGAAATCTTGTATATAAATGACATCATGAAAAAACATTTTCTGTGTATTCGGGCGGAACGGATTTACCAAAGTTTCTTATCCTCTGTTAAAAATGTTGCATTAAATCAAATGTTCTAAATTTAGAAAGTTTTTAATAAAGACACAGCTTGTAATTAAAACATTGAGGTCCAAGAATTCGGATAGCATAGCTACATAGTAAAACATCACTGCAAGGCGTAAGCTTTTCAAGACGTCATCATTATTACCAAAAGGCTGCACTTTTGACTGAAGGCGAGCATTAAGACTCCACCTATTTTTGAACTTCATTCATTTTAGCTCCAAAAGTAACATGATACCTACCAGAAAATCGTCATAAACGTAGGCAACTATTATATACATCATCACGCCTGTATTCCCCGAAGGGGTAGGCAGAGGTGCACTGCAGCGCACCCACACTTTGCCGATGTATTTTGGTCCCAATGTAATAGGGGGCGAGCCTATTGCCATTATACCGGGCACATCGAGGGAGATTTTGGACCATAGTCCACCACGCTGGCCCAGTGCGGGTTGGTGAACTTCACACGCCCTTCTATAGACGTGCAGGTTTCCTCACGATGTTTTCCTTCACCGTTCAGGAAGTGGTAATCATTATTGAAAATGTAATTAATTATTATGTAAGTAATTATTTTAGAACTTCATTCATTTTAGCTCCAAAAGTAACATGATACTTACCAGAAAATCGTCATAAACGTAGGCAACCATTATTTAATTATAATTAAATTATCAAGCAGATTTATAACAGCGTTATAATGAACCCAATCAATCCAGTTACACTATGATTACGGCCAAAATCTTATTATAATAATGAAACAATAATATTTCCAGTAACGCACAAAGTGATCTGCTAACACAATTTATGTTCTCAAACTAATTGGTACTCACTTGAGGCTTAAGCATCCCCCAATGTGTATCTTGAGTGCTTATCAATAATGTTAGACGGTGCTTAGTATCAAGAATAATGTTATCAAAAGGCAAGGTATTCTTGTAAGTGTTCGAATGTTACGACCGAGATCTTAGCAATTCATTTTAGGTCGATATATTTTATATAATTCATCATATCTAAACTAACAACGCTTGTATTATGGGTACCACACAATGTACTTGGAGCGACAGTTAGGTCTACCCAAACCAGCTAGGCGATCATGTAACTTTTTTTTTGGGTCTTACACTTATGCCACGGAGAAATTATATTTACGTTTTTCAAAAACTATCAGATTCCACCACGGTTTATTTTGTTTTTATTCCAACAGATTACATGGAACTTGATTCCGCGAGCGAACTGACGGCGAGACAACCGTCGGATTCTACGACAAATCTAAACTTTCCGATCTGTCGGTTTTCGTCAAGTGTGAATACCCTCATGGTTCTATCTACTCAAACTGCCAGCTATCACAAGAGTATTATATTTTTGTTTATACTATCACCACCACGGTGAGTAAATTTGGAAGGCACTTTTTGAATTTTCCGAGCAAACATGTCATCCCTTTTCCGAGGGAAAGTTGTTTACATCCGTGTGTGCCTTTATAAAAAAGTGAAGTAGGTATATAACATTTTTGACTGATGTCGCGAACCTCCAAATAAAGAAAAAAACCGGCCAAGTGCGAGTCGGACTTGCGCACGAAGGGTTCCGTACCATTATCTATAAAAACGGCAAAAAAAATCACGTGTGTTATATGGGTATTGTTATGGCCGCGTTCACACTGTACTGTACTATATATTATTGGCTTTGTATGGTGCGCGATATTGTTGAGCTATATATTATAGCGTAGTCTGAAAGCCGCTTGAGGACATACTGCTAAGTATAGTCTAGAGTCTAGCGCAATATAATAAGGAGCCCGATTTTCGTTTGATAGAAATTATCCCTATTCGAGATATGTCGTAAAAAAAAACTAAAAATATCGACCAATTTGACATTTTGTTTTGACATTCTCTCGAATAGAGATTGATGTCTATCAAGCGAAAATCGTGCCCCAGTTCAAATTTCACGAACAATTTCCCGATCGTGAAAATTACCGTGTAATACGAAATAGTTTAACTGATTTGGTAAAACCAAGTGCCTTATGGCTGAAACTAATATTTTATCGACAGTGATAAGCAACAATTAGCGAACCGGTTGTATACATATTATATACATTACGTGCTCTCTATTCCAACGTATATTGCGGACTGGCCGTACAACAATGTGTTGCGCCTACCTACTTATATAAATATCAAGTAACCCAATATACTACATAAGTTAGAAGTTCTTCTTCTGCTTTTTTATGAAATTATGATATTTTAATGGAATACGATAAGTAATGTCTGCATACTGCGGTATTTATGATAATGTCGAGTAATTATTGGAAAAAAGCAACCATGGAGTTTCTTGCCCATTCTTCTCCATAGGAATTGCATTCCGAATGGGTGGTAGAAATACTATTAATACTATTTATTTTTTACTGACGTTTCATAAGTGCCTGTATTGGTTTACATGAATAAAAAAAATCTGATTCTGATTCTGATTCTAATAAATAGCAATGACAAATTTAATAAATACACATTATAACTGAGAATGGATGATGAAATTGGTAAAGATTGCGGATGAAAATAGTTAGAAGTTTATGTGGATAACCAAAATGTCAGTTAATAGCGGATAATATTGGGACGATTGCTCTGTCAGCCCTATCCTTGGTTAAAGGTAAACTCACATGAACGTTGGCACACAAAAATAGAGGAGATAGGTAATTTTATTCTTAGTTAAGCAAATCTATAGATTAGATATACTAAAGGATTCCTCTGCTAAAGTATTCAGAGGCTTGCATTCGTATAATTAATTTAAAAAAGTAGGTACGGGTTTTCGAAAGTCTCTGAGCCCGCGAGATATATTGAATAGTGGAAATCAGAGGCGGATAAAATTAAATTGCCGGCTGTAATTATCTACTGACCTTATTGTAGGTGGAAGGTCAATTGGAGAACCTATTACACCGTTATCATTTTTGTTTGATGGTAGAAACCTAACTTTTACGCGCTTAATGCAACCTACGTGTTTTTTACATTGATATATTTTCCGAATGATCCCCTTCGAATTGAGGGAAGTCCCGTGCCCAATAGTGGGACTTTAAAAGGGTTTTACTAAATAAATACTCATCATCACGCCTGTATTCCCCGAAGGGGTAGGCAGAGGTGCACTGTAGTGCGCCCACACTTCGCCGATGTATTTTGGTCCCAATGTAATAGGGGGCGAGCCTATTGCCATTATACCGGGCACATTCTCCCTCAATACGAGGGAGATTTTTGGGCTATAGTCCACCACGCTGGCCCAGTGCGGGTTGGTGAACTTCACACTCTTTTCTATAGACGTGCAGGTTTCCTCACGATGTTTTCCTTCACCGTTTCATAGCAAGTGGTAATCTCGGATGAAAATGAGATTCGCACATAAACCCAGAGGTGCGAGCCGGGGTTTGAACCTGCACACTTTGATTTGCAAGTCGTGCGTTCGACCACTCAGCTACCACTGCTAAGTATTAGTAAGTATATGCTGTTTTACTAAGTATTAGTATAACGTAAATATGCAAATAGATAGTCAGATGGGTTGGTGGTGGCCATATTATTGTGAAATTAATACATGGTTCATTTTTAATAGATACGAGTCACGGTGGTAAACTGTACTACTTTTAATTTTAGCTACTTTCAAACTACTTTTTAGGCCATTTAAAATGCTAATAAGATGTTGTCCTATGCATGCACTGTACAAGAGATTATTTTTTTTGTTTAAAATAAACGACACTTAGAATACAGATAACAAACGAGACTCAACAGACGCAGTTGTACACCTTGAATATTAGATATCAAATTTACCTATCAATTTATTATACTAGCGGCCCATCCCGACTTCGCACGGGTTTCTAATATAGCCTATGTTACTCAGTGATAATATACTTCTAATAATTTTTGAAATAGGTCCATTAGTTTTTAAGTTAATTCGTTACATACAAAAATACAATTTTTTCCTCGTTATAATATTAGTATAGATAGATTACACTCCGGTGTGAACGCGGCTGCTTCACGTTAAATGAGTTCTGTGTTTATGTAATGGAGGCCCGTCGGCCGTAATTGATTCCGAATTAATCCGGGCCAGTGATAAAATTCACGTTTTACGTCCGCCACCTACTGGTGGGAGCGAATGGGAGAACTTCACTCTATTTTAAAAGTTTACTCTGAGTATTTAAACGTAAGGATTCAATTTCAGTGTATAATGTGTCATTTTGTGGAAAAATGTGATTCTTTTATGAGTCAATACAGACCTATTTCAGTAATTGCAAAAAAAGATTAGACGCTTCGAAGTGTACCGGGGGCTTTAGATCTCCCGCATGCTTGCACGTCAAATTTCTTGTCATATCAAAACCAACTGTATTGACACATAGAAAAAGTTCATTCTTCAACAAAATTACACTGACAGGACATCGCGAGCGAATTTTGTCACATCACTTTTACCATAGAAATTCGATATTTATGAATATTGACCATAAGTGCGTTTTGTTGTTGACAAACATTTTGCATCACGACTTTTGACGCTCCAGTGTGTCCAGAGTTTTAAGCGACAGGAGCTAACTGCGCGGTGGAGCGTGGTGATGTTTCTCCGGGAGATTCATCGTCAGCGAAAATTTGTGTTTCTGTAACTAATCCCCAGCTTCACCGTTCGCCGATAAACTTCACCATAACTTTTCTTTTGACAGAATTATTACGTTCGATCAGACGAATAATTTATCACGTTACTAGCTGATGCCCGCGGCTTCACCTGCGTGGATGTCGGCTATCGCGACCAAAAGTAATAATTAAATTTTGATCCCGTTCCCGCAACCAATGAGAACCTATTCCAGGGATAGCTTTATAATAGCTTTCCAATGACCGCTTTATAATTGCCCATTTTTTAAAGTATTAAAATGAATATAGTATGTTATCTTTAAGAGATAGATATATGACATCGCGGACTTTTCTGTAAACCTATATAAGATACACAATTCCACCATACATCATTTTGCTATATTTCAAAGGGTTTAGGCAGCGTTTTCGTTGAAAGCTCCCAGACGGCTTATTTTTTTCCGACACCTCCAACAAATATCATTATATTTTAGCCAATCTCTAATTCGTCATAATCATCATCATCACGCGTGTATTCCCCGAAGGTTTAGACAGAGGTGCACCGCAGTGCGCCCACACTTTGCCGATGTATTTTGATCCCAATGTACTAAGGGGCGAGAAAAAACGCCAAATTGGTCGCATTTTTTCTTTTTTTTTCGGCATATCTCTAGATAATATCAATCATTTTATTTTATTTGGATAGCTTACAGCATTAACACTAAGTAATAACATTATGAGACATTACAAGCCAGTAACAAGAATTGGGATCAATAAATCATACGAGAATTGGGCCCCAGGATCATTTTACATAATATGTCGAAATAAAGATAAATGCAATAGACTAATTATAATAGATTGGTCTAAAACATTACACTTGAATAAATCAAATTTATTTCCACTACGAAGCTCAAAGAACGATCTCAATGAACTGCGAAACTCGTCGAAAGTCAGCGAAAAAAAAAATACGGCTTAATCAAACTTCGCCCATAAAACACCGCTCAGAATATTGCGGACGTTAAAAACTCTTTAGTAGTATCGCGCTGTTGAACAGAGGCGCGAACAGATCGGGCGGAGACCATTACCGCTAGTTTCGACAACTCGTTAGAGACTCGGGCGCACGCTGAAAAAGTTTCAGTGCGATCGGTGCCTGAAACCGGCCTCGGACCGCAGTTGGTGTTAATCAGTAGATCAACTGTATATGGAACGATCAAACTAAGAATGGGATAAAACTCATTTATTTTTTTGTTTATTGGCAATATTACTGACTAATTGAACGTGTGACAATGATTATTTGATAGATATTTAGAATGGTATAAATATATTCCCTCGTTTTGCGGTTTAGGTATCAAAATATCTAAACCGCAAAACGAGAGAATATATTCAAAACTCTTGTTCTGCTTCAACAATTATTAAAATTATTTCAAAGCTGCTTTTTACTACTACTACTACTACTACAGCCCTTTTAACGTCCTACTGCTGCGCACGGGCCTCCTCTCAATGCGAGAGGGATTTTACATTAAAATAAAAAAAATGCTGCATTTAGAAAGGAAGTAAAAGAGCGCCAACGCCAATCAAAAAGTTTGCATTGCTTGCGTGCGTACATAAATGCTAATTTATAACTGCAGGGTGACGACGTCATTTTATTTCGGACTAATTTCAATCACCTTCTATCTTAAATGCTGTCAACACCGTGTTTTGAGGTTTCAAACGAATTACGAAAACAAAATGCAATGTAAGTTAAATAATCGCCTATGCGATTCTTTTTCCAAAATTTTAAACACCTACTCACAAAATAATTATTTCATCTTATTCACACATAGCAATCACTTGTTATTGCGCAACACTGTCACCTAGTGACTTATTTAGAAAAAAATATTAGTAATAAAAAATAAATGGCTATAAATTAATTTAGGTTAATACCTCTTTGTAGATAATGTACTGCAACACTCTGCACTGTGGCATTCCTCTCAACACCCGACCTTGCACTTTTTTCGCAGTATTATCAATGATTCAGCTGCTCTACAACTGCAACACGCTGCAGTAATAAGTTGCTGCATCACACTGTATATTGCGCTCGAGCTGGAAACGTTTTTAAATTCACGGGATATCCCTTGACGGTCTTCAGCTACTGGACCGAACGAATAAAATAAATAAATATCACCAGCCAAATACTCATCGTATACTACTTAGCAAAACTTGTACTATGGGTATCATACAATGGGCTGGAGGTGATTCCAGTTACACTAAGACCAGGGCAAATTCCGAAAAGGCCATGAAACTTGCCACTTGCGGGAAGGGAACCCGCAACCACCAAGCACTCGTGAAAATTATCCACTAAACTTTTTTTAAATGTAAACTACACCAACCGTATTGCCGTCCTTCACACGGCCGTAAAGTATGAAGGAGAGAGCAATAATTTTAAAGCTGTAAAATTTTTTTTTTTTGTATAAGAAAAGCCACGCGATCGCGCGACATAAATGACAAAAAATGTTGTGGAATAAGTTAATACAGTTTATTTTGGTATTGTCAAAAATACGTCGCGCATGTTTCGAAGCGACTGTGGGCGCAGGGCATCACAATGCGAACTCTGTGAATGAGGACACGGAACAACGATTTCCTGATCGAGAAACCTATTTGGGAATCGTTACATTTTGTTCATGTTAAAATGTAGTGGTGATCACTGATAAACTAGTCGGTAGAACACCTGCCTTGGACGAAAGGGATGCAAGTTAAAATCCTGGACCCGCACCACTGAGATTTTCATATGTGACTATCATTTTCAATAACTATTACCACTTGCTGAACAGTGAAAAAATACACCGCGAGGAAACATGCACTTCTATAGAAAGATGTGAGAAGTTCACACTCACTGGGCCAGCGTGGTAAACTAAGGCCCAAATCTCCCTCGTATTGTATCCGGTATAACGGCAACAGTGCCGGATTAAAGTAACTTGATGCCCTAAGCAATCTGCCTCTGTGGACCCCCTTATTCTTAAGCGAACTACAAATAATTTAAAAAAAAAGTGAATACGTATCGTAGGTAGAATATGTATGTCTTGTTCCTTCTGCCCTTATCCCCTGCTAGGTGGGGTCGGCACAACATGATTTCACATGTCCTGAGATTTTGAAATTGGTTTATCTTTCGTACACAGTGGTAGCCGGATGGTCGAACGCACGCCTTGCAAATCAAAGTGTGCAGGTTCAAACCCCGGCTTGCACATCTGGGTTTATGTGCGAATCTCATTTTCACCCAAGATTACCACATCCTATGAAACGGTGAAGGAAAACATCGTGAGGAAACCTGCACGTCTATAGAAAGGCGTGTGAAGTTCACCAACCCGCACTGGGCCAGCGTGGTGAACTATAGCCCAAAAAAATCCCTCGTATTGAGGGAGAATGTGCCCGGTATACTGGCAATAGGCTCGCCCCCTATTACATTGGGACCAAAAATACATCGGCGAAGTGTGGGCGTACTACGGTGCACCTCTGCCTACCCCTTCGGGGAATACAGGCGTGATGATGTATTATTATTTATCTTTCGTGTGCTCGTTCTTTTCTCGGTCGTCTCTGGTGCCCACCTAGACGGGATGCCCTAAGCAATTGCTTAAATAGCTTACAGGCTAATCCAGGTCTGAATGGCAATAGGCTCGGCCCCTATTATATTGGGGCCAAAATACATGCGAAGTGTCAATGGCAAGTGGACGTCTGCTTACGCCTTCAACAAAAGGCATAGCGATGATGTATTTAATTATACCTACTAATTAAATGTTACATGACAGTGCGTGTACGTACGGCTATGTAATTACCTTGAGAGTACACTACCAATTGAGGTATCTGACTCGCTCATTAGCTCTGTTTGTGGCATCAAAGGTATCGCTATTAATTGCCGTTATAACGTTGTTAGAACCGTTATATGTCTTGATTGTAGAGTCAAGTATGTTGATATATTTGTAATTAGATTAGTAAGTTTGTATATTAGTAAATTAATCTATTAGTACTAGTAGCTAGAAATCATTTACGATGGATAATTAATAATGAAAGTAATTTGTAATTTCATTATAAACAGATTTGTAATTTTCTAGTAACAAAAAGTGTTGTTATAAAATTTAAAAAATAAATTACTTTAATATTGTATCTTAAAAAAATATGCTATCGAATACGTCCACGATGTTTTCTTAGAGTGACCTACACAACTTCTTTTAAAACATTTTATTACAAATAAGTCTAGATTTCTTTTATATTACGTACAATAAAAATATAGGCAGTTACTTACGCAATTGTCGAGACAGGCCACTCGTTAATATTGTTTAAAATATACTTTGAGACAGTATAATAAAAGTAACGTATAAAAAAACTGATTATTATAGGTATGTCCAAATAATATCTCCTACATACTCAAATTAAGTATTTGCCAATATCAAAACGGACTTTATTAACTCATATATGAAGCACATTTTTCAACGAAGTAACATCGATGGTACAAATGACTTTGGGCGCGTGTTTCTTTGAATTTTGCCGCAAACGTTCAAGAAACATTTAACAAGGTCAGGGAAAATTGGACTTGCCAGTGTGCTCAGAACCATATCATCTGATGGAGTGAGACAAAGCTATTAGAAACTATAAGAAAATATGAGACAAAAAACTATCACTTGTAAATGTAGTTCTATCTCACTTTACCGCGAGTCTGATATAACCGATAATAAACTTTATTGTACACGAAATAAATGTACACTTTTCACGTAGGTCTATTATTCTACGTGCAAGAAACTACAGAACATTTTGTTTCAACTTCTAGCCGAGATTAACCCGAATATGACCTATTAAGACTCTGAACTACGTGTAAAGAATCATTGTGAGTACGTGATCACGTATTCGTAACGGACGAAACGTTAGGAATCTTCAGATCAGTTTAACAAATACGTGCGAATATCAATTCTTAAATATTCTACCTGAATATTGCGGAAAATGAAACAGTGTTTTCAAAACGGTACTTTTGATGATGTAACCGTGGGACTCAGTAAAAAAGCAGTGGTAGCCGAGTGGCCGAACGCACGCATTGCAATCAAAGTGTGCATGTTCAAACCCCGGCACCAACCTCTGGGTTTTATGTGCAAATCTCATTTTCATCCGAGATTATCACTTACTAACTATGAAATGGTGAAGGAAAACATCGTGAGAAAACATGAACGTCTGAGGGAACTTAACTAGTTCTCGATAGATGTGTGAAGTTTGCCAACCCGCAGCGGGCCAGCGTGGTGGACTATGGCCTGAATCCCCCTCGCATTGAAGGGAGGCCCGTGCCCAGTACTGGGATGTTAATAGTAGTAGTAACGCTAAAATTGATGCAAAACTGAAACTCAAAAGAACCCTAAAAGAGTTTTTTTTCTAAATAACCCTAAGTTTGATACATGACCACATACTTTACATAAGAAGATGCGGTGTTATTAGTTTGGGTGAAGGCTAGTCAATTATTTTTGTGAAAAATAATAGATGGCGTTTATCTGCAAAGTTCATGTGAAACTCCCCTACAATAAAGTACTTAAAGAGCTTAATAAGTTTCGGATGTTTGTTGGATTGCAACGCAAAGTGAATCGTGAAACAGCCTCCAAGGGTCGAGGTGGATTTCGGGGAAATATTTACAAGTGCTTTGTTTTGGTTTCATTACTCCCATGGTATTTGCGAGAGAGATTATATCTTGGTGGATCGGATAATACAATTTGAAACTCATTAAAAGTTTATTAAGTAGCCTATCTGAAACCAGACTTCCCGGTTAAGTTATTGGAAGCAATTACTGTCTACTTCTTCTTTTATGAAATATAATGGAATAAGATGAGGAATGGCTACACCAGCAATTAACTGGTATTTTGCCAAAGTCAAGTAATTAATAGAGATTAAATAATCCTAATAAAGGGTATATCAGAAGTCCGAATTAATACTTTGGGTACATAATACGGAAGATTCTACATAGATGCTTAGTGAAGACAGAGAACATCTAACTATCATGGTTTCCGAGTTATAGACCTTTGAATATTTGTCAAGTTTCGTGTTTTCGTTTTCTGAAGGGGTAGGCAGTTCAGTGCACCAATACTTGATGTATTTCTGTCTCAATGTAGTAGAGGGCGAGCCTTTTACCATTGCCTTGCAGTGGTGTTAGCACGCAATAGACAAGACCTTTGTCACGCATATGCTCGCTCGCTCTCTGTCTAATTTCATACGAGAGAAAGAGACAACTTCACGATATTCCGTGACATAGTCTAATCTTGGCACACATGCTTCAACTGCAGTAATGTATTAAATATTAATTTCAGTTTTTGTCAGTAAACTCAGTACAGAATCTGTCAAAAATTTACTGTTAGTAAGGAAACCTTTACGAGGTGGTGGGAAGGCCTCTGAAAGCAAACGAGCATTTCAAAATCTTACATAACCTAAACAAAGGTGAATTCCTCGTACAGAAGCCTTGTAGGTACTTCTATTTAGTGGTGATTATATTTAGAATTGACTCTCGGAAGTCTACTAAACCTTCAAAGGGCGTTACTGTAAATACAAACACACATTAATCAGAGCGTTAATTAAACTGTAAGCCCCCTGCACATTATGGCGGCAAAATCTGCGTGTCAATTGTTTTCCCAATTGCAAAATGTACTGTATTAACTCACTTCACTTTTAAAAGTCTGTGGCTTCCATCGAGTTAAGCCGATGATTTTGCCAATAACTGAGTATGGAAACACTTGGTTGCTTCGGTGAGACTTTACAAACCAAATGAAAGTCATTAAATTTTGAAGAGACAATTTACGATTGAGCAAACAAATAATGAATAAACTAGCTGACCGGGCGAACTTCGTACCGCCTTAGAATGAGTGACCTACGAAAGCAGCGCCACCTACCGGGTCCAATTGTGAATCTAAACCATCCAGGGTGCCACCCAACCGCATACAAAAAAAAACATTCAAATCGGTCCAGCCGTTTAGGAGGAGTTAGCTTACAACGAAAAGTGGCATTGATTTTTGTATTGTAGACACCACAAACACAAAACTGCTCTGGCTGTATTAACTCATAGAAAAAGGGTTGGAGTTGCACTCTGCACTCGCCACTCATCCGGTGAAGCTGTAAAGGCCAACTCACGGCCAACAGCGTAGTCATATCAATAAAAATAAAAATAAAATCATAGAACAAGATCATTCCTCAACGAAGTGACACTGACAGCGCTAGTCTTTTGACGCTTGGGGACGTAGCTTTTACCACATAAATTCAACCTTTATATTTATAGACACAGAGTTCATTTTGGTATTGGCAACAATATTGACGCGTGGTTTTTGACTTAGTGTGCGGCGGGCTCAAGCAATCATTTATCTTGTATCCAGCGCGTATCTGCCGCGTGAGTGTGACGCGATCAAAGCCCTTTGTAATAAACGATACCATTATTACAGGCGCTGTAATTAGAGTTCATTATAGCGTGGCGTGTAATTTCATTCTCTATAAGTAATTGTGATTTATTTCTGTTTTATTTCCATTAATAAGAATGATGGAAAAATACATGGGAGACTTTAGTGCAAAAATATTGCGTATAAGTATGCAGGATCGTAGCATAGGTCAAACGGTAGTCTCTGCCTACCCCTATGGGATACAGGCGTGAGTATATGTTATGTCATGTATGAAAGTATTATGTGTTGCTTTACCAATCTTTTGAACTTTCTCCTTCTTTTTTTTACGAAATGAATAAAACGATGAAATCTAATGAAAGATGAGGAATTACTGCACCGGTTGGCGGGTATTCTGACAATATCAATTAATTAATAGCATGAACAGTTTTAATTAAAACGGGTAATGAGGTTGACAAAGATGGCGGGCGACCCTTTGGTAAACTCACGCTTGACTTTGACAGTCTATGATAGATGTCATTGTTAAAACAGAGGTAAAATCGTAATGCCTAGAGAACTTTAATGATACGTATTCCAAACAGAACCTCAAGTGCTAATCCTCGTTCTGACTCACACTATTGCAGCAACGTTACTTATGTTCAGCCTAATTGTATCTGTACCAAGGCGTCTCATGCACAGATTCGTAATTCTAACTTCTGGTATCATTATATACAGAAACTAGCTGACCGGGCGAACTTCGTACCGCCTTAGAATTAGTGACATACGAAAGCAGCGCCACTTACCGGGTCTAATTGTAAATCTAAACCATCCAGGAACCCATTGAAATATACACACAAAATTTTATTCAAATCAGTCCAGCCGTTTAGGAGGAGTTCAGTGACATATACACGTACAGAAGAGTATATATATTAAAATAAGTTGTTATAAGGGTAAAACGTTCATAATATCAATGAACATATAAACTTAGTGACGTACCAAAATATCTGAAGTGACAATGAGTTATGATGATGGGTGCTGTTAAGATATAAATCACCCTTCAGGGCCCATTTGTTACGTATTAAGAGAGGGTAAGTTAAGGAAACTGGGGAAGTCGTGAGATTATGGTCATGATACCTTGGTCTGAGGGTATGAAATTCTACGTTTAATTCCGGGTTTATTGCCGTTCAGGGCTTTTTTCAGAGTGTATGCAGTATAGTTCGTAAGTTTGCTTGCGATGGTTTGCTCTAGTGGTCTAAGGGTAGCCCGGTCAACCGACTGATGCCGGTCTATGCGGGTTCGATTCCGAGTGGCAAATTTCAGAAATGGGCTTTTCGGAATTTTCCGTGGTCTATTGCGACCCCAGTTAGGCCCTAACTGGGGTAGCCCTCAGTCCATTGTTTGGTACCAATTGTACAAGTTTCGCTTAGTTTGTGATCATACGATGAGTATGTGTTGGCCAGCGGTATTTATAACACACTAGCTGTACCCGCGACTTCGTACGCGCGGAATTAAACAACCCCAATTATTTTTTCTAAGTAGCCTAATGTTTTAATAATAATTATAGTACGCCAAGTCACACCTTGTGATATTAGCTATCTGCTAGTGAAAGTCACGTCAAAATAGGTAGAGCCGTTTTGGAGAACACTCGGAATAAATGGGATTTATGTTCTTCCCGCGGAACCGTAATGTTTAAAAAAAATTAAAGTACCCTAAGAAACTCATTGTAACATTAACCATCTGCCAGTGAAAGTCTTATAAAAATAGGTACAGCTGTTTGAAAGATCACTCAGAATAAATGGTGGTAATGTTCTTCCCGCGGAACCGTAATGCTTTAAAAAAAATGATAGTATGCCAAGTTACACCTTGTAACATCAGCTATCTGCCAGTGAAAGTGTCATAAAAATAGGTACAGCCGTTTTGGAGAACACTCGGAATGCATGAGAGTTATGATCTTTCCGCAGAACCCTAATGCTTTTTCTAAAATGAAAATACCCTCAGTTACTACTTGTAACATCAGCTATCTTCCATTGAAAGACTTGTCAAAATAGATACCGCTGTTTCGAAGATCACTCAGAATAAATGGTAGTTCTGATCTTCCCGCGGAACCGTAATGCTTTTAAAAAAAATATAGTACGCCAAGTCACACCTTGTGATATTAGCTATCTGCCAGTGAAAGTCACGTCAAAATAGGTAGAGCCGTTTTGGAGAACACTCGGAATAAATGGGATTTATTTTCTTCCCGCGGAACCGTATGGTTTAAAAAAAAATTAAAGTACCCTAAGAAACTCCTTGTAACATTAACCATCTGCCAGTGAAAGTCTTATAAAAATAGGTACAGCTGTTTGAAAGATCACTCAGAATAAATGGTAGTTATGTTCTTCCCGCGGAACCGTAATGCTTTAAAAAAAAATGATAGTATGCCAAGTTACACCTTGTAACATCAGCAATCTGCTAGTGAAAGTGTCATAAAAATAGGTACAGCCGTTTTGGAGAACACTCGGAATACATGAGAGTTATGATCTTTCCGCAGAACCCTAATGCTTTTTCTAGAATGAAAATACCCTCAGTTACTACTTGTAACATCAGCTATCTTCCCGTGAAAGACTTGCCAAAATAGATACAGCTGTTTGGAAGATCGCTCAGAATAAATGGTAGTTATGTTCATCCCGCGGAACCGTAATGCTTTTTTTAAAATTATAGTACGCCAAGTCACGCCTTGTGATATTAGCTATCTGCCAGTGAAAGTCACGACAAAATAGCTAGAGCCGTTTTGGAGAACACTCGGAATAAATGGGATTTATGTTCTTCCCGCGGAACCGTACTTTAAAAAAAAATGAAAATACCCTAAGAAACTCATTGTAACATTAACCATCTGCCAGTGAAAGTCTTATAAAAATAGGTACAGCTGTTTGAAAGATCACTCAGAATAAATGGTAGTTATGTTCTTCCCGCGGAACCGTAATGCTTTAAAAAATGATAGTATGCCAAGTTACACCTTGTAACATCAGCTATCTGCCAGTGAAAGTCTCATCAAAATAGGTACAGCCGTTTTGGAGAACACTCGGAATACATGAGAGTTATGATCTTTCCGCAGAACCCTAATGCTTTTTCTAGAATGAAAGTACCCTCAGTTACTACTTGTAACATCAGCTATCTTCCCGTGAAAGACTTGTCAAAATAGATACAGCTGTTTGGAAGATCACTGAGAATAAATGGTAGTTATGTTCTTCCTGCGGAACCGTAATTCTTAAAAAAAATATATATTGTACGCCAAGTTACACCTTGTGATATTAACTATCTGTCAGTGTAAGACTCGTCAAAATAGGTTCAGCCGTTTGGGAAATCATTCAAAATAATTGGGATTTATGCTCTTTCCGCGGAACCCTCATGTTTTAAAAAAATGAAAGTACTCTAAGTTACTCCTTATAACATTAGCTATCTGCCAGTGAAAGTCCCGTCGAAATCTGTTCAGCCGTTTGGAAGATCACCCTGTAAAAATGTGTTTTTTGTTCATTCCGCGGAACCCTAATGCTTTTTCAAAAAATAAAGTAGCCTAAGTTACGCCCTGGAACATTAGCTATCTGCCAGTGAAAGTCCCGTCGAAATCTGTTCAGCCGTTTGGAAGATCACCCTGTAAAAATGGGTTTTTTGTTCATTCCGTGGAACCCTAATGCTTTTTCAAGACATAAAGTAGCCTAACTTACGCCTTGGAACATTAGCTATCTGCCAGTGAAAGTTTACCGCAAACAAACAGACGGACAGACAGACAGACAAAAAATTTTAAAATTGCATTTTCGTTATAGGTATCGTGTATACTTTCATATGCAATTTGTAAAAAGGTCTTATTTTGATATTACAAACAGACACTTCAATTTTATTTATTTGTATAGAATTGTATAGAATAGATATATAAACATTGAATAAGGTCTATAAAAATAAAGCAAAAATAAATAAATACATCATCACGCCTGTATTCCCCGAAGGGGTAAGCAGAGGTGCGCTGTAGTGCGCCCACACTTCGCCGATGTATTTTGGTCTCAATGTAATAAGGGGGCGAGCCTATTGCCATTATACCGGGCACACTACCCGTTCAATACGAGGGTGATTTGGGCCATAGTCCACCACGCTGGCCCAGTACGGGTTGGTGAACTTCACACGCATTTCTATAGACGTGCAGGTTTCCTCACGATGTTTTCCGTTACTGTTCAGCAAGTTGTAATTATTGTTGAAAATGACATTCGCACATGAAAATTATCTCAGAGGTGCGGGCCTGGGATTTGAACTGGCACCCCTTACGTTCAAGGCGGGCGTTCTTGCCCACGAGGCTACCACTGCTTTTAAAATAAAAGTCGTGCAGTATAAATATTGTCTTATTCAATTCTGAATTCAAATTACGATAATGATATCCCTAAAAGCCAGTAGGCACAGCTTTCGTAAAATTTGAAAGTAGAAAAGTATTTAAATGAGCCGCGGTAATTATGCGAAAAGTTTTGGGTGCTTCTGGTAAAGTAACGTTTTGAGTTTTACCTTATATAGGTGCTAGTGGAGATGTGATTAAGACCCCTGTTTACGATGTTGGATTATCTTAAGACAATCCAAGATAAATTAACATAATCCAACATCGTAAACAGGGCTCTTACCATCACTTGGTATAAAAGTGTTTTTTCAATAATAACTGTAAAATTTTGATAGATTTTGTACTAAATATAGACATAGGAAGGCACTTACAAATTGACAAGTTACATTCTTTTAATCATTCATTTCATTCTTGACTGAGAAAATCCCCAGCAAGAAAATCAATGTACCTGTCTTTTTTAAATTAGATTCTTTGTATTTTCGTGTGGGTTCTCGGTTTATTAACACATTATAAATCCGATTTATACGTCACATTTGTTTGTTTTGTCCCATTACAACAGAATAGGACAAAACATCAATTATTATCAGTATACCTAGTCAGAGTCAATGCATGCAATTTTGCCACTCAAAAATAAATATAAACAAACAAGAAATAAGGTTAAAAATCTGTAACCCGACTTCGGAAAAAAAGTATGAAATCGAGTTTAAGTCGGGGTTTACAAGGTTAAATCAACTCCTCCTATTATTGACGTCGAATAACATGTAGTTTATGCTATCCGGGCCATAAAAACGTATAGATTGATAACTTATTCATCAAAATCTGATGAGTAGTTAAAGCGCCACGGAGAAAAATACGTAAGAATGCTAAAATTATCACCGTTTCTTTTGTCTTTGGCGTAGTGGGGTAGATAAGAACTGAATCGAAATCGGTTCATATAAATTAAGTTCAAAAGAACAACATTCGAGTCGAATTAAGACCCAACTCCTTTTTCAGAGTTAAAACTGGTAAAACTCAAACAAAGTTATGTTATATTAACCTTCATAATCCCTTTACCCACATATTAAAAAGCCCTCGCCGGTACATAATATGATAATTTCAAGAGTCCCTCTTCTTATGCCGTTTGCTTAAATTGTTAGGGCTTTGAGAGGATAGCGTTTATCTGTGCGACCATGTAAATGTTTAATATACTGTTTATCATAATGGTAGAGTTAGAAGTAGGTCCAGGTTTTTACCGCTTTCAGTTAGGTACACTAGAAGACGCCTTAACCCTTCCGCACGTCAAATCCTTTGCCAATACCATATCAAACTCTGTGTCAATATCCATAAAGATTGAATTTCTGTGGTAAAAGCCACTCCCTCACACCTAAAAATTCGCTCGCGGTGTCAGTGTCATTTACTTGAAGAATGAACTTTTTCTATGAGTCAATAGAGTTTGATTTAAGGCCCTAATAAAGCAGTTGACATAAGTATTATACAGCGCTCCTAATAATGTATTTAAACTTTTCTTCTTTTAAAACTTTGAAGATCTTCCTGCCAGGCGGGTGGTATGCCTGGCGGGGTCCGTAAATCCCCACTGTTCATGTTGATGGCATTAGTATTTATGTCGCAGGTTTTTCATATTAGGTTTTTGATCAAAATCCGTTTTTTTATGAAATACCGGATGACACATTTTAAACCCAATTTCATCATAAACCTGTAACAATCCAGATTTTTGATCAAAAACCTGAACTAGCTTGGGTTTATGATAAAAAATCATAACCTAACCTAAGCTTTTTTTTTTGTTTGCGCTGGGAAATGCTTTACGCATCCCGCCCAAGCCCGGGGGGGACTTGGACGGGTATGTTGGACTCCCGATCAGAGTGACCAGACTACCCACTAAAACCCAGCGGTCTGCCTTCCACGCCTCAAGTGAAACGCCACAGGTTCGCTAGGACACCTAGGTTTTTGATCAAAAACCTAATTTTATGAAAAACCTGCGACATATATACCTAATTCAGATCGTCGCGAACTCGTTTTACCCTTTGGGTACGGAACCCTAAAAACTATATTGCTGGGTTCGCAACAGAGGTTACGTATCCACATGATCGGATCCTACGATGGTTATTTGTTGTATGGCGATATTTATATAAATGTATTTATATGGCCGTTACAATTGCCATAGGCTCGTCCCCTATAACATTGGGACCACGATAAATCGGCGTAGTATGGGTACTCTACAGTGCACCGCTCCCTACACTTTCGGGGAATAGAGGCGTGGTGATATAATATGTACTTTGTATCTTCATCGAATTAGAAGTAGGACTCAGTGCGGTTATATCATAAAAAAATATACATTTTATGTCAATACTAAAAACATAAAATGGTCTCAACGGTAATGTAATGGTTTTATTAGGTCGTAAACTCGATTCAAAATGGCAGTAATATGAAAAGGAAGAGATAAATTAGAATTTAATATCGATGTTAATAAGAGTTCTTTTTCCATTCACTTAAAATACAATCTGATTTCTATCTAACGGCAGAAACGATCTAGTTATTAGCACGTTCGCCGCGTTTAAATTTTTAGTGTACTTACAGCTGGTGCGAGGTGAGGTTATATTGACTCATAGAGGTACAAACTTTGTGAGCGCTGCGCACTGGATGACAGTTCGCCATGAGCCAATATGACCTCACAACACAGCGAACTTGTCAAGTACGTTAGTAATTTTCCAGTTGAGAAATATAGACACTTAAGCCTCTATGCACTGGGAGAATTAACTTAAAGATTGATTTACTGTGGTAAAAGCCTCCTCGAAAGTAATTTTGTTGGAGAATGAACTTCTATCAGTCATTACAGTGGCTTTCAGTGGCATCATACCAACAAAGCAATTATTTCTATAACCATCTGTGGTTATAGAATTGTATATTGCAAATGGAAGTAGACGCACCTTACTGTACTAGCTTCCTAAGCGTAAAGACTGTATTTGTATTTCATATTAGACTGCCGTAAGTATAATCTAGTATTGTGGCAAAGGTGCTGTCTGCTCTCATGGCATTGCTGATTGCTCCTGAGAATGTTTTACTCACAATTATCATTTTGAAAAGAGTAACAATTGAGTTTCTTACCGGCTCTTCTCAGTGAAAGCAGCATTCCGAACCTGACTATTTGTAAGTGATTTTTGACATACACGAATAAAAAAAAATATTTTGAATTTTGATTCTTTCACCACAGAAATTCAATATTTATGTATATTGACACATATTTCGTTATGGTAGTGGCGAATACTCTGACGCGTCGCTTTTGCCGCCGCAGTGTGCTTAAAACCAAAATTGTATCGCTTATATGACTCACCAAATGACTCAAAGGGGTTAAGCAGCAAGAATCGCGTGTTGACGTTGACGTGGCACGTATTAGCGAACGTTTCATGTTAGCACGCGATACATTTGCAATAATGAAATGGCCGGGGTGAATAATTCGTCTAAAGCTGCCCGCACACTGCGGCATCGATGCTCGAGAGTCAAATTGTGCCATATTAAAACGAACTGTATCGACACATAGGAAAAGTTCATTCTTCAACGAAATAACGTTTTATACACCATTTTTATCACGTTCATCATCCATTCTTATTAATGTGTACTTGCTATTAACTATTCGACATTGGTAAAATACCCGCTCTAGTCGCAGATGAGGCCATTTCTTATGTTTTACCATTAAATTTCGTAATTTCACTCTTCTTCTTTTTTTATTACGAAATTAATAAAATGATGATATTTAATGAAATAAGATGAGGAATGGCTCTACCTGCATTAAGTGACTATTTCAAGTAATTAATATCAAGGACAAATTCAATAAATGGATGATGACAGTAATAAAGATGGCGGATGAATTCATATAATTTCACTCATTTCCAATACAAGAAGAAGAACGAAATAACACTGACAGCGTGAGGAAAATTGTGGCTATTATTGCAGAAATTCAATCTTTATGACTGTTGATATAAAGTCCGTTTTGGTATTGACGCGCGAGGGTGGTCGACCTAGCGTGCGGGAGGCTTTAAAGGTCATTAATCGGGACACACCTATCTTGTTTTATATCTACTAATGCTCCTTATCTATTAAGCCCTAAACATTCTTATGGCGAGCGAATACACTTAGCCTTTTTCGGGTTCCGTACCCAAAGGGTAAACGGAAACACTATTACTAAGACTTCGCTGTCCGTCCGTCCGTCTGTCACCAGGCAGTATCTCATGAACCGTGATAGTTAGACAGTTGAAATTTTCACAGATGATGTATTTCTATTTCCGCTTTAACAAAAATACTAAAAAAACAGAATAAAATAAATATTTAAAGGGGCTCCCATACAACAAACATAATGTTACGGAATCCTTCGTGCGCGAGTCTGACTCGCACTTGGCCGGTTTTTTTAAATGTACTCTGTGATATACAATAAGATTGGATATCCAAACGATCACGTAACTAAATTCGATCGCGTCAAAATTAACTCGCGCTGTCAGTGGCATTTCGTTGTAGAATGAACTTTTTCTATGTGTCAATACCATGGAGATATTATAACGGAGATAGCATTTCGAGCCCTTTCGAATTTTTTTTTGGTATATCTGACTCCACCATCATTGTTTACCCATATGTTGTCGAATACTACAGGTACATGTAATAACAAAAATGGCGGAAAAATCACGAAGAGTGGAGTCGTTACGGGTACTCTAGATAATCTATGATCGATACAGTTCGTTTTGCTATGGCAAACAATTTGCGCGAGCTCTGACGCCGCTGTGTGCGGGTGGCCTTATCTATGAGTTAGTACAGTTTGTTTTGGTATTGGAATTAAATGTGTTGTTCAGTTTTTGACGCACTTACGTGCTCAAAGATGTAGGCCCGCTATTCGGTGTATTCGTCTGACGTTCTACAAAGGGTTCTACAAGTGGTCTATCTCTAGGTACCGACTACCGACAATAAATTCCATAGCGCCTCTTTTGAGTAGTATAATATTATCATAGCAGTGGTAGCCGAGTGGTCGAACGCACGTCTTGCAAATCAAAGTGTGCAGGTTCAAACCCCGGCTCGCACCTCTGGGATCCATGTGCGAATTTCATTTTCATCCGAGATTATCACTTGCTATGAAACGGTGAAGGATAACATCGTGAGGAAACCTGCACGTCCGAGGGAACTTGTCTAGTTCTCGATAGATGTGTGAAGTCTGCCAACCCGCACTGGGCCAGCGTGGTGGACTATGGCCTGAAATCCCCCTCGCATTGAGGGGAGGCCCGTGCCCAGCAGTGGGACGTTAAAAGGGCTGTAGTAGTAGTAGTAGTAGTAATACTATCATGCCGAAGATCTTGGGGCTCACTATCGATCATAAGTTGACATTCAACAGCCACACTGCGAACACCTGCAGAAAGGCGTTGAATGTCTACAAACAGTTGGCAAGGGCCGCCAAAACTAGCTGGGGCCTCCACCCAGAAGTCATCCGGGTGATTTACACAGCCACTGTTGAGCCCCTCATCCTGTATGCCGCCAGTGCCTGGTCGCCGTCGACAAACAAGATCACTATACAGAAGCAGCTGAACACTGTCCAGAGAGGCTTTGCGCTAAAGATGTGCAAAGCCTACAAAACGGTGTCCCTGAACGCGTCACTCGCTCTGACCGGGTTACTACCCCTCGACATTCGCATACGCGAAGCGGCCTCCCTTTACAAGGCCAAGAGGGGAGTACCTCGACCAGAGCTGAGAGACGTCGAGGTAGAAAGCAGACTGGCGTACACGAGTACTCCGCATCCCGCGAAACATATGGACCTCAAGTTCATAAGCCTGATGGACCAGCGAGACGTGACCATCAACGTATGCAGCGCAGTACGAATCTATACAGATGGCAGCAAGATTGAAGGCAAGGTCGGCGCCTCACTATCCGTATGGAATAGTGAAATGGAGACCAAGTCGCTCAAACTCAAGCTGTCATCTTACTGCACGGTCTACCAGGCTGAACTTTTGGCTATATGCAGAGCCACGAAATTCGCGTTAGAGAGTGGAAGCGCCAGTTTTGCTATCATCAGCGACTCGCGTTCGGCACTCGAGACAGTGGTCAACGCACTCTCTCATCATCCGCTAGCCGCCGAGGCGCGGGACAACATCGCCCGCTGTAGACTCCAAAACAAGGACGTTTCCTTGTTTTGGATAAAAGCACACGCGGGGCTGGCGGGTAATGAGAGAGCAGACGAGCTGGCTAAACAAGCAGCGCTGCACGTTAGGTCCAAACCTGTGTACGACAAATGTCCGGTTTCATTCGTCAAGCAACAAATCCGCTCGGAATCGCTTGACGAATGGAATCGTAGGTACCAGACTGGCACCACTGCATCCACGACCAAAATGTTTTTCCCTGACCTTCTGGTAGCGTACAGGACGATTAGAGAGATCGTGCCCACTGCCGTGCTCACACAGGTTCTGACGGGGCACGGTGGGTTCTCTGGGTACTTGAACCGTTTCAAGCGCAAGGAGGACCCATCATGCATCTGCGAACCGGGTGTCAGCGAGACAGTGGAGCACATCTTGCTTCATTGCCCTGTGTTTGCGCGCCGAAGGCATGATGTTGAGATGACCTTAGGCGTAGCCTTAGTTTTATCCAGCCTAAGTAAGCTCGTCATGGACAAGGATAGACGTGATACCCTACTAGGCTATTGCGTGGAGGTGGCGACCAGAGTCATTGATAGAAATAAAACCTAAGCAGAAAGAGGCCAGCTGCCAACTTATTTGTCAATAAGCGACCAACAGCCGCCTACACTACACTGCGCATCAATGGCTCTGGTTGCCGGATCCGCGCAATGGATAGTAGGGAAACTCCGTTATTTTATTTTTATCATGTTTTATATGCTGTTTATTATCCTTGTCCATAGCCTTTTGCTATTTTATTGTCTTTTTATATTGTTAATTTTAAGACGGGTTTACTTGCTTTTTTTTTTGTCATCATGTATTTTTTGACTTTTACTTGACATTGACTTCTCATTTATTTTCAATAAAAATAATCCAGGCTGGAGAAATTATTTTACACACATTAAACTTAAGGCTAATTTTAAGAACTCTGACCCCCACATCAGAGGTGAGCACGCGGGCCGGGCCGATAGAGGTCCGGATTTAAAAAAAAAAAAAAAAAAAAAAAATACTATCATGCCACAATTTTACGTAGACGCTAGTGATTAGCGACACTTTATTAACGTTTATACTCATGGTAGAGGTAATTTATATTAATTATATGTATATCATCTCAATAATCAACGCAACGGTACACCTCAAAGGGGAAACGCCACAGATTGATCACACCGAAACATAATTAACGCCGATTTTAATGAAAAACGAACGGTGATGAAACAATTGAGTTTTCACTTATTTCATCGTGATTTTTAAACTGTGGTCCGTTTCGCTGATGTGTCGGTCTGTTGGGTCCAATCGAACATTATTCATTTATATTCTGTATTAATTCCGTCTGGTTGCTATCAAATAAAAAGTATGTGGTAACTATGGTGTGAGATGCGCGATTAAATACAAAATAAACGAATAACATAAAAAAAAATACCAAACAAATTGAGAACCTTCTCATTTTGGAAGTCGGTTAAAAAATAATAATAAACCGTGGTTGCCTAGCTGGTACTGTTGGTAAAGCGCCCGCTTGGAACGTAAGGGGTGCAAGTTCGAATCACAATCCCACACCTCTGGGATTTTTGAATATTTCATTTTCAATCGAACTGTATACAAAGCATAGAGTAAGTAGAGAACCCATATCGACTCCCCTCTGCGTATGGCGCTGCGGCAATTTTTTTCACGTTTATCTGACACCCGCCAATACAGTTACCTGCAGTATACGGCAACTACATAGGACAACCGCAATGGCGGATGTCTAAAAACATAAAGGTAAAAACCTTTTTAAAAACAAGCTTTTATTTAATTACTATTACCATTAATTTATTTTTTATTTATTAGTTATTTGGATTTAATGTGATGTTGTATTAGTTTTCATTGTCTCCTCAGCAAGCCTTTTCATTTGATACACATATCGTGGTAGTCTAGAAAAAAATTACTAGTCCGCCATCTTGGATGATCCGCCATATTGGAATTAGAATGACGTCATATAGCTAAGCATGTATTGTCATCCAAAATAAGCGTGTATACCAAATTTCAGCTCAATCTGTTAAAGATAACTGATCTAAAATTCAGTCGCAAGAATCCACCCGGACATAAATAAATACATACGTTGCAAGCTAATATAAAGCACCAAAACCAAGCGTACCATTGCAAGACCTCAAAACACTGTGAGCACTTTCTGCGTGGATCGGACCGCAAACAACAACTAAATATGAGTGTACCCAGTTATTAACTATGACATTAGGACGGTCACCTCAGTAGGACGGTCACCTCAGTCCCCCCGTGACCATGGTTGCTGTAAAGCAGCCGAAACGTCAGGAACATCATCATCATTTGCCTTACCTTGTCCCATTATTTGGGGTCGGGGCAGTATGTCTTCCATTCATCTCGCTTTTCCGTCATACTGACATCCACTCCGATCTCATTCATATCGCTCTTTATACAGTCCATCCATCTTTTCTTGGGTCTTCCTCTCGCTCTATATCCGTCCACATAAAAACGTCAGGAACATAAAAAAGTAAATATACGCGAAAGAATCCGCAAAATAGTTGTATTTCAATAATATAAAGCTTGTAAAAAAAGTTCATTCTGCAATGAAATTACACTGACAGCGCCAACAAATTTTGACGCCTGGCGCGGCTTTTACCACAGAAATTAAATCTTTATCCATGTTGACACAGAGTTCGTGTTGGTATTGGCAAATATTTTGACGCGCGAGGGTTGGCGCTACAGTGTGTCGTTGCTTCACATCTGTTTTTTTTTATTTCATTTCACCCCGGCGCAAGTTCTAGTATAAATTATCCTTAAGCGATCGTTCCATTCGAGTAATGGCGGGCAGGAAACAGGCTAATCATAGTTCTGTGGTGTTACGGTGATGGGGGAAAGGGCTGCCCCTGCCCCTGACACGAACCCGACGGAGTAGGTACTACTTGGTAGTTTGTTTGGGAAGATTTTGTAGTTTGTGTGTGACGTTGAATTCGGATGTCAAATTAGTTTTGAACGAACGTCACTCTCATCATCCATTTTTATTTATAATGTATATTTAGTGTATTTGCCATTGCTATTAATTTACTTGACACTGGCTGAAATACCTGCTAAATGCAGGTGGAGCCATTCCTCATCTTATCCCATTAAAATATCATCATTTCACTCGTTTCGTTAAAAAAGAAGAAGAAAAAAGAGGCGACCTCTGGTGACCTAAGCCTATAAATTAAGTCATCTGCCATTTTTTTTTATGAGATAGGGAGGCAAACGAGCAGACGTTTCACCTGATGGTAAGTGATCAACGCCACCCATGGACACCTGCAACACCAGGGGCATCGCAAGTGCGTTGCCGGCCTTTAAGGAATGAGTAGGCTCGTTTCTTTAAGAAACCTTTGTCGCATCGGTCCGGGAACACCGCTGCAGGAAGTTCATTCCACAATTTGGTGGTGCGAGGGAGAAAATTCCTGGTAAATCGCACTGTACCAGAACGCCATTCATCCAGATGGTGAGGATGGTAATGCAGTCTGTGGCGATGCGTGCGATGGTGGAATTCCGCGGCAGGTATAATACCGAATGCCATCTTTATCACTTTTATTTATAATGTGTATTTACAAAATTTGTCCTTGCTATTGATTACTTGACATTCGCAGAATATCCGGTAATCACAGGCACAGCCATTTCTCGTCATATTCGATTAATTTCCATCATTTCATTCATTTCGTAAAAAAAAACTAATAAGCTTTTATACAGATCTATTTCATTTATCTTAGTGCTCCCAATATCCTTTTGATGGTAACAACATTATGTTGCCTGTCTCATTTAGATACTCTGTCGTTATTACCTTTCAGCCAAGCATGACGTTGGGAAAATTGTACGTAATACAACAGTAGTCTGGTTTTACTATGTAGCAATACTTCTACTATAATATAACATTTCAAATCACTGCGTTTGTGTCTTCAGCAGTGGTAAACAGGGGATACGAATACGGTATGCAGATATATGACGTAGCTTTAAGAATAAAAATGTCGATTAAGTTTATACCTACTACTACTACAGCCCTTTTAATGTCCCACAGCTGGGCACGGGCCTCCCCTCAATGCGAGGGGGATTCGGGCCATAGTCCACCACGCTGGCTCAGTGCGGGTTGGCAGATTTCACACATCTATCGAAAACTATTCAAGTTCCCTCAGACGTGCAGGTTTCCTCACGATGTTTTCCTTCACCGTTTCATAGCAAGTGATAATCTCGGATGAAAATGAGATTCGCAAATAAATCCCAGAGGTGCGAGCCGGGGTTTGAACCTGCACACTTCGATTGCAAGGCGTGCGTTCGACCACTCGGCTACCACTGCTAGGTAAGTAAGCTTATAAGTCTAATTAAGTTTATAAGTGTGATGTAATTAGTCCTTAGGTTGTAGAGTATCATTCCGACATACCACCAAACAGTTCAGTCATTCCGTAAACAAGAAAAGATTAATAGGTGAATGCCACAATCAGATACCTGCCGTTTCATACGCAACCCTCCGTGACAAAGATGAGTAATGACGTTTTTTATTATTTCCCCGCGGAGTTCCGTAAGATAAGCGGCGGTGGTTTTTTTTTGTATTTTGACTTTTTTCCCTCGCTTTGAGACTGTTTTTCTTTTGTTTATAAATTGGCGTTGATGGGAGGGAGGTTTTTCTATTTTGGTAAATGTTTGCGGAGTTTTTTTTTTTATAAATCAGTTCTAGCATGTGTTTATACAATCTCTAACGCCTGCGTTTAATGTTTGTACGACAAGTTGTTTGTTTATAGGTTAGTCGGTAAAGCGGAAGCGCTGTACATCGATATTTTATTAGTAAGCCATATAATTACGAGCATTTTGGTATTTTGGGAGAATTTTGCAAATTTTGCTAAATTTGGTAGCAATAATTACTAATTTTACTTTTAAATTATGGCTATAAGAAGGACGGCAATACAATTAGTTAAGTATTGTTTAGTTTGATGATAACCTTTAACTAAAATGTTAAATGCTCGAGATGATGTAGATCTACGATTCCCAAAGTGGTCGATATCGACTACTCTGCGGTTGGTCACTTAACCAACCACAAAGTGTTTAATTGTTAAGTATTTTGTATCAATAGAAAAAAAACTAGAGCATGATTTTTAATGCTATTGTGACTATGAGGGTCTGCGGTATTACTTCATTTTGGAAGAGGGGTCTCGTGCCCAAAATAATTTAGGAATCCCTGATTAAGATTTTAGTTTAATACACTACATCATTCTAAACATCTTCAAAAACTACTCTCCTAATGACCGCTATTTCTACGCAGATAAAATTTAACGGCGGGTCTAAATGCGATAACAAAGTTGTTCAACTACTTAATATAAATTGAAGTTCGCGAAATCTCCGACGAAATTAAACGAAACCGCTAAAAGTGCTTTCAGAAACTTTAAATCCGACGTAAATTAACATTTAAATTATAGATAAAATTTATTAATACATTCTGGAGGTCTACGAAATATTCAGAGAAATTAACGTTAACAATAAGTCAAAGTATTTTGCCATTTTATTGTGATGGGTAAATGGGGTCACCCCTAGTTTATTAGTACAAGCTTTGCTTGGTTTGGGATCATACGGTGAGGAGCGGTTGTTTGGTGATATTTTTATAATGAAAAAGTTACGGAACCCTGTTTAAAGTATTCCGTTACGTCCGCGCCTCTTGCTAATATTTCGCGACATCAATCTTTTATCAAGAATACATGGGCGACACCATCAAATAACCATTACCCAAGGCATTTTAAAGCTATTACGTTGCATGGGGCACGAGGCTCTTGAGAATGGTGTATTCGAGTTTCATTGCCTTCGCTGATGTAATGTCGAGGAAAATTATATGTACGGTTTAGGTAGCGTAGCCAAGTATTAAGTATAAATAATTGATGAGATCTTTTGAAAAAGCCAAGATACATTTAAGCTGCTTTTTATAGCTATATACTTGGGAAGCAAAACAATCTGAGACACAAAGAAAACATGTCTTAATGCGTTTTAACGACAACTTTGCTTAGTGGTCGTTTAGCTGAAAGTTTAAGTCGAAGTCAAATCATTTAAAGTGTATAGGCCTACGGTATTTACAAATTGTCAAGTACACATTATTTTTCTTTATATGCTACGATATCGCAACACCGACTGATAAGATCTGCAAGACGCCAGGGGCTTGTTTTTCTATTACTTAACATTTTTTTTTTTAATGGACTACGCTGTTGGCCGTGAATTGGCCTTTACAGCTTCACCGGAGGAGTGGCGAGTGCAGAGTGCGACTCCAACCAAAGCCTTAAGGGCGGAAGAGGAGGGCAACTAGCTCAAGGGCGCCACATGGGGCACGACCTCGGCTTGGGCAGTTGCCGTGAGGGGAGAGGTAATGACTGCGCTCGTAGGTGCAAAGATGCACCTACGAGCAGAAGAGGGGGTACCTTGACCTCGCCTGTGAGGTCGGTGTCTGTTTGAGGCTGGTGTAGGTGTGTTGGTGGCCCTCTCGACGCCCGGGTCGAGGAGGGCGGTGATCGTGTCAGGAGTATCTATGAACACATGCCGCGGACGGCGGCGTTGTGCTGTTGTGTGCGCGGGGTTTGGCTCATAATTGCCGGCGGCGACAATTAGAGATACTTAACATTTATTTCATATGTACTGCAGTGAGTGTTACTGGGATCTCTCCAAGTCCATTTTAAAATATCTGTAGTACACGCGATGCTTAGTTAGGTACCATACAATGAGTATGTGTTGTCTGCTGATACTTATTTATATTTTAGCCAGAAAGCACCTGCACAGCCCTTTTTAACGTCCCACTGCTGGGCACGGACCTCCCCTCAATGCGAGGAGGATTCAGGCCATAGTCCACCACGCTGGCCCGGTGCGGGTTGGCAGACTTCACACATCTATCGAGAACTAGTCAAGCTCCCTCAGACGTGCAGGTTTCCTCACGATGTTTTCCTTCACCGTTTCTTAGCAAGTGATAATCTCGGATGAAAATGAGATTCGCACATGGAACCCAGAGGTGTGAGCCGGGGTTTGAACCTGCGCACTTTGATTGCAAAGCGTGCGTTCGACGACTCGGCTACCACTGCTTAAAAATATGCATATCAGTTAAGAAAAATATCTTTTATGTTTTCTTTCACGTTAATAAACCGACTTTAATAAGAACATACCCAAATAATATATCCAACGAATCCCCTACTAAAATCATATTAAGTATTCAGTCCTGTAGGATTCGTGTACTAATAATACCGTTAATCTAACGTCGGCTTAAAGCTAGTTGTTGGGGAATTTATCTATTGTTCTGTTATTACGGCTCCAGCCGAGGTCTTACCAGCAAAGAGAGAGACGCCACTGGATTGTATTTTAGCGAAATAAAGTCTCGCTTAAGCCTTCAAATCAGGTCCGTATTCGAGCGGGATACCAAAAATAACTTTTAAAAGTATACATAATTATCGCCAGAAAACACATTCTCATCGTATGATCCCAAAACAACCAACGCTTGTACTATCAATACCATATAATGTGTGTACCATCAGACTGGGGACCATCTCAGCTACCCCAAATTGTAAACACTTTAAATCCCTCATAAACTAACAAGGGGCAATCAGGAATTGAAATGGATAGAGATTATGTATACAAAGATTTATTAAACTTTTGAGTTTATGCAAGTCATGATCCATTTACAGTCATTGTACCACAGTTTTGTATTTAAAACTATTTTATATTTGGTTTGGTTTGATGCAGTGGTAGCCTCGTGGGCAAGAACGCCCGCCTTGAACGTAAGGGGTGCAAGTTCAAATCCCAGGCCCGCACCTCTGAGATAATTTTCAGGTGCGAATGTCATTTTCAACAATGATTACCACTTGCTAAACGGTGAAGGAAAACATCGTGAGGAAACCTGCACGTCTGTAGAAAGGCGTGTGAAGTTCACCAACCCGCACTGGGCCAGCGTGGTGGACTATGGCCCAAATCTCCTTCGTATTGAGGGGGAATGTGCCCGGTATAATGGCAATAGGCTCGCCCCCTATTACATTGGGACCAAAATACATCGGCGAAGTATGGGTGCACTACAGTGCACCTCTGCCTACCCCTTCGGGGAATACAGGCGTGATGATGTATTGATGTATATGTAAATACAAAGGTTTTGGTTTGTATGTGGTAAATTTAAATAACGTTCTTACCAATTTAACGATGTATGTTGAAACCTAAATATATGCATTTTACTATTGAAACCTAAGCTGTATACAGGATGTATTGCTATTGTTGGCCTCCATAAACACTAATATGTTGATATTGATTGTGTTGCGGTGTATCGCGTACATAGGAACTGTACCCCAAATATTGCCCCGGATCGTTCGGGGATTTACCGAAGAATTTGTTCGCGGTTGAAATGGGGAAAATTAAGGCTTTTCTTTTATTAAACGCGACGTGTAAATAAATATAACTGTATATACAGAGTTCTTGGATGTAAGCTTTTTTAGAATACGTTTATCCGTCGCAAACATATATGGGATATTAACTTTCCTTTGTCGTAATGCTCTTTTTCCACTATCTTTTCTATGTCAAAAAATAATAATCTGTATAAACTGCGTTGTCGTGACGTGTGAATACCTATTTTTTACAAGACTCAAAATATACCCGCAGTTTTAGTAGGTCACATAAAAGGCAACGAAAACATTACGGAGCAATCCTTACTTAGCAATGATCTGGGCGTTGCTCCCAAAAAGACTGTGAAAAAAATAGCGTCAACTTTATTTGGCATACACCTGTCTACCTTAAAGAAACTAAATGATAGCATTTAAAGCAACAAACAAGTTGTTCACAGTGACAATCAGCTTTATTTGCTTGGCGAAGGTCTCAGTTCACAGGTCTTGACAAATATTTGCAAAGGTGATGTCTTACGCTACTAATTAGCTAGTTTGTATTTGTTCAGGGCGTGTTTAGACATCTGCCTGGGAATCTTAATTGGGTGCGTGGAAAGAATCCGTGCGGTGCTCGTTAGAAGCTGTGAAAGTAGATTTGTGGGCTCAAGGGAAAAGGTCGTGTGGTCTTAATTGTTAGTTCGCGTTTACAGCTAATATAGCATGATAACTAACAGCTTATGGTAAAGCTGTAGCAGCCTAATAGAACTGATCATATGCATAATTTTACAGTAGTTTTGTACGTGTTGGGGAAATAAAAATCTTCCGTTCGTTAGAGATGAGTTCCTTTACTTTTTTGAACTTGAATACAATAATTGAATGCGAAAAAATAATATAAAAAAAATCATTTCAAGTTGGACGCCATCTTCTTGTCGTTATAGTGATGTACCGTTTTTTTTTTCTTTGATGCTACGCTAGTGATGTTGCATTTAGTTAGTTTTTCAATGGACAGTAGTGTTGGCCGTAACATCCTCCCGGGGCTTGAAATGCGGGAAGGATTTCAGAATGATTGCTCGCTATCCTCATGGTTCAAGAGAGGACAGAGACGGGTAACGGCGCGGCGGATGTCTCCCTTGTTGGTCTGGACGTCGGCTACTCTGACTGCTCCGTCTGGCCCTAGATACAGCTGCTTGATGCCAAATAGCCAAACAGAAACAAGTAGAAAGTCAAATATGACTTTAGCTATCGTTGTGAATATATAAATTTACATCGTTTGCCCTGGTCTGGGAGTAACTAGGGTTACCCCTTGTCCATTTTTAGAGTTCCGTACCCAAAGAGTAAAACGGGAACCCTATTACTGAGACCTCGCTGTCCGTCCGTCCGTCTGTCACCAGGCTGTATCTCATGAACCATGATAGTTATTTTGGTGGAAGAATGCTTGATTGCGCTGGTCATTATTTTTATTTTTAATGTTATTTTTAAGTTAATAACGACAGTTTATTAGAGTATGCAATGCGATGTACAACGACAAGGAAATGGGAATGGTATTGAAAGGGACTCACCCATACTCCTGCGCTGTTCCGACGCTCCGGAAGGCCTCCCTATATTAGTACACTTTCTTCACAACACAAACTATTAAAGTTTTGATACTGTTAATAAGTAAGTAGTCTGTTTTCTTCATATATTCAATATTTTCACGCATAAATCAAAAACGCGCACGAGCCGGCCGGCGAGCCAATTAGTACCAATTTCTTCCGCCGCACGCGCTGTCGGTGAGCATTTGTGGGAAAAGAGGAAGCGAGATGTGTATGGATAGGACGCACGAGTGCGAAAGGGACGGGTTCTGCCGCTGCACATCGGTTGCGTTTCGTTATTGAATGTATTTATATTATATTATATTATCTAATTAATCTCGCTTAAACATCTCCCCCGGCTTGACAGGATATAATCCTTCAACATTATGTAGAGAAAATTCTAAGGCATTAATCACATTCACCTTGCAAATTAGCTTGTTTAAATTTATTAGGTTTAATTAAGTTAAGATAAGTTTACTTTAATTAAGTCTAATTCAATTAAGTTAAGTGTAGTTAAATTTATTTGCGTTTAGTTTAGATTTAGTTATATTTAATTTAATTTAGTTACGGTTATATTAGTAATTATAGTAAAGTTAACGATAAATAGTGGACTGTATGTGATAAGTAATTTATTGATTGGGTAATGGAAAAACCTTCACAATTGGTCTCCGGTAGATACCAGACTTAGTCTTGACGTCTACAACACGTACGACACCATCTTTCCCGGGAAACGTGCGTTCAATGCTACCTAAAGGCCAATTTAAAGGGGTACTATTTTCAGATTTAAGCAGAACAATAGCACCTGGTTCAATAGGTGTAGCAGGAGTAAGCCATTTATTACGGACTTGCATGGTATTAAGATATTCAACCCGCCATCGCTTCCAGAACGATTGTACTACATGATCGACTATACGTTTTCGTTGGAGAAGAGTGACTCGCTCATTAGTTAAGTCTTCTGCAGGAAGAGACTTCAATGGGGTCATAACCAGAAAGTGAGCAGGGGTTAGTGCTAAAGGTTCCGACGGATCACTACTAAGCACTGACAATGGACGCGAGTTAAGTATTGCCTCAATTTGTGTGAGGACAGTAAGCATTTCCTCGAACGTCAATAGTTGGGTACCTACGATTTTCGTAAGGTGGGTTTTGACACTTTTAATGTTGCCTTCCCAGATCCCACCGAAATGGGGGGCTGAGGCTGGATTAAATTTCCAGTCAATACGATTATCTCGAAGCTCATTTGCGAAACTTTCTTTATATTGTTCAGATTCTAGTAATTGGTACATGGAATCTAGGTACGATTTCGCACCAATAAAGTTAGTCCCATTATCCGAATACATAATTGATATTGGACCGCGACGCGAGATGAATCGTATAAGTGCATTTAAGAAGCACTCAGTGCTTAAGTCGGATGCCAATTCTACGTGAACAGCTTTAGTAACAAGACATATGAATAGACATAAATACGCCTTTTGACTACGCACTCCTCTACGACGATATGGCACTATAGGTATTGGACCTGCGTAATCAACGCCGGTGTGGCAGAAGGCCTTTGCTTCTTGGACCCTACAAGCTGGTAAATCTGCCATTATTGGTACCGTATTTCGAGGATTGGCTTTAAAACAAACGTGGCATTTCTGTACGCGGTTACGAACAATATTGCGCGCGGACAAAATCCAGAATTTTTGTCTTAACAAGGACATCAATAATTGTGGCCCTGTATGAAGATATTTCTTATGGTAATAATCAATAATAAGATTGACGATGTGATCCTTGCGAGGTAAGAGCACTGGATGTTGACTATTATAATCCAAGTCAGCATTGTTCAATCTACCACCAACGCGAAAGATTCCGTCTTTTAAAAAGGCATTTAATTTCAAAAAGGTAGGGGGCAATTTACCGTCTCTTTGTGCAATCTTGAATTCACTAGAGAAATGGACCTCCTGAAGGTCTCTGACTACAATCTCTTCTGCCCGTTGTAAATGGGAAACGTCAAATTTTCTTGACAATTTCTTGATGAATCTGAGCACATATACCACTATTCGAAGCAATTTAGGCCATGACGACACTCGATTGGCGAGTTCGTAAAAAATAGGCAACGATTTAGGTGAAGAGGTCGTAGCCAGAACATTAACTTTAATTTCTGGCATTGCGTCACTGAATTCAGTGGGATCAAATTGGTAAATGGGCCATTCAGGTACAGGTGACTGCATAAAGGAAGGTCCATTGAACCAAAGAGAGTGATCCAGCAATTGAGCAGGAGTTAAACCTCTGGACAGACAATCTGCAGGGTTGTCAGTACCAGCTACGTGGTGAAAATGCCGCTGATCCAACTCATTGTGAATTTTAGCAACCCTATTGGCAACAAACGTTTGCCAACGACTCGGAGAGGCATTAATCCATGCTAGGGCAACCGTGCTATCCGTAAACGCGAGAATATGTACTAATTCACAGCGTTTTGAATACGTATCGATAACTACGCGCATGAGTTTAGCTAATATTAAATTGGCGCATAACTCCATTCGTGCGAGACTAATAACAGTTTTAGACGGCGCTACTCTCGATTTGGCACATATCATATTAATTATTGAACGATTATCATTCGGTAAATACACATGTAGGTAAACGACTCCGCCATAAGCGCGCTCAGAGGCATCAGCGAAACCTACCACGGACACAACGCACTCACTATTCACACCTATGTGTCGCGGTAACTTAATGCACTGTAATAAATTTAATTCAGATTCAATTTTCTGCCAGAGGGAGATTATGTTTGGCGGGGGACACTCATCCCAACCTACACCATTTTCCCACAATGATTTAATTATCAATTTAGCCAAAAGCGTCACTGGAGCAACAAATCCCATAATATCCCATAGGCGGGCAATCGTAGACAATATATTCCTCTTAGTACACTCTCTAGGGTCCGAATTCACACTAAATGTAAAAACGTCCTCGGCCGGTAACCATAACAATCCTAAAATTTTTAATTGATTTTCGGGACTAAATTCGACCGCCTCAGCAACACGGTGAGCAGCAGGTATACTGGACATTACCTCAGGTGAGTTACTGGAGAACTTAACTAATTCAAATCCACCCGCTGCGAATAATCTTATCAGTTGATTTGACAATTGAACCGCGTCATGTATGGACACACAACTAGTGGCCAAATCATCCATATAAATATCCTCTTCAGCCACGGCGGCCGCTGCGGGGTATCGTTCACGTTCATCTGCCACCAATTGCCGAACCGTTCGTATGGCCAGGTATGGACTACAACACAACCCGAAGGGTACGCGTGTCATTTCGTACACAGTAATAGGACCATTGGGATCGAACCGGTATAATAGCCGTTGGAATTTAGTGTCGTTATTATCGACCATTATTCGCAAATACGTTTGACGTATATCGGCACTGAGGGCAACTGGTAACAATCTAAATTTAATAATAATTTGAAATAAATCATTCTGTAAATTTGGGCCAGTATAAAGTAAATCATTTAAAGATTTTCCGGTACTCGTGACATTACTAGCATCTAAAACTACGCGCACTTTGGTAGTGCTTTTATCTTGACGGACAACAGCGTGGTGCGGAATCACGTACTGTTCATTATTATTACCTACTTCCGAACTAATACCGACTAGGTGCATATAATTTTTATTTAAATATTCTTCGAAGATCTTATCGTACTCTTTTTTTAGTATCGAATTTAAAAGCAATTTACGCTCCAAAGATAAGAACCTACGCTCGGCAGAGTGCATTGAGTTCCCTAATGCAGAGGAGGCACATTTAAACGGCAGCGAGACGACATAATGCCCATTTGAGTCACGGCGCGTGGTATCACAATAATATCTCTCACACTCTTGCTCGTCCTTAGTGAGGCAATGGGGCACATTAGGTACCTCTTCCAATTCAAAAAATTTACTTAAGCAACTATCGAGTGGTTCGTCCGTAGTAAGGTAAGTACGAATAATATTACACGATGGACTTAATATCGGCGCTTGTCCGATTATCACGTATCCTAACAATGTTTCAATCGCGACCGGTTCATTCGGGGCGCGAGACATCGTATTCGGGCGCAATATTCGCGCGAATAAATCAGTTCCGATAATTAAGTCAATATTCGCAGGAGTACCATAGTTGTCGTCAGCCAATGGGATATTGGTCAAATATTCCAACCGGGCCGTATCTACTTTCGCGGTGGGCAGAGCGTTGGTGATACGGTTAACTACAATTGGTTGAATCGTAAACCGCACCGAGTCTTCGTGACGCGATCTAATAGTCAAGCAGGTTGACCCCTCGACAGGATTACTGACATCTCCTACACCCGACACATAGTTACTCTGTGGTTTGTACATTTTTAATTTTAAGCGCTGACAACATTCGGTCGTAATTAAATCCCTCTGAGATGCACTATCCACCAAAGCGCGCAATACAAATAAATTTCCCTGCTCGTCAACCACGTGACATTGCGCAGTTCCGAGCAACACGGACGAAGTTGAGCGCGAGGTATCGGCGGTGGCGGCGCACTCGCCCACTGCGCACAGCGACACCGCAGCGCCGGACTCGAACGCGGGAATTGGGCTCGCGGCCGGGCCGGCCTCCGATACTATCGCGGCCGTTACGGTCGAGTCCGAGTTGCCACCCATGTTATTATTCGATATCGCCGCGTTATTCGGGAAATGAAGCAAACTGTGGTGCGACCGACTGCAGACATTACAACGTCTTGCGTCTTTACAATTAATAATCGTATGGGTATTATCCAAGCAATTGATACAAAAATTATTTAATTTACTAAACTTGTATCGATCCTTAGGGGTCATTGACATGAACTTGGGACACTGGGACGCTCGAGAGTGGTCACTCTCCCCACAACAAACACAATCATTATTATTTGGCACATTTATAAATGTTTTTATATTATTATTCGTAGTACGTGACTTAGAAAAATCGACCGAAGACGTGGCGGTATTATTATTATTTCTACGCGCTTGAGTACTGCTGGCCGATTGATTAACGCCAACATGATAGGCGCGCTGTAAAGTATGCGCTTGTTTCCTTACAAAGGTAATGAACTCCGAACACTTCGGAAAACTATTGGCGTCATTATATTTGAGTTCAAAAGCTTTCACTGTTTCTATACCTACTTTTTTACACGCAATATGAACAAAGAGAAAATCTTCTAAGCTGTCAAACTTTAACTGATTTAATGCAGAATAAAGTGACGAAAACTTATCAATATAATCCTCCAAATCCGTCGGCGAATTATTATTTACTGTAGGTAGGTTCATTAATTTATCCATGTAGGTAGCGGCCAATACTCGTTTATCATTATATTTATCTAATAAGGCATTCCATATTATGTTATAATTCTCGGCAACGGGTTGAATACCTTGACACATACCTAGGGCCTTACCCTTCAATTTTCCCAATAAATACTGAATTTTCTCCCCATTAGTAAGGTCAGTATTTTCGTGAATGGTAGACTTAAACGTCTCGTAAAAGATTGGCCATAACTCATTATCGCCATCAAATGAGCAGTGTTCTAATCTAGGTAGCCGTGAAGGTTTTTCATACTTTACCCGTACGTCCGGACTCACTATATGAGCCATTCCTAACTGGTTAACCTTATATTTTATTTTTGAAAACAATTGTTCGAATGCAATAACAGAGCTATACGATGGTACGTGGCCTTCCGGTGATGTTAATTGAAAGTCGTTACGTATTTCGATCGCGCTAAGAAAATCTTGACGAAGCGTGTCAATGGTAAAACAATCCGCCAAAAAGCTCTCGATATTAACAGGGTCATTATCTAATTGAATACTAGCATCGTATAACGTTTGAACTCGCCCAAACAAAGCTGCTAATTTATTATTAAACTTTTGCAGCTTACGATCCGTTTCATCTTTTTTCGACGTCATTTTTGCGAAATTATTACAAGATATTGAAAGATGGCGGTACACCTAACTATTATACGATATTTTCCACACGAATTTATTCGCGATTCGGCTTTAAGGATCAAAATGATTGCGCTGGTCATTATTTTTATTTTTAATGTTATTTTTAAGTTAGATAACGACAGTTTATTAGAGTATGCAATGCGATGTACAACGACAAGGAAATGGGAATGGTATTGAAAGGGACTCACCCATACTCCTGCGCTGTTCCGACGCTCCGGGAGGCCTCCCTATATTAGTACACTTTCTTCACAACACAAACTATTAAAGTTTTGATACTGTTAATAAGTAAGTAGTCTGTTTTCTTCATATATTCAATATTTTCACGCATAAATCAAAAACGCGCACGAGCCGGCCGGCGAGCCAATTAGTACCAATTTCTTCCGCCGCACGCGCTGTCGGTCAGCATTTGTGGGAAAAGAGGAAGCGAGATGTGTATGGATAGGACGCACGAGTGCGAAAGGGACGGGTTCTGCCGCTGCACATCGGTTGCGTTTCGTTATTGAATGTATTTATATTATATTATATTATCTAATTAATCTCGCTTAAACAATGCTTTAACGGCGAATTCCTATTTTGTTTAATGAAATGCCCACCGAACTGTGTCTGTCCGTTCTGTGTCTTGTTTCAAATAAATACTTTTCTTACTTACTTAGTTGAAATTTTCACAGATGATGTATTTCTGTTGCCGCTATAACAACAAATACTAAAAAAACAGAATAAAATAAATATTTAAGGGGGCTCCCATACAACAAACGTGATTTTTTTTGCCGTTTTTATAGATAATGGTACGGATCCCTTCGTGCGCGAGTCTGACTCGCACTTGGCCGGTTTTTATAGTAACGCATAGTACACGCGTAGCTTAGTTTGGGATTATACGATTAGTATGTGTTGTCTGGCGATATTTATTTATATAATTTGGCTATAATAAAATGTTCCTACATCACAATAACATTTTCCAATACAAGGACGACCATTAGCTAACAGTACATAAGCACGTTACCCTTTGTATCCGGTTCCTTGTGCCCTTTATTTCAGAAATCTCAGGGGCTCACGATAGTACGTACAATCTTTTGTTAGTAAGGTACCTTCATTGTTTATATACGCTTTTATTTGGCTTTGTATTTGTCCGAGATCGGTGTTTGCTGACCTTAATGTGTCCATGATCCCGTTTTGTTGAGATGCGGATGTTAGTTAGTATAATAGGAAATAGGAACCCCCAATTGTACTTAACCAAAATAAATAAATTAACAATATTTTTTTTGATATATAAATAAGGATAAAAAATACAAAATCTTTTGGTATACAATAATAATACATCATCATCACGACTTTCAGATTCCCTGAAAGGCTAAGCAGAAGTTTACTAAGTGCATCCACACTACATCGATATATGTAATAACATTTCAGGTCACAAACTTATAAGCCTTTGGTAAAACATACCTAATTTCCAGTAATTAAAGTGCTATAATTTAAATCAAAACATTGAAACTTAAAGTGTCATTTCGTACGAAAAATGACTCCACGAATCGTAAAACGAGGTGTGAAATGTGAAAACCGTGTATTTTCCCTTTTTTTTCACTGAAAGAATGAAAACAGAATGTCATTTGTCATTTTGCAGTGACATGCCTGCGAGTAACATCACGGTTGCTATATCCTATACTTGATGCGATACAGGGTGTATCAGAAGTTTGAAATTAAACTTTCGGTAAGGACTAAAGCTAAAATATTAATTCTCAGTTAAGAGACTTCTATGTAACTATCTTAGTTGCTTAGTTACAGAACTTTAAATATTTGTTTATTGCGAGTTTTAAGCCCCAAGCACACTGGGGCGTTCAGACGCGTCAAAACAAAACATTTACCAATACCAAAAAGAACTCTGTGTCAATATACATAAAGTTTTAATTTCTGTGGTGAAGCCACGCGTCCACTCGTCAAATTTCGCTTTCTCTGTCGCTGACAGCACGTTGAAGGATATGCTAATTCTATGAGCAGTTCATCTTAGTATTGGCAAAACAGTTGACTGTACGCGTTTTGGCCTTTTTATAATATTATTCTCAAGCCCTCGACCCCAATTTTCGCTTGATCGACATCATCTATAATTGAGATATGTCGGAAAAAAGGGAAAAGTTCGACCAATTTGACGTTTTGTTTCGACATATCTCTAATAGAGATAATGTCGATCTCACGAAAATCGCCCCGCCGAACTGCTACTAAGCTTTTTACGGACCTTCAAACATGATCGCCAACAAAACAAGGCACTAAAGGTTATACAAGCATCGGTACAAACGTTAATTAATCTATAAAACATATGGATATGCATAGCAGCTAAAGGTTATTGTTAAATGGGAGGTTGTGGATATAGGACACTATTCAATGGTGCCGCATCATCATAATAACACTCCGTAGCCAAATTCATAGCCTGCCTACCTTAGGTAGCGTATTAGCTACAATTAACCATTAAGAACGCTTTACGCACTCCACCTATTGGGGCTAGCGAATCAACTTGACTCGTTTTAAAAAAGCACTCTGTGTCAAACTAAATAAAGATAGAATTGATGTAGTAAAAGCCAAGCGGCCGTGTTGCAAAATTCGCTCGCAATTTAATGATACTTCGTTGAATGCTTCCTAAGCGTAATGACAATATTTGTATTTAATATTAGACTGCCGTGAGTATAATTCTTCTCTAGTATTGTATCAAAGGTGCTGTCTGCTCTCATGGCGTCGCTGCTCCTGAGAATGTAATAATAATAATAAATCATCACGCCTGTATTCCCCGAGGGGTACGCAGAGGTGCACTGTAGTGCGCCCACACTTCGCCGATGTATTTTTGGTCCCAATGTAATAGGGGGCGAGCCTATTGCCATTATACCGGGCACATTCTCCCTCAATACGAGGGAGATTTTAAGGCTATAGTTCACCACGCTGGCCCAGTGCGGGTTGGTGAACTTCACACGCCTTTCTATAGACGTGCAGGTTTCCTCACGATGTTTTCCTTCACCGTTTCATAGCTAGTGGTAATCTCGGATGAAAATGAGATTCGCACATAAACCCAGAGGTGCGAGCCGGGGTTTGAACCTGCACACTTTGATTTGCAAGTCGTGCGTTCGACCACTCGGCTACCACTGCTTTTTTTGTATTACTGAGAATGTATTACTCGCAATCCTTACTATTTATCATTTTGAAAAGAGTAACCATTGAGTTTCTTACCGGCTCTCCTCAGTGGAAGCAGCATTCCGAACCGGTGGTAGAACCTGACTTTAAGTGCTATTGGACCTACACGAATAAAAAAAAAATATTGGATGAGCGTTTTCTATGTGGTACAGTTCATTTTAGTATTAGCAAATATTTTGTTTTTGTTTGACACTGCAGTCCGACCAAGGCTTTATAATATGTCATGATACAGCCCTCACACATATGGCCTCCCGCACGTTCGGGAGTCGGCATTTTTTGCCATACCAAAGCAAACTGTATTGACTCGAAAAGATCATTCTTCAACTAAATGACATTGATAGCGCGAGCGAGTTTTGATGCGTGGTTGCGTGGCTTGTACCACGGAAATTCAAACTTTATGCGTATTGACACAGAGTTCGTTTTCGTATTGGAAAATGTTTGGACGCGCGAGAGTTGACGCTCCAGTGTGTTGGGGGCTTAATTCATAGTACAGTGAACTGTCCGTCCAATCAACGCTCCGTCGGGCTAATTGCAGGTGGTTCCCTGCCATTTGTACTTGTGTGTTGTAGCCACAGGCGGCCGCCCTGCATATTCATCGTTCCACTTGCATTGCTACATAGACTATTAGAAATTGGTATCTTAGCAAATAGTTTTCTGACACATAAAAGCTAAAATTATCGAATGGGATACCATCATTGTAAGCAGTGGTAGCCGAGTGGTCGAACGCACGCTTTGCAAATCAAAATGTGCAGGTTCAAACCCCGGCTCGCACCTCTGGGATTTATGTGCGAATCACATTTTCATCCGAGATTATCACTTGCTATGAAACAGTGAAGGAAAACATCGTGAGGAATCCTGCACGTCTGAGGGAACTTGTCTAGTTCTCGATAGATGTGTGAAACCGCACTAGGCCAGCGTGGTGGACTATGGCCTGAAATCCTCCTCACATTGAGGGGAGGCCAGTGCCCAGCAGTGGGACGTTAAAAGGGCAGTAGTAGTAGTAGTAGTAGTATCCATCATTGTACTTAATTATCACATGACAATCAATTTAGTACTAAAAAACGTGATACAAATTGAAATTTCGTTTATCATGTTGAGTGCGAAAGAGTCTACGAGTCTAAAACACCGCTGAGAATTGTGCATGGTTTAAAACGCCCTTTACCACACGAATAGGAAATATAGATAGATTAGTGCCACATTGAACGTGTTGAAGTCACAGCGCAGGACAAAGAAATATACACAGATAGGCAGACATCTTCACTGATAAACCAATGTAATCTACATTGAATGATGATGAAGATTAAAAGGGACACGCAAGAAAGTTTATTTAAACTGAAAAAAAACGTGATCCAGTTTTGGTTGGTAAACTTCACTAATCTTGTTTTAGGCGTGTAGATTTCCTTATGAATGTTTGACTCACCGTGCAGTAATTATATTTAATTATGACATGAAATTCAAAAATTCCAGAGGTGCAAGGTGTTTGAACATGTACACCTTGTTTCCAAAACGGGCTTTCTACCAACTAGGCTTCCATTGACTACTTTTTTCTTTTTAATACAGATAATATTACCATCGTCGCCATAGATACAGGAGTTTCAGTGTAAGAAACGTTTCGTTTTGCTAACGAGACATTTATAACGCAAATAAGGATGTCTAGACTGAAATAATGAGCGTGACATTATTCATAGGTCACCGATCATTTTATAATCCTTGTCTTTTATGAAAAAAACGTTATATAATAATCAGTTTGATCTACAGAAAAGGTTTTACCAATATAGTGATGCCCCCACCCTTTCCATTGTATCAAACTCTTTTACAAAGCCAATGAAAGCGTTCATAATCTTTGCTGAATATAGTAGAGATCAAAATTGAAATAAAGCCCTGGCAATTTTTGTCAGTACCAAAACGAACTGTAATAACTCATGGAAAAAGTTCATTTTTCAATGAAATATCATGGAATAACACGAACCGCGGTGCATGCCAAAGCGATCCCGTGGCGCCCCTTGTTTTTATGGACTACGCTGTTGGCCGTGAGGTGGCCTTTACAGCTTTACCGGAGTAGTGGCGAGCGCAGAGTGCACTCCAACCAAGGCCTTAAGGGCGGAAAAGGGTGGCAACTAGCTCAAGGGCGCCACAGTGGGTACGATCTCGGCTTGGGCAGTTACCGTGAGGGGAGAGGTAGTGATTGTGCTTCTAGGTGCAAAGATGCACCTACGTGCGGAAGAGGGGGTCCCACGACCTAGCCGGCGAGATCGGTGTCTGTTTGAGGCTGCCGGGACTCCCACATAACCCTGCTACTTCCCCCGAGGTGGTAGGGTATCCATAAAGGATTTTCCGACGTCAAAAAAAAATGGATGACACGAACGAATTTTGACGCATGGTTACAGGTATTTTATCACAGAAATTCAACCTATGTATATTAGCACAAAATAAACATACAAAAAAAAGTCCTGTGCATTCGCCCGCCCCGGTTAGCCTCAATATCTATCCGCAGTGTAACAAAATCAATATTTGTATAAGTAGAGCAGAAAAAAACAAAATATGTTTTTTCTGACTTTAATACGCAATAGAGTTCACGAAGGCCAAGTAATCCTCAGTCCACGGGGATGCTCTACCGTCATCCCCTTATTACATTACAATCTGCTCTACTATCTATGTATTTTTTATTCTGATTTAAGCTTCCAAGTCTCTAAGGATGAAACTCTATTATTTTATAAATAAAAAGTTCAGTTGCCCTGCTGTAGTCGACTGAGCTAAAAAGTTAAGTAGGTAACATATTCTTTTAGGATTTTGTAATAATTTCATGTCTTATAAGTTTTCTTGTTTATATTTTTAACACAGTTTTATTATTTATACACCTTACGCTCTGAGCATACCAGGACGACCTTATTTGAAGTTAAGTTTGAAGTTAAAAAGTTAATAACTTTTATTGAAAAGGTACTTTGTATCAAGAAACATAAAGATTACATTTCAATGGTATAAGACAAGCGTCCACGCGGTTCGCCCGCAACATCGATGATATTTCGGAGCATTCGAGAGGTTCGAGGTTCGATCCCCACCCTAGTCAAAGTGTAGCGTGTGTTGCCTTACTAACGTATTATTATTTTATCTTTATTATTAAAAGCAGCTCTAAAGGAAACACACTGGAGCTATATGTACGTACTGCGTACTTGAAATAAGTTTTGGCGATTTAAAAAAAATATCAGCCCACTGAGTTTCTTTCCGGATCTTCTCAGTTGAGGTCGCGTTTCGATCCGGTGGTAGTATAGTAGTATATAAGAAAAAAAATGTAAACTTGACAATTTGTAAGTGCCCCCATAGGCCTATACAAAATAAATGATTTGACTTGACTTGACTTGAGTCATAAAATATGATGGTAGGAGTATAGTAAAAATATTTAGCTTAACTAGAGGGGTTATTCTGCTTATCTGATGAGAACAAAAAAGTTATGCCCATACCGAAACGAACCGTATTAGCACATGAAAAAGAACATTTTCCAATAAAAAAGCACACCTTTCAACTGTCATCGATGACGCAAGATAATTTTGACGTGTGGTCGCGTGGATTTTACCACATAAGAAAAGAGAAGAAAATTTCTTTCTTTCTCTGTCACTCTCCTCAGTAGGTAATGGGCGTAAATCTAAAAATCGAATGTAGTATATAAGAAAAAAATGTAAACTTGACAATTTGTAAGTGCCCCCATAGGCCTATACAAAATAAATGATTTGACTTTGACTTTGAAGATTTGAAAACTATATCCTCCATGGTCTACTGCTATTACAACTATAGCCCTTTTAAAGTCCCTCTGCTGGGCACGGGCCTCCCTTCAATTAGAGGGGAATTCGGGCCGTAGTCCACCACGCTGGCCCGGGGCTGGTTGGCAGACTTCACACATCTATCGAGAACTAGTCAAGATGTGCAGATTTCCTCACGTTGTTTTTCTTTGCCGTTTCATAGCAAGTGATAATCTCGGATAAAAATGAGATTCGAACCTAAATCCCAAAGTTGCAAGCCGGGGTTTGTACCTGCACACTTTGATTGCATGGCGCGCATTCAACCACTCGGCTACCACTGCTGTAGATACATTATCTCTACATTTTCTATGACGGCAAGAAGTGGAAAGCATTTTTCTTTTGCAGTAAGTGAGGGCTTTTACGTGACAGCATAATAGCAGTGTTTGGCGGTGCATTCTCCTTTGGACGGCATTATGCGCGCACACGTCACTGTAATGAAGTGGCTAGCTGAGGGAGTGTGTCCGTGACGTCACCGCGACACGGTTACGTGACCAAACGACGCTGGGCCGAATTAGTTCAGGGACGATTTGCTACTATTTAGTTTTTTTTTTACGAAAGATTAACTATAAAATAAAATTTAAAAAAGGTTGCCGAGGGCTGTGCAGTTATTTGTACCAGAGGCTAACTGTTAGATTATGAGTATGCAGAGTGTTTCAGAAGTCCTAAATGAAATTTTAACGTTTGCAAGAGTGTTTATTTACGTGTTCCTTGAACTTTTTTCATCTCCATTCTTAAAAACTTGTGATATATTTAAGGGCAAATTGCATGCTTTGTGTTGTGAATATAAGTAGCAGTCCCTCATAACTAGTACTTTAAACTACTAATTAGAGTCAGAATTTGCCCTAAGGTCACAACATTCAGGAACACTCAGTAACTATGATAGTTTGGTATAGTCTGTCTTGACTAAGCATTTACATATTAGCTGCAGTATATGTACCTAAAATATGATTTCAGACTTATGATAAGTACATCCTATATGTTGTCCAGGAGTTGTTAGTCGCTAGGGTGTACGAAAAAAAGTAAATTTCGCATAAAACTCAAATAAGACTTATTTCCGTGAATAGATTATTGGCGAATCGACGCAATTAATTTCATTATTCAATGTTTTTTAAACAATTTGCATTTAAAACAATATTTTTTAACAGGCCCAGACTCTAAAATCCACATTACTGTAAACAAAAAATATTTGAGCATCGCATTCCTAAATTATTTGAAATTTATACCGTTTGTATCATCACAATCTAAAGCACTCAATGACACTTAATTAAGCTGAAAACAAAACGTTGGACGCGATAAAATCCAAAACACTTCACAGATAAAAGAGATTCTTAAGATTTTTAATTAAAAAGAAACAGAGACTGGAGAAAGAAGAATAGTTTTCAATTTCGAACGCAATAAAAAGATAAAAGCTAAGTTTAATTACGCGTAAAAAAATCACGGGCCTTGAAATGATAACAAAGGGGTCGGTCCCCTTGAAAACAATTTTGTCGGTTTAATCGTCGGCTTCCTTTGTTAATAATAGACGGGGAAGGTAATAAATAATTTTAATTATGTTGTCACCCTTTTGGGTAACACAGACTCGTTTTCGGGTCAAACGCACCCAACGAAAATAACGTAGGCCGGAGTAATTGGAGTAGGATCGCGGTGATATTTCAGCTCGCCTGTACAGCAACCCATCTTGGCTTTACTGAAAAGTTATATGATAAGATACTTATATTACTTACATTTTATAAAAAAATTACATCTATTAACACTGACGTCATAAAAAACTTTTTAGTGATGAGTAAATTGATTGTTACATAAAGCTAAAAAAAACCCCTTAGTTTTCGTGTTCTCCTCAGCAAGCCCTTTCATTTGATACCGATACTGTGGTAGTGCAGAAAAAATAACTATTCCGCCATCTTGGATGATCCATCATTTCGAATTAGAATGACGTCACATAGCTAAGCATGCATTGTCATCCAAAATAAGCGTGTATACCAAATTTCAGCTCAATCGGTTAAAGATAACTGATTTAAAATGCAGTTGCAATATTCCACCCGGACATGCATTGCAAGTTAATATAAAGCTTGTAACTTGTAATAATAATAAAATACTATAAAACATCACGCCTGTATTTCCAGAAGCGGTAGGCAGAGGTGCACTGCAGTGCGCCCACACTTCGCCGATGTATTTTAGTCCCAATGTAATAGGGGGCGAGCCTATTTCCAATACCGGGCACATTCTCCCTCAATACGAGGGAGATTTGGGCCATAGTCCACCACGCCGGCCTAGTGTGGGTTGGTGAACTTTCACACGACTTTCTGATAATTTTCATGTGCGAATGTCATTTTCAACAATAATTACCACTTGCTGAACGGTGAGGGAGAAATTCGTGAGGAAATCTGCATCTTTCATCATTCATCTTAATATATAATAATTTATATGTACGTGTGTTTCTCACCTAACTCCTCCTAAACGGCTTGACCGATTTGGATGAAATTTGACGTGTATATTTCAATAATTTACTGAATGTTTTGAAAACACAATTGGACCTGGTAGGTGGCGCATTTAACATTTATTAATTTCAAGGCTGTACGTAGTTCGCTAGGTCAGCTAGTATATTATAGATTTAGTAAACGAATGCTTTAAGTTTTTATTAAAGTTGATGCCTTCTAACGCTTAACAAGTGAAACGTAGCGAAGAAAACTAAATTACTATGTTGCGTCTAAGTGATGAACTCGCGCCCAGTTCTACTTTATCCAGTAGAAAAGTTTTTAAACTAGACAGCTATTTGCCGAGAGCTTTCCTTTTTGCTGCAGTAAGTATCTAGTTGCTACAAATACGTGCTTGGAACCCAGGAAAATACTTCGTTAGCATTGCTAGTAGCTAATTGTTGTGCTCGCAAAGCAGTTTTTCAAATTAAATCAAACTCGTGATATTTGCACACGCAGATAGAAGAACATGACCTATATTCATCTATAAAAATAAATAAAATTGAAATGCAAGTTTTTAATATCAAAATAACACCAAGAATATACGATAAATATAACGAAAATGGATTTTTTTTTGGCTGTCTGTCTGACAGTTTGTTCAAGGTTAACTTCCAAACGGCTGAACTGATTTTGACGGGGCAGATAGCTGATGTTCCAAGGCGTAACTTAGGCTACTTTTATTTTAGAAAAAGACAGGGTTCTGCGGGAAAAACATAATCCCCATTTTTCCGGGTAATCTACCTAAAGTCTCACTAAAGTTTTTCCGTCTTTCTTAAGTTCGTTTTGTATGAGCCAGATGGCAACATTTAAGTGCTGACAAATACAAGGTATATCAGAAGTTGGAAATAATTATTGAATGTTTTTGAAGATAGACTTCGAAAAATGGTTGTAAAGAATAAACGACTTTCCTTTCGTTTGTATACCCGATAGTTATGCAAACATTAAAGTATTTCGGACTTCTGATACTCTTGTTATAGTATAGCTGTAGTCTGTGTGATTAACTTATGATAATATTAAGAATAAAGAGGTGGTCCTAAGATCGTTAGCCTGTTTCAACCTTAACACGTTCGTTGCGTTATGAGGTCATATTGGCTCATGGCGAACTTTCATCCAGTGCGCATCGCTCACAAAGTTAGTACTTCTATGAGTCAATATGACCTCATGACGCGCCAGCTGAAAGTACCTACACTAAAAATCCTTACGCAACGAACGTGTTAAACTCCCCACACACCAAACAAATCACCATCTCCATAGCCTCGCACGCAGGAGAATCGACTCTCACGCGTCCATTATTTTGCTAATACCAAAACGAACCCTGTGTCAGTATGCATAAAGATTGAATTTATGTGGTAAAAGCCACGCCTCCACGCATCAAAATTCGCTCGCGCTGTTAGTGTCAATTATTCAAATAACGAACTTTGTCTATGAGTCAATACAGTAGGTTTTGGTATGGCAAAAAAAAATTTGCGCAAGGGTCGACGCCCAGTGTGCTTAATTAATTATGATCACGTGCGGTTCCGCGGTGTTGACGCCAACTATTCGCGGATTAATCTCCCCACAGTCAGTATTCCACTCACGTTCTTCAGAACAAAAATAAGGGAGGTCTCGTCGCGACCGACCTATAACCATTAACTGGTTTAATGCAGCTATTATTAACACTTTAATTTGTATTAATTGGACTTGAAAAGATTTGACTAGACGACTTAAAATTCGCGACGTTTTTTTACCAATACCAAAACGAACTGCGTAAAGTCTTCTTCACGCTTGCGTTCCCCGAAGAGGTAGGCAGAGGTGCACTGCAGTGCGTCCACATTTCACCGATGTATTTTGGTCTCCATGTAATAGGGGGTGAGCCTATTGCCATTATACCAGACACGTTACCCCTCAATGCGAGGGAGATTTGGGCCATAGTCCACCACACTGGCCCAGTGCGGGTTGGTGAACTTCACACGCCTTTCTTTAGACGTGCAGGATTCCTCACGATGTTTTCCTTCACCATTTGGTAAGTGGTAATCATTATTGAAATTATCATTCGCACATTAAAATTATCTCTGAAGTACGGGCCCGCGATTTGAACTTGTACCCCTTACGTTCAAGGCGGGCGTTCTTGCCCACGAGGCTACCACTGCTACTAAAGTTTTCTTCTTTTACAAAATTAATGTACTGTACCTTATGGACTCATAGAAAAAGTCTATTCTTGAACAAAATGACATTGACAGCGTAACCGAATTGGGACGCGTGAGGCGTGCCATTTACCACAGAAATTCAATCTTTATGTATACTGCAAAAGAGTTTGTTTTGGAATAAAATACATTATTGTTCCCTATTTAAAAGAAAAATATATAATATAAACATTATATATATATATATATATAGTATACATATAAACGATTATCAACATCGCAACAAAGGCTTTAATCGTTTCCGCCATCAAAGAATCCTATTTGGCGCTCTATAATTGTGTTAAATCCCACTCTGCTGCGAGTAACCTCGTTACGGCGGGTGGGAACGATGTTTCACATTTATTATCTATGTCCTTAGGATATTTTGTTCCAATGAATTCGAATAATAAAATTCTCTAGAAGTAGCGTAACCAAAAAACATGTAGTATGACGTAAACTATTCAAAAAGTTGGCTATAAGGCGATAATCACAGAGTACCGTAACATAATTTGGTACCATTAAAACTTCACACTTGATATGCCTACAGACTACACACTTGATATGCCACTGACGAGAATGGAACCCCCAATCACCCGGTGCAGTCTACTTTCGCGTTCGAAACACTCAATGAACCCTTCGTAAATTTATAATAATTTTATAAAGATACCTATAGGATTTGGTGACGAAATAACTTTGAACATGTTGTTAGTTAACACAAAAGAGTGTCTAGACATGATTTAATCCAATTATCCTGATTAAAAAGTTTCCAGAAATAAAACCCAAAATTATCACAGCCGAAGACTTTTGAAGATTGGCTCAATAACTTTGATAGTCAATGATTGGTTGGGATGTTTGGGGTTCGTTAGTGAAATTGACTATTGACCTAAATTAGTTAAAGCTGAAACCAAAGCGTGTTTCATTTATTGAAGTCAGCAGTAAGCTGCTGTTATTTGGCTATGAAACGGTTCATTACACGAAGGTGTTAATCAGTCATAATATCGTGCAACTGGTCCGGTAACGTATTTGTAATTTCTGGCTACAAAATACTCCTACAACTACACTAGAAGTGGGGAGTGTCTGACCAGTAGGTGTAACATGATCGTGTAGCCATAATTTTTATCTTTCAACAGTCACATTTGTCGAGAAAATGACCTCGCCTAGAGCTTTTTCTACTGGACATGGCTCGGTGTGACGTCATTTTGTGTACAAATCTGACAGTTGAAAGAGACGAAACTTACGTCTACGCGGTCATCCTAAGCCTACAAGATCTAGAGCAATCTAGACTTAACGGTATTATTGTTTATACATCAAAATAACATACTAGTATTTGTTCATAATTTATAACGATATTGAACAATTGGAGTGTACGCGGACGAAGTCGCGGGTCGCAGCTAGTATTAGTAGCAATAATAAAATCTAGTATGTAGAGATTGTATGAATAATGAACTTGATTGTGATGGCTGAAACGACACTACACTAAACTAAGCATATTGCCATACTTCTAACTACCGTAATATAAGCAAGATGGTAATATTTTAGTGCTCTCAAATAGAGTTGTAGTTTATGTATTGAAGTGTTGAAATCAATATGTTGGGTAATAATAATTTTACTTATTTATTTTAATAAAAATGGGTTACAAAAACTTGTTACAATTGTTCCTCTTAATACATGGGCTACATGGGCCGGCGGCGGCGGCCGCCATTGCTGGAGGTGCCGCGCGCGCGCACTAACCTGCTGCAGCATACGCCTATGACGCGGGCGCTGCGTGTGCTCAACGAGGTCCATAAACGTATAGACATATTTTCGTGCTCGATGAACCAATTCACAGAGGCTACCTATTTTATTATAAGTAGAATAAGTGTTTAGTTATTAAAGATATTTATGTTATGTTGTGATACACTATTGAATTAGGTTTACCCTGTAAAAATAGTTGTATGTGTTATAATAATAATAAATAAATAAATAATGATATTTACAAAGTTAACAGGTCACAATACGCTCCAATCGTACGTTGTCTACTGTATAAACAACTTGTAGTGCCACTACACTAAGTTCACAGTTATTTGAAGCCTGACCTTTATCTTCATATCTGTCTATTTGTTAAAATAACTATAAACTGTTTTTTATCTACTTTAAATACAGTTCAATTTGGCTTAAAAGTAATGTTTTTACCTTCGATAATTTATGTAATAGGGAGAGGTATAATTTAACATCAGAGGTAAAATAACATTGATGTCATGTCATGTACCCACTTATTAACAAACATTTCACTTATTTCTGAACTATTTATTATTGTAAAGATCTTATTATATGTTAATAATACAAGGTTATAAAAGGGGCACGAGTGACCAGGACCACATAAATCAGAAGAATTTAAACTCCGTCTGCGCAAAGCTCAAGAGGATATACTCGTGAAGCTCGCCAGTAGGAGCCGATAATGTAGAAAGTGCTAAAAATATGTTAGCAAAGATACCTTGAGAATTGTGAGGTACGTGCTAGAAAATACGGTATAGTAACGTTGTTTTCACCTGATGTAGTAGAAATATTATTATAATTTCAGTGCTTATTTTATGCAACCAACGTTACAGTTACAGTCGTGATAAGCTGCTTACCTTTCGTTAACCGTTACTTGTCTTCTTTTTTTACGAAATGTATGAAATGATGGAATTTGATGGAATAAGATGAAATTGCTCCACCGGTGATTAGTGGGCATTTTAGCCAGTTACGGAATGGCTGCATCTACGGTTGGCGAGTATTTCAGCCAGAGTCAAGTAATTAACAGCAAGAGGTAATTTAATAAATATACACAATAAATAAAAATGGGTGATGAATATAAAATAAAGATGGCGGATGATTCCGATAAAAGATTTTACGTTTTTGTATCTTTCTTTGGAATGGTTTCTACATTTAAAAATTCCGTAGAAAACCTATTCACATTTCCTCTGTAATATTTATTATGGATGATAATTAAAAGGTCGAAATATTTTAATGCCATTTAAGCACTTACTTTCGAAATAAGTGTAATGATGCCTTACTTTTTATGAAGGTGTAAAAACAGTTTACTTGTGTGCTGGATCCCATACAAAACTGTCGATACTACCGTACTGATTTTATTCTTGGCAAAATAAGTATAATGACGACCTCCTTATAAAGAGTTTACCGACATTCATACTGCATCAGGCTGACGAGCCCACATTAATATTTTTTATCATTACGCCCTAATGGCCGCAGATATGATTGCTTCATAACGCCCCGGACAGATTGGGGCGCCAAAACACACGCGACCATGTTTTTGCTCATACAAAACAAACTCTATCAACTCATTGAAAAGGGTCATTCTTCAACAAAACGTCATTGAAAAGGGTCATTCTTCAACAAAACGTCATTGACGACGCTTGTAAATTTTGCAGCGTGGTCACGTGGATTCCACCTTAGAAATTCAATCTTTATTTTTATTCGCATAGAGTTCATTTTGGTATTGGCTAAAAGTTTGACGCCTCAAAATGCCAGGGGCTTTATGCCAAAAATGAAATTGTAACGATAACTGGCTCGCACCGAGCTGTGCCCAACGATAAGTGTTATAACGGAGGTTCTGCCGGTCGGGCTATGAGAGTAGCGGATCAGAAGTCAATGATCTGTTACACATGTTTTATATACATCATCATCATCACGCCTGTATTCCCCGAAAGGGTAGGCAGAGGTGTACTGCAGTGCGCCCACACTTTGCCAATGTATTTTGGGCCGAATGTAATAGGGGGCGAGCTTATGCCATTATACTGGGCACGTTCTCCCTCAATGCGAGGGAGTGCGGGTTGGTGAACTTCGCACACTTTTCTATAGACGTGCAGGTTTGCTCACGATGTTTTTCTTCACCGTTCAGCAAGTAGTAATCATTGTTGTAAAATGACATTCGCACATGAAAATTATGTCAGAGGTGCGGGCCCGGGATTTGAACTTGCACCCCTTACGTTCAAGGCGGGCGTTCTTGCCCGCGAGGCTACCACTGCTTTTTCTAAATAATATTTTGTACTCATGTTACCATTATATAAAATGTTTTTTATTAATAACAATAGCTATGCTTTCCGGTTATTTGATGGCACTTTTAAAACATTTAATAACACAAACCCTGGGCAGAATTCTGTTCTTCATTTTCTACAAAATTATATTTTTTTAACGGAAAAATTATGAAGAATGGTTGCACCTGCGATTAGCGGGTGTTTTGACAGTGTCAAGTAATTAATAGCAAAAAAGCCGAGCAACCAAAGTACGCAGGTTCAAACCCTGGCTCGCACCTGGGTTTCATGTGCGAATCTCATTTTCATCTGAGATTTTCACTTGCTAACAAACATCATGAGGAAACCTGCACGTCTGAGGGAACTTGACTAGTCCTCGATAGATGTGTGAAATCTGCCAACCCGCACCGGGCCAGCGTGGTGGGCTATACCCCAAATCCCCCTCGCATTGAGGGGAGGCCCGTGACCAGCAGTGGGACTTTAAAAGGGCTGTAGTAGTAGTAAGGTAATATAAGCGTAATAATACTAGTGCTGTTTTGTTGTTATTTTTGAGCGACTCAATGCGACATAATCTGTGACATAATTTTTGTCTTGGCGCACATGCTAGCAAATGTTAGTTTGATATCAGAATTATTTGTTAAAATTAAAATAACTTCTCTTTTGTACTTCATTTTCATTTCCATGGCCCAACCATAGACAACATCTTTATTAGACTCCTGTTAAATTTCAAAATGGTTCAAACGCCACACAGCATTAAGAACATTATGGCAACGTTATGCATAATATTATCTATCTTGAAACGGAGTATGGACTTACTTCGTTTCGTTTGGTCATTTGAAGACTTTGAATTGAGAACCTCAGTAAAATAATACTATGGACACACGCGTTCCAATATGGTTCCAAGTGTCAAGTAAGTTGCAAGAGAATTCACTCGCCGTAGTTTGTAAAAGGAAAAATATTTGCTGACACCAAAACGAACTGTACTGACTGATAGAAAAACCTAACTCTTCAACGAAATTTCATTGACGGCGCAAGCAAATTTCACAGCGTGGTCGCGTTGCTTTTACCACAGAAATTAAATCTTTATGTAGATTTATATAGAGTCGTTTTTTGTATTGGAATTTTATAATGAGCGTAAATGGGGGTACGCCACCTCATTACAGTTATATTTGATTTTTAAAAGGAGATAACCTGACTTTTTCAAGTAAACCGAGTATCGATGTATTTTCTAAGAATATTTTACAAGCTCCGCTCTCGGATCCAATGAATACCTGATCAGGAGCGAGGGTGTCAATTGAGGAGAGTATTGAGTACAGCAGCGCCGTGGCCTGGACTTCGTTCTGAATGTAAATATATACGGAGATTTAAAATGTAAAACATAAATCGACTGATCAGAACACACTTGGGGTCAGTGACAAAAATAGAAACAGATTTGAGAGCAAAAGAGCAGAGTTTCTTGAACTTTCTTCTCCATAGAAAATGCATTCCAAATGGATTGTAGCGATACTATTATATTTTTTGTTACAAGCTTTATATTAGCTTGCAACGTATGTATGTCCGGGTGGAATCTTGCAACTGAATTTTAAATCAGTTATCTTTAACCGATTGAGCTTAAATTTGGTATACACGCTTACTTTGGATGACAATGCATGCTTAGCTATGTGACGTCCAAGATGGCGGAATAGTTATTTTTTCTGCACTACCACAGTAAAGGTATCAAATGAAAGGGCTTGCTGAGGAGAACACGAAAACTAAGGGCAAATAAATAAAAGCTTGTTTATAAATACTATAGAGCCATAACTATAGAGCCATATCTCCGTTTATAACCATGTTCTTTCTATGAGTCACTATGATCCTTTAATTCTTTCAACAAATCCCCACAACTTATTCAACCAGTCCAAACCCTGATCTACATCGCGCCGGCCATTACTCACCGCTAACTGAACACACTGTCATCGTGTCACAAACACTAGCTTTATTTCACTACATTTCACGACGTATCTCCACTAGACTGTGTTAGCACTGACAGGTCTTGAGACGGTGCGACACTTGAGATAAATGTTTTAAAATATTTTTTTTACTAAGAAAATATAAGTTCCAGTATTTGCTCTAAGACTTAAAACCTCCATTATTAATGGCATTTGTAACCATAGGACTAATCCACGTGTCAGTCAAGACTTTTCATGTTTCTAGTATTTGTATTTTTACATTTGTCTGCGCTAGGCCTGCTTAAAGTTCAATAGCTCCTTAACAACATCACAATTTAGGCTATCACCAAATCTTTCTACCTAATTTTCTACAATTCCGTAAACAAATCTTTTGTGTATTTACCAGTCCTGTTACTACTAACTAGTTATCATAAATATTTAATCTATTTTTCCATGTTTAGTATTTTCGTGTTTGTGGTGTTCAATACATTTTATATTATGTATGTTTACTCAACTGTAAACAATCACCTCAAAATTTAATACCTCATTGTTTTGTAAAGTCTCACCCATCCACCGACCAAGTGTTGTTGGCTCTGTTGTTGGCAAAATCATCGACTAAATGCGATGGAGGCGATATCCTTTTAAATAGTGAAGTGAAGTGCAATAATAAGATAAGCAAGGAGGTAAGGGTGGAAGGCTATTGCTCTACTGTTTAAATCATTTCTAACAGATATTTCGGGACAACCAAGATACAAAGCGATCCTACTCCATCTTGTCATGGAGTTTCTTACCCCTTTTTTCCATAGAAAATGCATTCCGAATGTGTGGTAGAGCTATACATTATATTTTTTTGGTTATGCACGATTCATTGGTACTAGAATTGGTTAGGTGAAAAAGAAATCGATTCTGTTTCTAATTCTACTTTAAATGGGAGTATCATCACAGACCCAATTGGATGGATATCCTCCAACGCTAAGATAAAGCCTCTAAACTCCAACAAACACGTGCACAAATTGAATCACACATCCAAAGTCTGAACAACATGTAAAGTCAACATGCAAACTCGGCGTGTAAATATAGTTTTAAAATCAGCATCCAGGTAGGATGAATAATTCAGACGGTAAGGCGCATCGCTCGCTCCTTCAATATTAAATCTTTGACATAGATGCACTGGAAACAATGGGCGTATAGGAACAGACGAAATTGGAACGATACTTTAGCTCCTGTCGTAAAAAGCAAAATGGATATTTCAAATTGTAATTAGCAGCGAAATGTTACGCAATATCCGTAGAATATGACACGGTGTTGCAAAAAGTTTATGAATGATAGTTGTGTAGGATTATAATAGCATAAAGGAATCCTAAGAACTAGAACCTTCCTATTTCCAGCAGTAAAGGCATCTTTCAGCTAATAAGCAGACAAGACTTAAGTACTGCTACTCTTAGTTGATCCGGAAGTGTTCTGTTTTGGGAGGCCGAAATCTTTAAATCCACTGATTTAGTGCTTTAGTGCAGTTTTTTAAGGTCCACCTTCAAAAACCACGTGTTTCTTAATTAGTTTCCTTTTCAGCTGACCGTTATATATACTTACCTCATTAGAATTTTATATTAAACCACATTTATTTATTTAGTGCATCATGTTTTCACAACATCTGTGGTTAATAATCTGTTTCATTAAATTCATTTATTTCATTTAACCTTAAGCTCTTTTGAGAGAAATGTCAGCTTCTTCATCGTATCCCTGGATAATCTCACAAACAATAGCCACGTTTCACCGCCCGCCTGCGCTGAGTTGAGCTGTAGCGATATCAACTCAGAGCTAAGCATTCAAACGCTCATTTATTTACTGCATTGTGCTTTCCACTCGTGAATAGATTCCGTAGTAGAGACGAGGGTTTGAAGTCGTATTATTGTGGCTTGATAAATATTGATAGAATGTTATAATCAATTGACAGCATTACAATGCATCTACAAATCGTTTTTACTACAAAAAAGCTGAAAAATATATTGATAAAAAGTAAGTGTAAGTGACCTGGGGCCCATTTTCGTTTGATAGACATCAATCTCTATTAGAGATATGTCGAAACAAAAGAATCAGAATCAGAATGTTTTATTCATGTAAACCAATACAGACAGCTATGAATGTTCAGTAAGAAATAAATAATAATAATCGTATCTCTACCACCCATCCGGAATGCATTTCCTATGGAGGAGAAAGAAGAAATTCTATAGTTGCTTTTATCCAAAAAAAACGCCGAACCGTGCGTATTTTTTCATTTTATTTCAATACTAGCTGTGCCCGCGACTTCGCCCGCGTGGACTTTAGGGAGATTACCCGGAAATATGGGTATTATGTTTTTCCCGCGGAACCCTAATGCTTTTTCTAAAATTAAAGTAGCCTAAGTTACGCCCTGGAACGTCAGCTATCTGTCAGTGAAAGTCCCATTGAAATCGGTTTAGCCGTTTAGAAGTTTACCTCAAACAAACAGACAGACAGACAAAAAAAATTAAAATTGCGTTTTCGTTATAGGTATCGTATATACTTTCATACGCATTTGGTAAAAAAGTGTTATTTTGATATTACAAACAGACACTCCAATTTTATTTATTTGTATGTATATGTATGTATGTATGTATGTATGTATAGATATGTCGCATTTTTGATAATGCGAACATGCGAGAATTGTTCCTGTACCAAATAATTTAAAAATCAAACAACATATCGCGATTGGTTTTCATTCGACAGATCAATATGGTTTAGCACAAACACGCCTATATCTAACAGCCAACAAACGTATTTCTGACTTTATGTCAGCTATATACAATTTATGTAAGCGTTCCTAGCTTATAATAGTGATGCAACAAGTAACCATTGAAAACTTACATCGTGACATCAATTAGCAAATAAATTTCACCTTCGATACCTGTTTGTATGCCTGCCAAAGTATAAACGTCGCTATTTCTATGTACATAGTTAATGAAATACCAAAGCAAACATTACAAATACAACCATTTAGATAATATCCATTAGAAGCGTTTTAATTGACCCATAACTGGATGACATACGAGTACATTATGGTGTCGCGTATCGTTAGCTAATAAATTAGGTCGCTACCTACATGCCTACTCTGTATATACTACTACTAATAGCCCTTTTGACGTTCAACTGCTGGGCACGGGCCTCCCCTCAATGCGAGGGGGATTCAGGCCATAGTCCACTACGCTGGCCCAGTGCGGGTTGGCAGACTTCACACATTTATCCTAGTCAAGTTCCCTCAGATGTGTGTTCCTCACGATGTTTTCCTTCACCGTTTCATAGCAAGAGATAATCTCGTATGAACATAAACAAATAAATAAAATTGGAGTGTCTGTTAGTATTATCAAAATAACACCTTTTACTAAATGCATTTGCATAATTCTATGTATACCTATAACGAAATCGCAATTAAATGTTTTTTCTGTCTGTAAGTTTTTTCAACTCTCAAACGGCAACAACGATTATGACGGGACTTTCACAGGCAGATAGCTGATGTTGCAGGAAGTGACTTATCCAACTTTTATTTAAACAAAAGAATTAAGATTCCATGGGAAAAAATAAAATCCATTTAATTCTTGTAGGTAATTATGGTTCCTTAATTCCGCGCGTATGAAGTGGCGGGCTTAGCTAATATAGTTTAAAACTAATGTTACATCAGAGGCCATCATCTTTTATAGGAGTAGAAATTTAATATGAACTGTCATAAACTGAAAGTAATATTAAAACAACACTGAGAAAGGTAGTAAGGGGGCAGTATAAGGGAAATATGGAAAAGTTGTGTTAAAGAGTGTTAAAAGAAAATTATTTGGGGGGCGCGTACATTTGAAAATATAAGTTTGTACCAGTGACGCATAATATTTATAATTCAGGGGCAATTCATCCTGATATTTTCCAACCCCTAAACCAACCCTTTAAGCCTCCCGCGCACTGGGGAGTTAACGTTCGCGCGTTTTTGTTGCCATAATAAAAAAAACCGGCCAAGTGTGAGTCGAACTCGCGCACGAAGGGTTCTGTACCATTATCTATAAAAACGGCAAATTAACCATCGTTTGTTGTATGGGAGCCCCCTTAAATATATATTTTATTCTGTTTTTTGGAATTTGTTGTTATAGCGACAACAGATATACATGATCTGTGAAAATTTCAACCGTCTAACTATCACCGTTCATGAGATACAGCCTGGTGACAGACGGACGGACGGACGGACGGACGGACGGACAGCGAAGTCTTAGTAATAGGGGTCCCGTTTTACCCTTTGGGTATGGAACCCTAACAAACTGTATTGACGTATAGAAAATGTTGATTGTTCAACTAATTAACACTGATAGCGCGAGCTAATATTGACGCGTCGAAGCGTGGCTTTTATCACAGAAATTCAATCTTTATGCATATTGACAAAGAGTCCTTTTTGGTATTGGCAAATTATCTGGTGCTTTTGACGCTCCAGTGTGGGAGAGGTTTAACGCAAGTCGGTTAAATTTTAAACACCAAACCAAACTCTGTGTTAATAAACATACATAAAAGTGTAGTCTTTGATCATAGACTAACTTTTCACGAACACATTCGATCTCTTGCTAAAGAATCGTTTCGACGTTTGGGATTTGTACTCCGCAACTGTCGGGACTTTAATAATGAGAATGTCATTAAGTTATTATATTGCACATTAGTTCGCAGCAAATTAGAAGCTAGTGCCTGCATATGGAATCCCCATGAGAAGTCGTACGCATTGATTCTGGAGAAAGTGCAAAAGGCTTTTCTACGGTACTTTTATAGACGAAGGTTTGGATACTATCCATATCTGTATCCTACCAAATTCTTATTGGGATGCCTAAACCTTAATTCCCTGGAAGTAAGGCGGGCGGTGTCCCAAGTCATAATGGCCTGCAAGACTCTTCTAGGTACTGTCGACGTTACTGATTTACATGAGAGGCTATTCCAATTGTTCGTGCCTAATAACTATTGTCGGGCAAGACGGCACAAGTTGTTTGCTGTGCCGCAGTGCCGCACGGTCGCTCGTGCGTTGTCCCCCATACCGCGCATGCTAACTGCGCTCAACGCCCTTGTGTGCCAAAATCCCGAGCTGGACTTATTTGCTGATGAATGGAAGGTGATAGTGTCAGAAAGTGTGAAGATGTGTGAGATGAAAGAGTGAAAGGTCTATCTGTCTTACCTTTTGTATTGTCTTACTTATTGTGTTACTGTATCATTAGTGTAAGTGGCAATTGTATTGCCGTTCTAATTGATTGATAAATAAATAAAATAAAAGGCTAAATATTAAAGATCATACAATACATATTGTAATATTGATAACTATGTTTGGCAAATAAATAATTCTGATTCTGGATTTCTTAAGTACGCCCCATCGCCCGAAATCCGTTTCTGTCCATTTCATTTCGTGGTGGAATGAACTGTGAGTCTAATCGGTTAATTTTTGTGATAGCGCGCGGCATTTGACGCCTTTGTGTGTGGACAGCTGTGGTCCGGAATATTCAGTCATGCTGGTAAATTCATAGCGGCACAGAATTTTCTAGGCGGTCGTTGCGGGACAAACTCGCCATATTTTATTAGTTAACTGGATTTTAGTTGAATAATTTAGTGTGCGGTGCGATAGGCAAATGAGCGGCTGAAGGGTTTCAGGGCTGAAACAGTGCAGATATAGTATAAGCTTGGTGGACTTTTTCATTACGTCAAATTTTAGTTCTAGCATAGTCACTATACTAGAAAAAACTGTTGTGTCTCGCGACATCGATGCACGAAGCTTTCGTGTAGTAGTCTGAACGTAGTCCACTCAGCTCACTTCACCGGGTGTTTGCGAGTTAATTCCAGCGTCAAGTTTTGAAAAAGACCATCACAAGTTATACTAAAAGGTTATACTAAACCAGCTACTGCCCAGTGCAGTGAGCTAAGCGGTCAATGCTCGAACCACTAACCCAAGCCGTGGTCTCATTGGTCTTCAATTTGATCAAGTTAATATAAGAAAAAGCACAGTTAGTATTTGATATTATATTATGAACATCAGGAGGGGATAATTTACGCTATTTGTTACAATTATAAAATATTCACGTATTAATTAATGTATATCACTTATTTTATTTATTGGAGGTAGGAAAGTAATTCACTTAATATAATTATGTAAGTAGGTCACCGCGCTTTTCGCTTATAATATTAATTATTGAGAATCAAAGGTAATAATTATAATTAGTGACAAAGGAACAATACCACGACCACTTCAGAATACGTGTTGCCTCGAAGACGGTTGCAAGGAGAAGAACGATACTTGCGCTCCCGCCAACTCGCCTGCTACATATTTGCCATCGCCATAGAGAACGTTGTGACGTTGACATCATGACAGCTGACATTTCATACTTGACATACAAGTGCGACAACATCAATGTGTGTGTGGCGGGACACCAAATATGTTATGTAATTGTCTTACTTTGGATACCTCAAACGTGAGAGAACAGGACTAAGTATGACCGCGTAAACATAAGTTTTATCCCTTTCAATTCTTAGATGTCGAGAAAATGACCTTACACCGAGCTATGTCCAGTACAAAAAGCTCGGATTGACGTCATTTTATCGATAATCTGACAGTTGAAAGAGATAAAACCCTTGTCTACACGGTTATGCTAAGCCTAATGGTAGGCAACAGTTTTGTCTTTTACAACTGTCAGATCTATCGAGCAAATGACGTCACATCGAGCTTTATCTGCCGTCCTTAGCACATAGTAATCATATGTGAAGGGTATCGATAAAATCGGTAGACACGACAGGGTTGAAGTTGTCGATAGTGTCATGCTTAGCGTGCAGATTCGAATTACACAACGCGGAAAATATCATGTCCATGAAATCCACCATTCACTGTAACAAATGCAGTGAATCTCGTCGGCGAGCCCGTCCCGGTGAATTAATAAAATTCTCTGGCTGCAGCGAAGCGGGCGTGATGAATGGAATGGATGCACGGTTGTTCTGTTCGCAGGTGTGTTGGCCACGGGTACAGCGGTGAAACTAACATTACGACCATCTCAAATTGAGTGTGTATGTGGTAAAATATGTTATATAGAGTGTGAGTGAAGTCCATAATAATACTTTACCGTTTGCACGTGTATCGGGTATACAACTTATATAAAAAATTGATTAATTTCGATCATAATTTTTCAATTTTTCTCTCGCCGCCAACTTTTAAAACCTAAAATATCTCTATTCCTAAGCTAAATGTTCAAGTTCTGTTTGGTTTGCATAGGGACAACAGTATACCAACGGCAAAGTTAAGTTTATCTCTCTATCCAGTTTATCTTTTCGTTAGAGCAATGGTCGTTTCATAGTTTAAGTACGGAACCCTCGGTGCGCGAGTCCAGCTCGCACTTGGACGGTTTTTTATGTAGATATTAAACAATCTTTGTGGACTGTAGTAGAGTTACTTGTACCGTTAATTCTTGTCGCAGTGTTACGGGCCCCAACTGACAGCTAGTCAGGCGAGTTAGCCGGCTATCTCTGAGAGACCTCTGTGGCGCCACATTGTTCTCGCCGCACCCGCCTTACATCCACCCATACAATCAAACGTTTATATGGCACATTAGCACAGACCTGACGCCCTCGCTCCAAGCGCGTGCGTCTAATTTGTAGCCAATATCAAAATGAACTGTATTAACTCGTAGAGAAGGTAGATTTTTAGGGTTCCGTACCCAAAGGGTAAAACGGGAACCCTATTACTGAGACTTCGCTGTCCGTCCGCCCGTTCGTCCGTCTGTCACCAGGCTGTATCTCGTGAATCGTGATAGTTAGAGAGTTGAAATTTTCACAGATGATGTATTTCTGTTGCCGCTATAACAACAAATACTAAAAAACCGAATAAAATAAATATTTAAGGGGGCTCCCATACAACAAACGTGATTGTTTTGCCGTTTAGATAATGGTACGGAACCCGTCGTGCGTGAGTCCGACTCGCACTTGGCTGGTTTTTAATGAAATGTCATCGTTGACGCGAGCGTATTGAGTTGACATGGTCATGTGACTTTTAATATAGATATTCAAGCCTTATCTATATAATTAAATTACATAGAAACGTCAGTTTGTAACGTCCAAAAAAACCTAAGTGCACTAAAAACCTAGAAATAACCTTATAATTCATTACATTTGGAGTAGGTGCCAATCTACGTCAGACTAGACAAATACACACATGAATTGGCACCGACTTCAAATGTAATGAATTATAAGGTTATTTCTAGCTTTTTAGTACATCTAGGTTTTTAAAGTCAGTTTTTGTTTTTTGTAAAAAAAAAATTCACGCTTTTTAGTGTCAATATTCGTTGAAAATATTCAATTATTATCACCTCATAACAACCCTAAAAAAGTAAATATTTACCGCCAAAAAAATATCTCAAACGGCTGAACCTATTTTGACGGGTCTTGTACTGGCAGATAGCTGATGAATTGATGATACAAGAAGTAACTTAGATTAAATTTATTTTATAAAATCAAATTTTTATATTGTCCTCTACGTTCCGAACGATACAATATCAATAAAAAAACCAAGAAAAAATTTCAAAGCAACCGCTTATCTCTCAGTAGCCTTATCATTTAAAATTTAAAGCCATATTATACACTTTAGTATACAATAACTAACACACTGCACAATTTATCATGTCACGAAGATCTAGTTGATATAAATTATCCTGAGACGCGCCGTGGAGGTGACAATTCACCTAACCCCACCAAAACCAATTAATTCATTGCGTGAACTGAATTGTTTGAGGATAAGAAAGTTTATGGCGAATATAACTTTTGCCTTATAGCCTCCACTCCACAACACACTGGGGCGTCAAAAGTCAGGCGTCAAAAATCAGGCGTCAAAATATTTGCCAATACCTAAACGAACTCTGTATAGATATACATAAAGTCTGAATCTCTGTGGCAAAAGCCTCATGCGTCAAAATTTGCTGGCGCTGCTAATATCAAATACATTATCACGCCTGTATTCCCCAGAGGGGCAGGCAGAGGTGCGCTGTAGTGCGCCCACACTTCGCCGATGTATTTTGGTCCCAATGTAATAGGGGGCGAGCCTATTGCCATTATACCGGGCACATTACCCCTCAATACGAGGGAGATTTGGGCATAGTCCGCCACGCTGGCCCAGTGCGGGTTGGAGAACTTCACACGCCTTTCTATAGACGTGCAGGTTTCCTTACGATGTTTTCCTTCACCGTTCAGCAAGTGGTAATCATTATTGAAAATGACATTCACACTTGAAAATTATCTCAGAGGTGTGATCCTGGGATTTGAACTTGCACCCCTTACGCTCAAGGGCGTTCTTGCCCGCGAGGCTACCACTGCTAATATCATTTAGCCAGTGTCTATACGGTCCGTTTTGGTCACGCGAGCAACTACGCCCCAGTGTGGGAGAGGCATAGAGTACCAAGAGAACCCATATTGCCTCCGCCCTTGCGTATGGCTCTGCGGCATTTTTTTTACGTTTATCTGACATCCGCCATTGTAGTTACCTGTAGTATATTGTTTGAAACCTTAGGTACTTACTTCTTCTTTTTTTACGAAATGAGTTAAATGATGATATTTTGATGGAATAAGATGAGGAATTCCGCGATATGCGGTATTTACGGCAATGTCGAATAATTATAGCAAGGACAATAAATACACATTTTAAATAAAAATGGATGATGACAGTGATAAAGATGGCCGATGAATTCAGGTACTTACTTGATCCGGCAACTACATAAGACAACTGCAACGGCGATTCAGATAAACTGGAAACTGAAAGGAAAATGTCGATAGGGCGTCTCCGTTTCACTCTATAGTGGGACGCATTATGTTTATTGACATTGTCGATCTTGAATTAGCAAAAATGTTGACAGATGTGTATTGACGACCCACCGTGCCCAAGACTTAATAATCCAAACCGAAACTATGATATTACGAACCTTTTTTTTTTAACATTTGGAAAATGCATTGACGCATCCCCGCTCGCTAAGGGGTACGAACGGGATATGTCGGGCTCAGCAACAAGAGTTGCCACTACCGACTAAAAACCACATGATACGCCGCCTTCCTCGGCTAGTGATGGAGCGCGGGACCGCTCGCGCATTCTCCGCAGCCCCCACCGACAATGATATTACGAACCTAAAACAACAGGTATTATAAGTAGGGAGTCTTACCACTACCTCTTAAAGTGTTATGTGTATTGTTATATCAATATTAACTGTCAATTTTTGACTTATTAAGTACTAAATTAACTGTCAAAAACGGAAAGTAATATCATGAATACTTCTGCAAGACAGGTAGTGGTGAGGGAACAGGCAATATAAACAGGTATCTACAGACACCTTGTGTCGACGTTTAGTAACAAGCCAATACCATATTCAGTGTTATTTGAGAAAATTGTGGTATACACGTCTTTTATAAATATATATAGGGCACGACCACGTTGAGCGGTTAAATCGCCATTTGAAATTTGCTTGAACAAATTGAATTTCATGCAGATATTCGTGTCTTCACAGATAATACAATACTATGCGATTCGTGCGTTTTTTATCTGCTAAGTATTAAGTAATTTAATAGGAGGTACAATCTATCTACAGACTAATTGATAAGTTATTTTCCAGAACAAAAGATTTGTTTTCTGTGTTTAATTTAATATCCATAGTTTAAATGGGTGAACATGTTTATTACACAACAACAATTTTATTAAAGCTCCTATGAAGTTAAATATTGATTATTTCATTATAATATATTAAGATATAGCAGTGGTAGCCTCGCGGGCAAGAATGCCCGCCTTGAACGTAAGGGGTGCAAGTTCAAATCCCAGGCCCGCACCTCTGAGATAATTTTCATGTGCGAATGTCATTTTCAACAATGATTACCACTTGCTGAACGGTGAAGGAAAACATCGTGAGGTAACCTGCACGTCTATAGAAAGGTGTGTGAAGTTCACCAACCCGCACTGGGCCAGCGTGGTGGACTATGGCCCAAATCTCCCTCGTATTGCGGGGTAATGTGCCCGGTATAATGGCAATAGGCTCGCCCCCTATTACATTGGGACCAAAATACATCGGCGAAGTGTGGGCGCACTACAGTGCACCTCTGCCTACCCTTTCGGGGAATACAGGCGTGATGATGATGTATTATATTAAGATTAGTATAATTAAAATACTACTGTATTAATTTGCTGACACGTGATATGTAACTGTCAGTAACTGTCAGTATAGCATTCACTTGACTAAAATTCATCATATCCTTCGTAAGACCAAGTTTCCCAACTAAAATTTTCTAAAATTATACTACCTGCCACAAACTAAAGTAAAAACAGTTACCGTCAGACATTTGACATATTTATATAATTTATTGTTACAGAGAGATGGCGCCAGTTCAGCCAGCAAGCGTGGCCAGCACGCTACATCCACACGGGCCCTAACAGCGTACCACGCACAATATTCGCGGCGTTTATTAGTGATTTCCCAAAGGTTCCGTGCACACAGCCCGTGGGATTGTTGTATTGTCTACCGAAGCCCTTTTGTACGAGTTTGTATATACTTACACAAGTGTGGTTTCACTTTAACGCGAATTCAATACTAAACGTTGTGTAAAGCTTCTTTGTTCGAACTTCGGTTAGTTCTTGGGATGGATGTCATTGTGTTAAGTTCGGAAAGGTTTCCTTTTATTAACTTCCTACTGTCATTTTTATATGAGTTGAAACTTAGACGAAGATGTTTTAATATAACGTGATATAAATAAGCTAATAATTAGCAGTGGTAGCCGAGTGGTCGAACGCACGCTTTGCAATCAAAGTGCGCAGGTTCTATCCCCGGCTCGCACCTCTGGGTTCCATGTGCGAATCTCATTTTCATCTGAGATTATCACTTGCTAAGAAACGGTGACGGAAAACATCGTGAGGAAACCTGTGTGCCCGGTATAATTGCAATAGGCTCGCCCCCTATTACATTGGGACCAAAATACATCGGCGAAGTGTGGGCGCACTGCAGTGCACCTCTGCCTACCCCTTCGGGGAATACAGGCGTGATGATGATGTATGTATTATGTATAAATAAGCTCATACCCGTTGTGGCTACTAGTAGATGCCTTAACGTGATTTCTAAATATGAAGCTGTTTTATTTTTAATTTTTATTATGTGTTAAAATTGCTTATTAGGCACTTAATAGTCCGTCCGTTCAGTATTGTATTATTTATGTATCTCAAGGGAAACCTATTATTTGCCTTACTTTATGTTAAGATTTCTTAGGTTAAGTTCTCAATGTTACGCTGTTGGTTTTCTTAATAAAATAAATAAATAAATATGAAGCTGTTGCAGTGTATTTATATTTAGAAGTCATTTTAAGGTCTTTCGTAGTGTGAGTGATAATAGGTACCTATTACTTTAATAACACCAAAATACAGGGGTGTTTCATAAGCCCGAAAGAATATTATGATATTTGCATAAATAACGCTATACAGCGTGGTTCCCGTTTTACCCTTTGGGTACGGAACCCTAAAAAAAGAAATAAAAAAAACTGAACGCAATATAAAGCAATTAGCGACTAATGAATGTATCGAACGGGTGGGCGAGGCTACTATATACAATGCTGTGTAAACAGGAACACCGCAGACAGCCAGCGGAACGTTCAATTACATAAACAAAGAATGTAGAGCACAACTCTACAACACTAACTGTAGTTTTCACTTAGAATTAAATAAAGAAAGCAGTAACAACGATTTAATTCAAGTTCTAACTTAATGACAGGAGATAGTAATAAATTAATGGTACAAAAACTTTTTAAAAACAAGCTTTTATTTAATTGCCCTTAGTTTTCGTTTTCCTTAGCAAGCCCTTTCGTTTGATACCCATATTGTGGTAGTGTAGAGAAAATAACTATTCCGCCATCTTGGATGATCTGCCATATTGGAATTATAATGACGTCACATAGCTAAGCATGCATTGTCATCCAAAATAAGCGTGTATACCAAATTTCAGATCAATCGGCTAAAGATAACTGATTTAAAATTCAGTTGCAAGATTCCACCCGGACATACATTGCAAGCTTGTAACTTGTAATAATAATAAAATACATTATCACGCCTGTATCCTCAGAAGGGTAGACATCAGTATACTGCAATGCACTAACACGTCATTCATGTATTTTGGTCCCAATGTAATACGGGCGAACCTATTGCCATTATATAAGGCACATACCCCCTCAATACGAGGGAGATTTGGGCCTTAATCCACCACTCTAACCCAGTGTATGTACGTGAACTTTACACGCCTTTCAATAGTCGTGCAGGTTTCCTCACAGTGGTCACCTTCACCGCGATAATCATTACCGAAAATGACATTCGCAAGTGAACTCCGCATAAAGGCATGCTGATGTATTTAAAGATAGTTAGATAGATAACTCTTTATTGTTCCAACTCTCAAAGTAATACAAACTATACGTATACGATATAAATTACTATTATTTTAGGATTATTTATTCATTATGATACATTTACAAACAGACATATCAAATTGTATTTATTTGTATGGATTTACTAAGGATTCACAGATACAGTATAATACATAAAACAAAAGAAGATCTCCCCACGCTCAATGCAATAGGTCCCTAAAATACTGTTATCCTCAATTATTTATCGCTACCCGAGCAAATAGCACCTCGAGGGACCACGGTACTATTGTACTACCCTCCTTGTGTACCCGCTTGCTTCTCTAATACCTATGTACTTGAATTTGCCACGTAAATTTATCATCTTTACCTAAATACTTGTCTAATGAGAATAGATTTGCAAGGACAGGGGCCTCACCACCACCCTTAAAGCATTGTTGTTTTTGCAAGCACTGACTGTAATTTTTTGGCATATGTTGTACTGAGTTAACTGACAAAAAAATTAAGTAATATTTAGACCATTACTGCAAGACAGGTAATGGGGCTGTTGGTAAATAATAAAAAAGCGTTTTAGAGTCGTGGTAAATCTACTGTTCATATATTTTTCCGGCCCTAGCAGACTATTGTAAATTTATTTAACGTCTTTAAAGTATAATTACTTTTCTAGATAAATGGGTATAGATTCACAATGTCTAACCCAGAGATGCTTTATTAATGAATTCGGATCAGAGTATTTTATTCACATAAACCAATATAGGTACTTATGAATCTTTAAACAAACAAAACCAGATACACACTGGCTAAATGAGTAAACAAGATCGACTCCCCCTGCAAAATAAATCTGAAAGATAGTTTTATCTACATAAGAAAATGCACGAAGTGAAAACAAAACTCTACATCGACCTTCAGGAGAGCGAACTAAACGTAAACCAAGATAACACAAACAAACGAACTTCACCGTAAAATCGGACGACTACTGCACATACACAAAGACACTTGTTTATAACAGTCCCTAAAGATCTGTGATTGCTGTGGTGAAGGCCACATTCCGTCTACCATTGAATCACTTAATATTCAACCTTGTTCCACTATATTTAAAGTGTACAAACATGTAAAAAGTGTGTGTGCAATAAGTACCGTTTTACTATTCCAAGCACGAGCTGGTACGCGACACGGGGAAATAATAGGGGGTGGTTCCTAATGACCTTTGGTCTTTAAGATAGTGGTGCACAAAATCGGTCTCGGTTTTGCAGTTCTTGGTTTTGAATTTTTGCAAGACCGCTTAGTTATAGCATTGCTAATCCAGTGGTGTTAAAGTAACCTATAAATCTAAGGAGTAGAGTAGATTTTTTAGTGAAATAATTTTCTGAATAGTTAATAGTTTAAAAGTTTCTGTTATTGGAAAAAAGGACCCATAGAATTTCTTGCCCATTCTTCTCCATAGGAAATGCATTCCAAATGGGTGGTAGAGATACTATTATTATTATTTATTGACGATTCATAAGTGCCTGTATTGGTTTACACTTTACATGAATAAAAAAATCTGATTCTATAATGCTGCAGTAAAGAATTCATGACTTTCTTTAAATGTACAGCTAAATGATTTACAGGGTTTCTGTGAATATAAATTTAGAAGACTGCAGCTTGGGACTGATTGAGCGTAGACCGCTGGGCTAACTGTACCAGATGGTTACAGGTCCGACTCTTGTCAACGCGAAATTTCGGTATTGGCCTTTTCAGAATTTACACTAAGCTGGGAGTAACTGGAATCGCCCCCAGCCGAATATAAGGTACTGAATAGTAAAAATATTGCTCAAATTTGGATGTTACCATGGGTAGGCGTTGTCTGGGAATAGCAGAAGAATCTATAAATAAAGAATGCGAAGTTTCGTTGTAAGTAAAAGACTGGAATTTCGGCAATTTTCAACCTTAAGTGCTTCAAGTTTGTAATAACGTCTTAAGGTCTCGGTATTGCTAAAATACAAGATCAAGATCAAGATTTTATATTGGCAGCACTATGCTAAGGGCCGATGTAAATTCCTTAGGGAAATAGTTCCAAGGTAAAGGCAAGTACTGTGAGAACTGTTTACGCCGTTGTCGATTATGACTACTGTTGAGTACGTAGTGGCTATTGCCTACGAAATAGCCTGATTGTATTGAAACTTTCTAATGGCTATTGGTTCGGTATTGAGCCCTGATGCCAGATTTTCGCTTGATAGACATCAATTTCTATTAGAGATACGGTCGAGGTCGAAAAAAAAACGTCAAATTGGCCGATTTTTTTCGACATATCTCTTTGGAGGTCTACGGAAGACCATCACATTAACGTGATGGTCTTCCGTACGCGATACGCGCGTGTACTAATCACAGGCACTAATTATTCATTTTGAATAAAATATCAGTTATTAAAATAATAACGGGTAAATATTAGAATAAAAAAAATTGTTCATGAGGCACGTAGGTTATATTTTATATGAAAAGCGCCATCTAGTGAAATAGTCTTGAACTAGAACGAATTACTTTGTACACCGGTTGTCCACCACAACCACATAGGTTGTCGTTGGTTGACAAATGTATCGACAGATGGCGCTATACGTTATTATAAACCAACGTAGAATTACGCGTACTATATTTGCAATTAGGATAAGCAGAACCTAAATGATCTAAGTAATTATACTAATTGTATTTTAATTAAAAAAATATATATATTTTCATGCTATTTGGGTTTAAATTATTTTAATTAAACGGATATATTCTTCACAAATAGCACGCGACCGCAGTTTGTGAAGGGTGAAAGGAGAGTCGTTTGCTCGACGCAGAAATAGGTCAAAAAGTATTTTTCGATATAACTGATATAATATAAATAATACATAGGTCATATCTTTCTTATTTATACAAGCAGGTACTTACCTATTTAGATTGAAGGATAATTACTAATCGACTCCCAAATTATGTATCTACCAACTTAATATATCAAAATTATGCATGTAATGGGCAAACACATACAATTTTATCATTTGCATCTATATATTTCTTATTAAACTTAATATAGAGTCTCTACTTGCACATCTCGTATGGACGCTAGAGATAGCACAAGCCAGTCCCGGATGACAGGAGTTCCCTACTAGGAATCCCCGACTAGACAAGTTGCTATTCATCTTAGATGAGGTACTCAACATATGGTATTATATTTTATTTTCGACTGCGTTTGTTTTAAAGTGCTCAATTAGTTGTTATGATTTACTCTTTGTTTACCAATAAAAATATAAATAAAGTTAGTGTCCAATTGGGAATTAGTCGTTGTTTATATTTAATTACGTCAAAGCTTTTTTCCTAAAAATAAAATAGTGTGAAATAATAACAGAATAAAAGATTTAAGAAAATACTCAAATACTCCTAGTTAGTTATCTATTTTTCTAATTATATAGCTGTAGGTAAACCATACGTTTAGAAGGCTATCCAGTCGATTAGGTACTGCCACTTTGTACTATATTTGACGGATAATTCAACTGCCAATAATTTTACTCATTAGGTGTCTAGTTATTCAAAACTTTACCTGCAAATTGAATATCGGCTATTTATTGTTGCATTTTTTTATATTTTCCATTTTATTTATTAAATTAAAAAATAAGGAAAATAAAAGTTTAGGTAGATTTGATACTCGCATTTACTTGCCTTTCGTTAATACTAAGAAACCCTTACAAAAATATTATAGGTATTTCAATAAAAACTTACATAAGTTTGGCGACTCCTGTCCCAGTTCAGGCAGGTTCAGTCAACCCCTGCTTCCCGGTTGCAGGCACTCCCGCGCCGCCGCTCAACTGCGCAAACGCAACCTAGGCTGCTACATTGTCAAGGTAAGGTCTCAGTACATACTATTCTACATCGATCCTATGTTTGAATACTTTGTAAATTAAATTAGAATTTCTGCTGCCCGTTTTCACAAAATTAGGAGATGCCTTGACATGATGCCTAAATACTAAGCATCCTAGTTGCAGTGTATTTATATTTAGGCTTCACCTTATTAGGTGAAGCCTAACTGCAACTACTAGTGTGCATCATCCATGAAAGCTTTGTCGAAATGGATTTTTTAAATTTAGCAATAAAACTAATTTTTAAATTATTTTTGTTTCTATAAGTGCTTTGATTATAAACGAGTCATAGGTATAACTGAAATTAAACCGAATAATACAAAATATAGGTAGATAAGTAACTACTTACTTAATAATAAAACATATTTACAGGATAAACCCATAAAATATATAATCCATATCTACATATTAAGTAGCGACTAATAATTCCCAATATCAACGCCCTTAATATACTGGGGCGAGCGAATTCACTTAAAGAATTTTGGAATGTACTCTGTGCTAATATACATAAAGATTGATTTTCTGTAGCAAAAGCTACGATACAACGCGACTAAATTCTCTCACATGAACAAATCATTTCGATGAAAAATGAGCTTTTTCTAACAGTTAACAGCTCTACAGCTTCTACAGCTCGTTTTGCTATTAGCAAGAAATTGATCGCGCGCGCCTATTTGCGCAGGAATTTATGTACTTATTGGCTTGCTTAACATTTTACAGTGTCTCAGACTTCTCAGAAAAAGATAACAAATAATTTGTTATTCGAAATTTGACATCCAGTCTAAATCTAATCCTGCATTATCAACCTACCTACTAATTTATCAGGGATATTGACTTGGGGCGTAACCAATTACTAAAGGTATCGAGTAGGTAGCCAATTACCTATCATTAGTTAGTACAAGATAACATGTCCAAACAAGATTGGTATGTAGAGGATATTAAAATATTCAATTAAGTAGCAAACCATAGATTGACAATCAACCTCTACATAACAAATAATACACGACAAAATGATTGAATTAACACATCCGGGTGTTGAACCCGCAACCCACATGTCTGACACTAACTAGTTTCTGGGTTAACAGACCAAATCACCTTATACACTGTCAGTCTTAAATTATTTGATAATCAACCTCATTGCGCTCAAAGAGTTTGAAAAATAACGGTTCCATTTCCTCCAATCTGCAAAGCGATGGACAGACGATTATGGAATTAATGTCTCTTATTTATAAGACTACCTTTCCATTTTCAGATGCAATGCTTCATCTGTGTTACGTACATGATAATACTGTGCGGTGCGAGTCCTTCTGGTACTCGGGAGATCGCGAAAACCCACGAGAAACGATCCCTGTTTCGAGACGTAATCGAATCGTTACGCATCCGAGCACAATTACCTGAGGATTTCAATCAAAATGACAATAATCTTGCTCAAAACTACGACGGTTACAACTACGATACTGATCAATCTCACATGCCAAGCGACGCTGACTACACCCCAAGAAGAAACGATAGAATTGAAATGCCAGCAATGAAATATCGATTTCCTAAAAGCATACAAATCAACGACACTTATAACAAAGGCACAGCGAAACCGCAACACGAAATCGTCCTATACATAGATGATAAAACACAGACTACACAGAAACCTAAAAAGGAAAAACGACCCAAACCGTACGACAATAAAGTTGCAAATAAGAATGAGGATAATGCGGGGACAGAATCTCAGACTGAGAATAATATGCCTTTCACCAATAACATGGGCGGGCAGAGCCAAATCGGAAATCGAGAATCCCAAACGGTGATTAAACCAACAGTTATTGTAAACATCCGAGGTTCGGTTAATCATAAAGACGGTGAAATAAGACTCAACAGGAAACAGGATAATGCTACAAAATTCTACTCACCCCTAAACGTTTTCAACATAAACCAAGATGTCCGGTATCGAAAGGATGGGGGTGTTAGAAAGGGTTTTAAATCTGAAATCAAACATGATGTTGAGTTGCTTGATAATTCAGCTCCAAAAGACGAAGACACGATGACGTATGAGACTGCTACTTGGCAAACCGACAATCAAGATAACGGACCTAATAATTTCTTACAAATTATCTTGTCTATTTAATTTTATTTACGAACACGCTCAATTAAGTCAGTAAACTTATTTTAATGAAAACAGTAAAAGACTTAACTTTAAGGACTATTATACCCGTTTTCACGAATACTAGGCAACGACTTTACGTAATGTCTAAATATGTAGCAGTTTCCAGTTACAGTGTATAAATATTTAGGAATAAGGCGTGACCTAGTGTCGGAGCAAACGCGTACTAATTAAAAAAGAATATCTCGTTTCTTAACTGTAATGTGCTTTACTCTGATCTCGATACACGATCTTTTAAATGATACATTAAGATAAGTTTAGTGTAGGTCAAAGCTTTTAATAGTATGCTTATTACTTAGATGATCCATTCAATTAGGGCGTGCATAGTTTCACGAGCTGTTTTCTTTCAGTAAATAAATCATGATTTCACTATCAACATCACGGGCCGTACCACCACCACCCCTAATAGTATTTTTGTTTTAATGTTAAATGTCAAATTTTGACAGATTTTCTACTAAATCAACTGTCAAAAAGAAAGTCAGAAAAAGAAACATTAGAATCATTGCCGGAGAGATGGTTACAAGGGGACAGTAATTAAAAGTTACTTAGGAATTGTGTAAGTTAATTGTTTTATATTAGAGCAGTGGTAGCCGAGTGGTCGAACGTACGCCTTGCAATCGAAGTGTGCAGGTTCAAACCCCGGCTCCGCACCTCTGGGATTTATGTGCGAATCTCATTTTAATCCGGGATTATCACTTGCTATGAAACGGTGAAAGAAAACATCGTGACGAAAACTTCACGTCTGAGGGAACTTGACTAGTTTTCGCTAGATGTGTGAAGTCTGCCTACCCGCACTGGTCCAGCGTGGTGGACTATGGCCCGAATCCCCCCTCGCATTGAGAGGAGGCCCGTGACCAGCAGTGTGACGTCATAAGGGCTGTAGTAGTAGTAGTAATTATTATACGCATTACATCCATCCAGCATTGACATTACATTTAGTCATGGTCTCAATAAACCTTTCTAATGATACAGTCTTTGTATTCAACCTTACTCTCCGTTATTTAAATTAGTAATGTACCTATGTAACTAATACGTGGGTATATCCTTATTCAAAATCCTAGTAACCCTACAAATATTATAAATGTGAAAGTTTGTGAGAATGAATGGATGGATGGATGTTTGTTCCTCTTTCATGCAAAAAACAACTAAACGGATTTGAGGAGACTTTACAGTATTATTGTTTATCCATCAGAATAACATAAAGGCTATAATTTATAACGATATTAAATAATCTAAGTCTTCGCGGACAAAATCGGGTAGAAGCTACTTATAAATAAATATCGTAAGACAACACTTACTCATCGTATGACCCCAAACTAAGCAACGCTTGTTCTATGGGTGTTCACGCAGATTTCAATAACACCTACGTTTTTTATGTTATTTATTGGCCGCCAATTGTTCCGCAGATGTCAATAACACCTACTTTATTTATGTTCTCCACCTTGTACTGTATTATTTCTTCTTTTTCTTGTACTTATAAATATATTTTTCCTGCGCTTACGTCTTCATGTCTTATGTCGTATAATTTATGTAATGGCGCCCGGAACTCGCTAGTGTTGTCATACGGTCCTGACTAGTGATGTTCTAAGTTAGACGGCGTTAACAATGGGTATTATACAATGGACTGAGAGCGGTCCCAGTTACACTCAGACCAGGGCAAATTCCAAAAAGGCCAGTTTAGCTCCGTTATATTAACTATCTCCATCTCTTTCCATATTTGAGGGCTTTATACAATTATATCCTATTTTGGTCTAATGGTTACTGTGGTTTACCGTTGTCAACCCACACGGTGTTATCCAAAAATATAGTTATTAACCAGATTCCGTTCGAGTTGCTGTTTTTTTCTGAGATTGGTTTTTACGTTTTTTATTTAGTTAACGCTTGTGTTTTTCTCTGCTTACCCTTGCCTGAAGTCTAGGGCATGAAGGTCACACTATCGTCGTGGAGTTGCTATGACTTCAGAATTTGACTAGTTTAATGTATAATGTTTAATGGCTTCAAGGTGACAAGGTCTAATGTCTATACTGATCATATTTAAGGCACCATTGATAAAACTTGTTGTTTTTTATGGCAAAAATTAATGGTAAAAAAAAACTTTTTAAAAACAAGCTTTTATTTATAATTGCCCTTAGTTTTCGTGTTCTCCTCAGCAAGCCCTTTCATTTGATACCCATACTGTGGTAGTGCAGAAAAAATAACTATTCCGCCATCTTGGATGATCCGCCATATTGTAATTAGAATGACGTCACATAGCATGCATTGTCATCCATAATAAGCGTGTATACAAAATATCAGCTCAATCGGTTAAAGGTAACTGATATAAAATTCAGTTGAAAGATTCCACCCGGACATACATTGCAAGTTAATATAAAGCTTGTAAAAGAAATACCAACCGAATTGAGAACCTCTTCCTTTTGGAAGTCGGTTAAAAATAAAGTCTTAGCAATTCTACATCGATAATATCAGGGGACTTGAGGCTCAGGTGTGTATAGCAAACAATACTGCCATGTATTTAAAATGTTATTTAACTTATCAATAACCAATTTATATTCCAATCAATTTATCTGGACATGTCAGTCGGTATTAAATCCTATTTGCCAATAAGCGCTTACTTAATTAAATTCAACTTTATATCTCCGAATGGATTATGGTTGAAACGCAATGTACTTATGTTACAATACTAGTGAATTTAACCAATCGTGATGGACAGCATTGTATCTCAAAGTTCAAGTTCATGTTACGCATACCTAGCCAAGAGCACATTGTGGATTTCTTAAAATATTATAGAAACATTGCGTTTCATTTAGCTGACTTTATAGAACTCTGATCTTCTGGAAAAATATCTTACCTACAATTAAAGAAACAGTAACGATTTTTTTCATTCATATAAACTAATACAGGTAATAATATAGCCAATACAATAGGACTCTACCATCCATTCCGAATGCATTTCCTATAGTGAAAATGGGCAAGTTACTAAAGGTTAGGTTACTCTTTTCCGAAAGGTAAAAATGTTATGTTGTTTAATTTTTTTGCATCAGTCTTACAATACATACATGATTTTGAACAAAATTTTAAAATCAAGTAGAATCATATTTATTTTATTCATGTAAACCAATACAGGCACTTATAAATCGTCAATAAATAATAATAATAGTATATCTACCCATTAGGTAGAGACATTACATTGTATAGTCAGAGCCAAATATTTATAAAGAAGATGTTCGTACTCTGTTTGCATTATGTAAAAGGATGAACATCCCAGATTAACTACCAAATTTATAGATACGTACACAAATGGGTACAGTCAGAGACAAAGTGAACTATAGTATATAGAGTCAACATACCTAACTACTTTTAGGCATACTATCACTCTACATATAACTAACATCGTCCGTGTGTAATTAAATATGACGGAAGTAATAATAGAATGTCCAGAAGTTACTGTCAAAAATCTTTGAGAATGCGTTGCGCTCTACAAAAAAAAAGCAGTCATACTCCATCCGCGATGGTAACTTATTTGAATGTTGGGCGTCCAAATGTCACCGAGTAATGTCTTCCTGCCGAACGGCTATGGGCAAGGCCGCTGTTGCCTCCGTTCTAATGCCTTAAGTAGGCTACTTGTTGCAACATAACAAAAAAAATCTAGTTATACTATGTAGCAGTGGTAGCCGAGTGGTTAAACGCACGCCTTGCAATCGAAGTGTGCAGGTTCAAACCCCGGCTCGCACCTCTGGGTTTCTGCAAATCTCATTTTCATCCGAGATTATCACTTTCTAAGAAACGGTGAAGGAAAACATCGTGAGGAAACCTGCACGTCTATAGAAAGGCGTGTGAAGTTCACCAACCCGCGCTGAGCCAGCTTGGTGGACTATGGCCTGAATCCCCCTCGCATTGAGGGGAGGCCCGTGCCCAGCAGTGGGACGTTAAAAAGGGCTGTAGTAGTATCATTTTCATCCAAGATTATCACTTGCTATGAAACGGTGAAGGAAAACATCGTGAGGAAACCTGCATGTCTGAGGGAACTTGACTAGTTTTCGATATTTGTGTGAAGTCTGCCAACCGGCACTGGGTCAGCGTGGTGGACTATGGCCCGAATCCCCCTCGAATTAAGGTGAGGCCCGTGCCCAGCAGTGGGACGTTAAAAGGGCTGTAGTAGTTATACTCTATTAAGATCTCTATTTAACGACGGCTAGTGGTTTGAGCGTAGGCCCCTCGGCTCATTACACCGGGTGGATGCAGGTTCATGAAATAATCACGTCTTCTGAAGCATTGACACTGGGGCGTTAAAATTCGCGCAATCTTTGCCAATTCAAAATGAACACTCCGCTAATATCAATAAAGATTGAATTTCTGTGATAAGTCATGCTCCCACGCGTCAAATTACGCTCGTGCTGTCAATGTCATGTCATTAAAGGATGAACTTTATCTATGAGTCAATACAGTTCATTTTGGTAATGTTAAAAAATTCGACGTCTTTACCGTATTTAGAACTAATTGCGAGGAAGAACGCAAATCCTTTTTTAAAATTTTTATACGTTGATCACATAAATGTATCGTCAATTAAAATGGAAGATAGTGTAGTCGTAAAAATCCAGATCAACGCTCTACACTGCAATAAACAAAACGGTATCATTAATAAAATTTATAAAATATTGCTAATCCTCCGTTACGTGACATTTAAAGGATTTGTTTACACATTAGATTTGACTTTACAAACGAATAACAAAGACGATATTGTGTAAATTTATGTAACTACAGCAGCAGGTTCAGCATGGCCGTCTAGACATAAGATTTATCTTTTCCAACTGTCACTGTTTCCATTTGTCAAGAAATGGACACCACATCGAGTTTTTCTATTAAGCATTAATATAGATATAGTGTTTGTCGATGGAGTTAAGCTAAGCCAGCAGGTACCGACGACAGTAATAAAGCATCGTTTTACATGATATACCTATTATGACACCCGCCTAGTAAGCAAGGGGTGCAGGTTCAAATCCCGGACCTCTGGGATTTACGGATGTGCGAAAGTCATTTTCAATAATCATTACCACTTGCTGAACACCCCTTCGGGAAATACATGGATGATGATTTGTGGCTTCAGAGATAATTCCATTAAAATTATATTTTTTAAACTCTAAATGTCAAGGTTTCATAAGATTTTACTATGCATTCAGTAGATACAAAAGTGAGTTTTTTAAATCGATGGTTAATGGGAAAAATATATCTGATTTTTCTTCATTTAAAAATGTACGCTAAAGGAATAATGAAACAAGTGATTTGTGGAACTTCAACATCATAAAAATCAATACTGTAATAATGTGCTCCGGATATTAAAAGTCGTAAAATATAAACAATAATAAAACAGTCACTATACCACAGCATCAAACGATTTATGAAACTAATTCAGTATTCTAACATATTATGTGGTGTAACTGGGATCTTCCCAAGTCCATTGTATAGCGCCAATAGTAGAAGTGTTGCTTAGTTAGGAAGCATACGATGATGTGTTTTTTAAAGACATTGCTTCTTGAAAAACTTCATGATTCTAAATCAACGGAAAGTGCCCTATAGGTTTTAAGTCCCTTGCGAGTGTCAAAATATGCATCATCAACGGCCTTATCACTTGACTTTGTTGGCTTAGAAGTTTGATTGTTTTACAGCTCCAAGGATTATTTGATATAAATTACAACTTGACACGTACTGAGAAAAGGGTTCTTGAAGAACAGACAGACCACAAAGTGAACAGTAAGGGTTTTTTCCTTTTGAGGTCCGGGAACTCTATATACCCTTTTCCTATAGCAATTATAAGTAATGAACGTCATTTTTTTAAATTTACCATAGCAGGCCATAGCGAATTATATTCATTAATATTATAAACAAAAACTCGACGTTGATATTTGGGTCATTCTTCAAAGTGCAAGGTCAAGTTCAAGTATAGTTATTTAAAAGTGATTGTGCGGTATTCTGGTACAACAGTGATGGGTTATAAACATGAGTATCGATGTCGATGATAACTATCGATAAACAGAGTAATTTTATTATATCGAATTGTAACACGCGCGGCATTTACTCCAACACCTGTATGCACGTAATCTTTATTAATAAACCATATATTTTATTATGTCTATTTTTGTATATCTATAAATTGCGGAGGGGTCTTGCAACCATATTTTAAAATGGGCGGTGTTTTCATTTGGGGACTTGTGCAGTATAATTTTTATTAAATTTCGCATTCACTTTGGTGAAGTGAGTTTAAGTAATCACAATGCACAACCATGTAATTACAAAATTAATACCATAATCAAAGCAGCTCTCATGCCCCATACAAATCGAACAAATTTATCGTTCACGATTATTTCATGTTTAGTAGTAAGCAAAACATGTCGTTATTTTATAATAGAGAATATAAAATGACAGAATAATAAACATTGACATTAACTATGACAGATGGATTTATAAAAAAAAAATAAGATCCCTTGAACTACTCCATCCACTCCCGTGAGAAGATGTAGTCAGCACGAGTTATGATAAAAAATAAACAATCTATTAACAGGCAAGTAATTAATGTAAAAAAAAAAACTCGCGCTAATTAGCGGCAAATTCGACTTTCACATTTCGCATCACTGTCGATCGATACTATTGAAACTCGATTCATTCGACCAAAGAAATTGTTGTTTATAAGAAAATCGGGTTTATGATTGCATTTTTAAAGCTACACCTACTGTGATAAATCGTTATCCAATTTTCCGCGTATTAATGACAAATTTATTCCTGTGAGTAACCGGCAACCGCTATACGATTTTTTTTTGCTCAATCCACAAATCACCGCCTAACACAATAAAGGAATCATGATTGATCGTTCCCAACAATGAAATAGATTGCCGTTTTCGATTCATCGATTGTATTGTGAGACTGTGTGAGAGGTGCTTAGTAAGTCATCGGACACAATCGAGGCAAAAAGCTGGCGGGATGTGATCAAGCTCCAAACTCGCAAGTGAACCGCGCGAGTGGACACACGTGCTCATCACTATTTATTTTTAAATTCGAAATACGAAATTTGAAAAACGAATCGAATGTTACTATCGATATATTGGTTTTCAAGATGACGCAACATTATTTAATTGGATTTTTGGTGAGTTTACAGTATTTTTTGTTTCTATAATAGTTAATGGCGCAAGCAGAATGAGCAAAAAAGTTTTTATGATAAACAGTGTTGCTTGACATTTTGTATTTAATGATACCGATGACAGCGAAGCTTCAGAGTTACCTACCTAGATATTTCTACTACAATACGAGTTTTACTGCTATAAACTATCTTGAAAGCGCTTGCGTTCCTTATTCAAAATTTGTTTCTTTTTTATGAACTTGCATTTAAAAAAAAATGCCACAGTTATTGCCACGGCCTGTGTTAAATTATTATTAATTTTTTTTCGTTTCTCAACCGTTTTTACAAGATTTTTCTAATTTCTAATTATTGTTGAATTATTTTGTGATTCATCAAAGCCAAATACATCTCGAATACAACAAGAAATTTATAAGAAACTCACGATACCTAATCCATTCGGCAAATATTGTCTCAAAGCATTTTGGAGTTAATGTATACACTTAAATTGTTTGTTAAAGTTAAACAACATTGCTGGGTTGATTGACACCAGGATTCGTACAACGTTATATACCTTTGTATCTAATAATATAGGCACGTGATAATTGATAAAGTGTCTATTAAAACTTTACAAAACAAAACTTTACACAAACAGACAGACAACCTTTCAATCTGACACGTTACTTAAGACGTTTTTTATGAATGAAATACCTACTAAATGCAGCTGGAGCCATTCCTTATCTTATTCCATTAAAATCATCATTTCACTCATTTCGTAAAAAAAAGAAAGGAAGAGAACAGTACATTCTCTACACATTACAGCACACTGACGCGTCAAGACGCACTTTGTTATATATTTGGTAATACCAAAAGGAACTCTTATGTTATATACATAAAGATTGAATTTCTGTGGCAAGTTGTACTTCCAGTTTTGGACAGTTAACGTTAAGTTTACAGTTACTTTTGAAACTTTATAAACTCTATATTTAAGAGGCTTTTTATCACGTTCATCGCCCATTTTTAGGGTTCCGTACCCAAAGGGTAAAACGGGAACCCTATTATTGAGACTTCGCTGTCCGTCCGTCCGTCCGTCCGTCTGTCACCAGGCTGTATCTCATGAACCGTCATAGAGAGTTGAAATTATCACAGATGATGTATTTCTGTTGCCGCTATAACAACAAATACTAAATAACAGAATAAAATAAAATATTTAAGGGGGCTCCCATACAACAAACGTGATTTTTTTGCCGTTTTCATAGATAATTGTACGGAACCCTTCATGCGCGAGTCCGAATCGCACTTGGCCGGTTTTTATTTACAACTAGCAGCCCGTCCCAGCTTCGCACGGGTTTCTAATATAGCCTATGTTACTCAGTGATAACGTAGCTTTGTAACGGTAAAATATTTTTTGAAATCGGTCCAGTAGTTTCTGAGTTTATTCGTTACATACAAAAATACAAATCTTTCTTTTTTATAATATTATAGTATATAGTATACTAGCGGCCCGTCCCAGCTTCGCACGGGTTTCTAATATAGCCTATGTTACTCAGTGATAATGTAGCTTTCTAATGGTAGTTATTGCTATTAATTACTTGACACTGGCTGAAATACCCGCTAATCTCAGGTGGAGTCATTCCTCTTCTTATTCCATTTAATTTCATCATTTCATTCACTTCGACTAAAAAAGAAGAAGATACTTTAAAAGGTGGTGGGAAGACCCATTGTCATGTGACCACGCCGCGAAATTGGCACGCGCCGTAAATTACATTTCATTTAAGAATTAACTTTATCCATGAGTCAATACAGTTCGTTTTGGTATCGGCAAAAATATGCGGCGAGCGTCTTAAGGCCTCAGTGGGTCCAGGGTTTGATATCGAAAAAAAAAAACCTATCACCCGATTTTATTAAGTTATTAGGGTTCCGTACCCAGAGGGTAAAACGGGAACCCTATTACTGCGACTTCACTGTCCGTCCGTCCGTCTGTCACCAGGATTTATCTCATGAACTGTGATAGCTAGAGACTTGAAATTTTTACACATGATGTATTTTTGTTGCCGCTATAACAACAAATACTAAAATACAGAATAAAATAAACATTTAAGGGGGCTCCCATACAATAAACGTGATTTTTTTGCCGTTTTTATAGATAATGGTACGGAACCCTTCGTGCGCGAGTCCGACTCGCACTTGGCCGGTTTGACTCATTTATAACGTCATTCTTCAACACTGTTGTATTACAAAAAATTATATACACATAAATAAAATTGGAGTGTCTGTTTGTAATATCAAAATAACATTATTTTAACACATGCATATGAAAGTATACACGATACTAATAACAAAAATTCAAGTTTTAATTTTTTTGTCTGTCTGTCTGTTTGTTCCGGGTAAACTTCCATACGGCTGAACTGATTTGGACGGGCCTTTCACGGGCAGATAGCTGATGTTCCAAGGCGTAACTTAAGCCTAAGTTAGCCTACTTTTATTTTAGAAAAAGCATTAGGGTTCCGCGGGATAAACATAAAATCATTATTTCCGGGTAATCTCCCTAAAGTCCGAAGTCGCAGGCACAGATAGTGCTAAATAAATAAATATCGCCAGACAACACATACTCATCGTCTGATCTCAAACTGAGCAAAGATTTTACTATGGGTACATTGGACTTGGCACGTTACCAGTCCCAGACCAGACCCAAAATTGTCGTTGAAGGGAATCAAACCCGCAACCGTCAAGTGCAGTAATCCGAACTCTCAAACAACTAGACCAAGCCGTGGTTTACTATCTATACTCTATATACTCTATACTAATATTATAATAAAGAGGGAAGATTTGTATTTTTAATTTGTAATGAATAAATAACGAGCCTACTCATTCCTTAAAGGCCGGCAACGCACTTGCGATGCCCCTGGTATTGCAGGTTTCCATGGGCGGCGTTGATCACTTACCATCAGGTGAAACGTCTGCTCGTTTGCCTCCCTATCTCATAAAAAAAAAAACTTAATAACTACCGACTTCAGAATTTATTTTGCTGTTAGAAAACTACATTATGTACTAGACTACCTATATTATAAGCCCGTGCGAAGCCGGGACCGGTCGCTATGTTTGATATTTCAGTAAATTTGGTGTTTACGATGTTTCCTATTTATAAACAAGCTTTCTTCGTGTTATCTCATATCATCATAAGATATAAATCACAGAGCAGTACAATGAGCATTGCGTGCGCGCGCGCAGTACACATTACCCTCCTTACTGGGCCTTTAGATGGGCGTGATGTTTCCGACTTTCCACTATCAGGTGTGACGAGTTTTCCACTGGCTTTGAACTTTTACCGTATTTTATTGGCAAACCACACATTACTTCAGATTGTCGTATTAAAGTGTCGCCGTCTTTCATCATATAGCATGTTTATACACCATCATCATGACGCCTGTATTTTCCGAAGGGGTAGGCAGAGATGCACTACAGTGCGCCAACTCATCGCCGATATATTCCCAATGGGGGCGAGCGTATTGCCATTATACCGGGCACATTCTCCCTAAATACGAGGGAGATTTTGGGCCAAAGTGCACCACGCTGGCCTAGTTCTTGCGGCCGTAACGTAGGAGCAAGACAGTGATATTTTGAGTACTGTCAAATAAAGTTTAGTTATAGTTTTTTATGTACTACAGAATCAATATTATGCAGCCTCGGGCACACTGGGGCTTCGTCACTCGCACCTTAAAATTTTTGCTAATACCAAAAGGAACACAATGTGACAATATACATAAATATTGAATTTCTACGGTAAAAAATCCGTGACATTTCGTTGAAGAATGAGCTTTGTCTATGGGTGAATACAGTTCGTTTTAGTATTGACAAACATTTCCACGCACGCGTCTTGATGCCCCAGTGTGCGTGGAGCTTAAGTTGACTCTACATTACATACGTGTTCCATAAAGCTCCTGTTTTTTAAACATGCAAGGCTATATACAAGTATTTTAAAGAATAGTTTGGTGTAAAACTGTTTACCCGAAATGGTTATCGTTTCTTTGAAAGACATAGCAATGATATTTCAAGTTCAAGTTCATGAGCATAATCCTGACATTCTGAATAATGTACAATGCTAGAATGTAACCGAAGGCAAACTGGAGCCGGGAGCGGCACAATGTTCTATGATTTACAATTATGCATAACATATTTTTACGGTTCCCTAACTCAAAAGGAACCCTTGTTGGTTCACTTCGATGTCTGTCAAAGCCCTCTTTCTCAAGAACGCGAAGAGGTATCAAGTAAAAATTAATATCAAATTCTTAGCTCTACAGTCTCTAGGAGCTGTAAAAAAATCAAACTTCTAATTCAACGCAAACTCCCAAGAGACTCTCGCAAGGAAATTAAAACCTATAGGCTGCTTCCTGTTAACCTAGAATCATGAAATTTGGCAAGAAGCAATGTTATTTAGCACAACTAAAGGGAACAATCCGTAATCAGTATTTTTTAGCTACATCACAATATTTTTATTGTTGTTAAAAAAAAATGGAGACTCGATTCTCATGATGGACGTACTATTTCATACCTACAAGTTTATATAGAAACCACGGTGCGGAAGGCTGACTTGCACTTGCTCGGATTTTTTTAATGTAGTTACTAAAACAGATATCAATACTTATCTATTTTCATCACGAAAATACGTTAACAGTAGAATGATTAAGATTACATCCACGATACCAGCGGACACGCCCAGGCGCTAGCATAGATTTTAGATAAACTTACTAATTGGTATGCTGAATAGATTTGACCTGACTGTCCTTTAAAACAAAGACCTGACTATTCTAGGCATTTACTACAAGGAAGTCTTAAGTATTAATTGTTATTTTATTTTAATTAAGTATTTTATTTTAGTTTAAAAAGCAGTGGTAGCCGAGTGGTCGAACGCACGCCTTGCAAATTAAAGTGTGCAGGTTCAAACCCCGGCTCGCACCTCTGGGTTTCATGTGCGAATCTCATTTACATCCGAGATTACCACTTGCTATGAAACGGTGAAGGAAAACATCGTGAGGAAACCTGCACGTCTGAGGGAACTTGACTAGTTCTCGATAGATGTGTGAAGTCTGCCAACCCGCACTGGGCCAGCGTGGTGGACTATGGATCCCCCTCGCATTGAGGGGAAGCCCGTGCCCAGCAGTGGGACGTTAGAAAAGGCTGTAGTTAGTTAGTTAGTTAAGTATTAAAAAATAATAAAAAATTGTAAAATCACGGACGTCGATACTAGCGCGTAATAACGCGTAACGAACTCTATGGTAATATGCTTAAAGATTGATTTTCTGTGATAAAGGCCGCGCACTCACTCGTCTAAATTAGCTCGCGCTGTCAATCAATCTCTTTACATTGAAGAATGAACTTTTTTTTATGAGTCCATACTGTCATGTCAAAGTGTAGCGTGTGTTGCCTTACTAACGTCTTAAAGCAGCTCTAAAGGCAACACACTGGAGCTATATGTGTATAGTATCCTACCTGTGTATTTGTAATAAGATTTGGCGATTTAAAAAAAATATCAGCCTAATGAGTTTCATGCTGGAAAAATAAATACTTAATGGTTGGAGTGGACGCAGTTCGAACAAAATACAAACACCACACACTTAAGAAGCTGTTGTCCCAATTTTAAACTCTCCATCTCAGAGAATGTTGATAGCAAATATTTTCAAATAAGTACACAGACAACGGTACTTGTGTCGAACACTTACCTCTGAACGTACATCTTGTGACCCAGTAATATCACCTTCTACTGCCGCGGGGCGATGCGCAGGCGCCACTCAAAATATACAACATTTCACCGCAAATAAAGTCGTTTCTGTTTGCTAACAAAAGGCTCTATTTATATCGAGGGGCTGAAAAGCTATTAGTCTTAAGCGACACTTTTGGGCAACATTGTCTTATATACATATTTGGCATCAGCAATTTTATCTGCATCGAATGAGCATGCTCTTCTGTAAAGTAAAAAAAAAAAACATACGCGTCGAATTGGGAACCTCCTCCTTTTTGAAGTCGGTTAAAAAATGTCACTTATTTCAAATAGCTTTTCACCCCAGTGGTAGCCTCGTGGGCAAGAAAGCCCGCCTTGAACGTAAGGGATGCAAGTTCAAATCACAGGCCCGCACCTCTGAGATAGTTTTCATGTGCGAATGTAATTTTCAACAATGATTACCACTTGCTGAACGGTGAAGGAAAACATCGTGACGAAACCTGCACGTCTAGGCATGTGAAGTTCACCAACTGCGGCCCAAGTCTCCCTCGTATTGAGGGGGAATGTGCCTGGTTTAATGGCAATAGGCTCGCCCCCTATTACATTGGGACCAAAATACATCGGCGAAGTGTGGGCGCACTGCAGTTCACCTCTGCCTACCTCTTTGGGGAATCCTGTTTCCCCACATGATGATGTGTATGATGATGTATTAGCTTTTCACGCCTCGATATGGTAAAGCCTCGGGCACCCTGGATCGTCTGGACGCGCATTTAAAATTGTTTGCTAATACCAAAATTTCTAAGAGACTATCTCCAAAATGTTACGCTGATGGGAATTGAACCAGTCGTACCAGTGCAATGAGCTGAGCGGCCTACGCTCAATCTGTCATTGAAAACATTGTTATTACACGAGGAGTTTTAACACAATAAAGTGTCAATTCACACGAGATTTCAAGATCAAGGTCTCCGCACCTGCAAACCAGATCCAGAGGTTACTGGAACAACCTCTTCGGAACGACTTGCAAGGAAAACATGTCTACTTTTTTTTGTAAAAATAATACGATTCCGCAGGCACTGACACATTCTTTGTCATTACCGATTCAAATTACGGTCTCAATGGTTTCAACTCAATACAAAGTAAATTAATCTAGATACGATGTGATTCGAAACTGGTAGGCTGACACTTAAAATATAGGTCCTCTAGATAGTGGTTCCCAAACTTATTTTTACCGCCTCCATTTTTTCACCTATTTAAAAACCACTATAAACCAAACCTCTACACAACGCCCCCATTGCCCATCGCCCCATAACTGGCTGTAACTGGGATTTACCCATAGTAAAAGCATCGGTTAGTTTGGGATCATACGATGAGTATGTGTAGTCTAATAATTTAATAAAGTATGACTTGTTAAGTTTACCTGCGCAATACAACTCAAAAATCAGCGATTACTTCTGAACTTTGTTTGATTTAAAGACTAACATAGCAAGAGGTACAAGTGATAAAACTGACCATGCCTGGGCTTTTTAAAGCGTATAATAATTTAGTATACTAATTTTATGGAAGAAACAAAATAGCTTCGATAATCATGTGCGCCAAGACTACACTTATGTCACGGTATATCTTGAAGTTGTCTCTTTCTCTCGTATGAAATTAGACAGAGAGCGAGCGAGTGAATTTGTGACAAAAGCCTTGTCTTGACATGCTTGCTAATCCCACTGTCTTCATAACATGATTTCGCCTCTCGACCATTATATTGCACCAATACTACAAGCGTTGCTTGATTTAGCTTCATGAAATGAGTCACAACTCTCTGGCAATATATTGTTTTCTTATATTTACGCGAATACTATACATTGAAATTAAACTATTTTACGGATTTTCTCTCTTTCTGATTTTTCAGATTTTTTTTCAGATTTTTTTCTCTGGCAATATTTAAAAAAAAGTGTGTATCTAATACCGACATAGTGTCAGGATAAATGTCAATCTACTCTGGGGAAATGAAGCAGTTGCCAGTTGCAGTAGTGTTCGTTAGGCAGCACATTCATCTGCCTTCTACTGCTAGTGAAAATGGGCATTATAGTTGAAATTCCAAGAATTTTTTTTTAATTCATACTAGCTGTGCCCGCGACTTCGCCCGCGTGGACTTTAGGTAGATTACCCGGAAATATGGATATTATGTTTTTCCCGCGGAACCCTAATGCTTTTTCTAAAATTAAAGTAGCCTAAGTTACGCCTTGGAACGTCAGCTATCTGTCAGTGAAAGTCCCATTGAAATCGGTTCAGCCGTTTAGAAGTTTACCTCAAACAAACAGACAGACAGACAGACAAAAGATTTTAAAATTGCGTTTTCGTTATAGGTATCATATATACTTTCATACGCATTTGGTAAAAAAGTGTTATTTTGATATTACAAACAGACACTCCAATTTTATTTATTTGTATGTATGTAAGGCAGTGGTAGCCGAGTGGTCTAACGCACGCTTTGCAATCAAAGTGCGCAGGTTCTATCCCCGGCTCGCACCTCTGGGTTCCATGTGCGAATCTCATTTTCATCTGAGATTATCACTTGCTAAGAAACGGTGACGGAAAACATCGTGAGGAAACCTGTGTGCCCGGTATAATGGCAATAGGCTCGCCCCCTATTACATTGGGACCAAAATACATCGGCGAAGTGTGGGCGCACTGCAGTGCACCTCTGCCTACCCCTTCGGGGAATACAGGCGTGATGATGTATTATGTATGTATGTATTTGTATGTATGTATGTATGGATGTATGTATGTATATGTATGTATGTATGTATGTATAGATATAGATTAACCGATCTAGTTACTTATGAATCGTCAATAAACAAAAAAATAATAATAGTATCACTACCACCCTTTGAAATTCATTTCCTATCGAGAAGAATGGGCAAGAAACTCCATGGTTGCTCTTTTCCAAGAGTTATACAGCATTCTTTATTCAGCATAGTTATTTCGAGTTGGACCATCATCGGTAACTGGTTTCTGGACGATCTTAAGTATAGTTATAGTTTCACTTCTTAGTATTGTCGGTTCACTTTCTTTTGGTCTAGATAAAAAATAACTTTAAAAAAACCAACACAAAAGGTGTTTATCGTGAATCTGTGATTGGTAAAATAACTGCATTTATTAACATTGAAATGTTATTTTATGTTCATGTTAACGGTGTAAGTAGCCGTTATTTGGAACGGTATTAAATATATAGTTTGTTTTAAATAAAGACGGAATAAAGTTTTTATACGTGTATTTAAGATCAAGTTTGATATGCAACGTAGACTTATTAATTTTTTTTAAAGAAGTTTCTACGATTTTTTCGACGTATTTCACTCCATCTACACACTACTTGTGTAAATTGTAATTTTTCATTAAAGTCTTTACATGGACCAAAACTTTCTGTAGATATTGAAAATGTTTTGCATTAAAACAAAACAATTATTATGTGTAGATTAAAACACACAGCGTATTATCTCCTAATATCTAGATTGTAAATAGGTAGTACTTGGTCCCAAACAGCACGAGACCGCAGTTTGTGGAGAAATAATTATGAGTCCTTTGCTCAGGAGTGGGACACGAAATAGGCCATAAAATAAATAAATAAAAAAAAAACTAGATGCAATATCATATAAATAATACTTACATACTTATTCAAAACTGTTTATCATTGTTATTTATAAAATAATGTGATTTTTTTTATTATCTTTGGAATAATTATGATTATAATTTACAAAATTAATATGATATTTATCTCGTTACAGGTGTTGGTGGCTGGGTCGATCTTAGAGGTATCATCACGACCGTCATCGAACGAGTAAGTTGTTTTTTACATCTACCAATTAATAATGTAATTAATTAATAGTAGTGTTTATATTGTTACCTAAATCTATCTGACATAAATAACTGTAGTTGAGATTTTTTAGAATATCTCTGACACCGACTAATTTAATTAATTAATTTAATGTGGAACTGATTTCATTTGCATTGAATTATATAATGTAAAAAAAAACTGAGGATACCTCTTTACCATTTATATCTGTATAAACTGTAAATTTTTGTTAGATTTGTATTCAGTCATTTTAAAAAATCTAAATAGAGAAACATAACTACTCAGAGTTAAATGATATGATATCAGTTTCATAACGCAAAATGTACCTTTTATTTAAAAACTTAAAATTTTCTTCAAAAGCACACTATAGTTGGCATCAGGCTTCTAGCGACTATACTGAATGTCAACATCCTTTAATCTCCAACGCACATTTCAAATTAAAAAGCACAACTAACGAAATTGTAGAAACACTACAATGATGTTTTAAAAAAAGAACTGTCATAGAGTTCTTTTTAAAATATCATTAAGTAAAAAAGCTTTAAGAAAACTAGTGAATACAAAGAACACGCCCAAAGCAAGGTTCAGGTATGGTTCGTTTTGTTTCATAAGCTTACACACCGCTTTCTGACGTGTAAATACACGCTAATTGTAACGCTTTAGGGCAATGGTATCAACATTATTATACATAACATAAAAATAAATCATAAACAAATATTTCTCAATTTCAGGGCATCGACAACTATTGATTTCATAACTGAAGTACCATCTGAGAAAGAACGAGCCTTAGCTTATGACGAAACTGACACTGAAAATGTACATATAGCTAAAGAAATATTAGAAAAAATTAAAGCCATTAATGATGGGTTACAGAAACCAAATAGAAGACAGCCGATTAAATGGAATATGCAACCACAAACTGGTGGTGGATATATCATAGACAAAGAAATATTAGAAAAACTGCAGCAGGTTATAGCGTCGGGTAAATTGCATACAAACGCTAATTCAGTTAAGCAACTGAAATTCGATGATGATGATGATGATGAGCCCAGTGAAGGGTCAAATGACATCAGATATTCAAAACAAATGTTCTCAGGTTACCAACCTATGACGAATATGCCAATAAACCAACAGCAACTAAATGATGTATATGCAAATTTGAATAACATCGGATATTCAAGACAAATGTCGCCTACCTTCTCTGGCAACCAGCCTATGGGAATGATGCCTATGACATACATGATGAATCTGCCGGTTCTGGTAGTCCCATCACCAAATATGCTCGGTAGTTACCCAAATATGAATTCAATGGGTTACGGAAAATATCAAACTAGAGAGGGACCTACCTCACCATTTGAGTTTCAGTGGCCGTTCGCCTCCTTTTTTCCTCTATTGATAAGGGACCCTTTACTCACTATCATGAATGGTGGAGGATGGAATCAGTTAATAGAATACGGCCAAAGTGCTGACGTTTGCAATAAGAAGCATAAAATAAAAAGCAACAAAGTGAACATCGAAGATGTTATTGATGATGAAAACGAGGTGGAAAGGAGTTCGAACTTTATGTTGCGCCCACACAATGCGTTGAAATCTAGACAAAAGAGAGCAGTAAAGAAACGGACTGTCGCTCAAGGAAGCGCATCACAGACTATTGAGACTCCAAAGAAAATTCAGAAATTTTTCGCTAAATCCACCACTACTACTACTCCAAAGCCAGTTTTACATTTGAAAACTACTCATGAGAGTGAAGGCGATCTACGTTTTCCATTCAGTGACTTCACTTGGTTTGGAAATAAGAAACCAGTGGCTCCTAGTCCTGGGTTTTTCATAAATAGACTGAAAGTGAGGAGAGGTGGTGTAGCCATCGCAGGACCAGGAGGGGTAGCAACAGCTGGAAGAGGTGGGACTGCGATCGTTGGACCTGGTGGTCTCGCTTACACACAGCCCGGAGGTATCGCTGTCGCTGGACCAGCGGCTCGTGTCGTCGCATTATCCCCGAACGCAGACCTAACAGCCATCGTATCCCGTCTCCAGGAGCAATCAGCTATTGATGGTTCTGTACCTCAATTATTACAAGCTATACCTGAAGGAAAAATTGTTGCTACCGGTCCTATTATTTACCACCATCCTAACGAATGATCTTTCCAACTAACCTGTCTTCTTACAACTTTACTTTTATCATCTTACTTTTCTCTTTCTTGTTAGATTCTACCGAAGGCCAGGATGGAAGCGAGGATATGGAGGAGGATGGAGAGGACACAGCAAGGACGAGTATCAATACGACGGATTGAACTTCGTGAAAGGGGCTTTGAAGGATAAGACTTCATTTACGCTGTATGTTAAGCCAATAGCATATGCAATGAACTCTAAAGGGACGGCCATAGCTAATCCTATATCCCATGTTATTGTTGCTAGAAATCAAAGTGCTACGATCATTCATGAACCATCCGCAACTGCTGTGGTTGGACCCGGTGGAGTGGCGCATGCTCAATCTGATCTTTATATTTACGAATATGTAACTCTATGATTTTATTATTTTTGTTAACATTCTATAATACCGTTAGTTCCATTTCAGGTTTGTGTATAGGTATTAGTAATGATATTGGAAATTAATTTCGACTTGTTTACTTGAAATTATTTTTCAATTTTATTTTTGTTCATTATTTAGACCTAACTGTGTGCAAATTCATTTGTTTATCAACAAAACAATAAATGTACATTTTATTTGTAAAAGTATTAGTTTTATTTTTATATCGACTCTTCCACACATTGCTTTATTTTCTTTGCTAATGTCATGGGCAACCAATTTGCTGTTACCATTGGAATGATCAAATTAACTCATAATTTAAATGCCAAATGTCCTAATAACTGATAAGGTATTAATATTGGATTTCTCGTTGGATGTTTGTATAAGACAAAGAAAGTCAAGAAAAAGTCTCAAATCTGCCAACTACAATAGGTCAACATAATAATGCTCTTTCACCCAAAGATCATTTAGTATATACTTAGCTATGAATTGAATACAAACACGTGGGTCGTGAAAGCCGTTCACATAAATAAAAGATATAGTGTGAACACAATAAAAAAAAGTAGACGACAAAATCGTGTCTATTGACATTTAGAGGCAAGTATACTATGTTAATAAGAATAATAAGTTGTGTAGCCATAACTTGACCATCTAATGGTATTGATCTTTCTAGGTTTGCTGTCCAATACATACCGTTCTACGGAGGTGCTAAAGGTCAATATTTAGAAATTAAAAAGGACAATACCGGCAGAATTATGAGCGAAAAGATAGTGTCAGAGGACAGTATAAGCAGCGAGAACATCCAAAAAAACAGCAACGAGAACCTTATCTCTAAGGTGCTAGCGGCTAATTTGCAAAATTTGAGGTCTTTATCAACCGACCTTTTGAAGCTGCATAATCTTGGAAGGAAGACTGGATCACTTGGAAACACTGAGAAGGCAAGGTTTAAGAGTCAGCTCGCGTCTTTGGGTGAAGCTGCTTCGAATGTCATCAAGTTGATTGATGAAGTAGATGATGTTGATATGTTGTATAAAAAGAACACTGCTGCCGTGAGGAAGTATGATGATTCTGATGATTATGTAAGTACCCATTAACAGTAGATGATTTAGTTGATAGTAAAAAAAAATGAACGGTGACATGATAGGCTAACAGCAATTTCTTTGAGAAAATATCAGTTTGTACCATAGAGTAATTAGAGTACCCATAACGACTCAAATTTTCATATGGCTCTGCGGTAATTATTCCGCCATTGTTGTTATCTTGTGTACCTATAGTATACGGCAACTATATGGGAAGACAAAAATACTGCAGGGCGGGCTTGATATGCCATCTCCGTTATAATATCTCCATTGTTTGTCCAATCAATGTAAACTACAATGAATTTGTAAGTGATTGTAAGTTAGTGTTGAATTAAGAATCTTACCAATTTTTGTATGCAGGTAGCAGAAGAGGGTATAGGTGTAGACGCAACAAGCAGTGAAAATGATGACATATTGAGCGGCGCCGGAACCATTGCTGAAGCTAAGCCTGTTGGTAAGAATATAATATTTTGTTAGTCGCTAACTATAATACATGCAATTCATGTTGATTACCTACATTATAAGATCCGAAAACATTGACTCAATTGTAAAATATGCAAAAAATACACTTTGAAAGTTGCTACAAATGTACAATAGATGGAGCTAGTAATATGTTGGATTCGATAGAGATCACGTTACACCCTAGTCGCAAATTATATCAACAGATGTCGCTATTTGCTTATATTTACAACTTATGCCGATGAAGTTTTACCCGACTATGGCAAAACCAAAAGGAAATATTATGATTTTAGCAGTGTATGTATGTTTGTATTTACGCATGTTCCTCCGTGACACCAATCGACCTTAACTATTCATCCGATTTTGATGAATAGGGTGTCAATCGATTTATTATTATGGCCCGGGTAAGATAGGGTACATTTTAACCATCTTCAACAATTGGAAGAGTCGATTTTACCCTGATTTCGACCGATTTTATTCCTCTTTTCCGTAGTCAGGTTACAGTTTTTTAAACATTTTACTTGCTTTGCTGACTATTTTTAATACTAACTCTTTTTAGGTCTAGCAGTTATAGGCGAGAGCGGTCTGGCCGCATCTAGGCCTATTGCTACTGCAGTAGCTGTATCTGGAGTGGCTGTCGCTCGTCCGATAGCCACTGCCGTCGCTGGTATAGACCCCGCAGCGTTGGGTATCAACTACCAGGTAAACCAAGCGTACTCAAGGCGCAGCAAGCATTGATTTAACAACATTTTGTCCTTATTTAGTTATTAGATTAAGATTTGCCATATTTTAAGTATGTGAAATTGTAATGCGTGTGATAGAGACTTGTGAAGACATAAAAAAAGATTATTTATTATTATTTATAATTAAATTTTTCAATTGAATGTTCTTTTATTTCATAAGAATATTTGCGATTGGTTTTTTTTTTAAAGTAGCCGTCCCTAGACGCCTGGCAGATGTGATATGTTATTAAGAGTAGAGAGAGAGAAGCGTCGTAGCGGCGAGTGAGCGGAGTCAGCTGGTGAGCGGAGTCTAAGCGGCGGAAAGAACCGAGGAGCCACATAGCTGCTCGAAGTTTTCGCATCACAGCATCGCGGCATCAACAGTTGCTCTCACACGCCAAGCGCGCCATTAGATGTTTCACATCAAAAACTAGTTCCTATTAGTTTGCAAAAGGAGCACTTTAGGTGTTGGTGGCAAGCAGCAGCTTCACAACACACATTTTTAATATTAGTATGATTATTGAGATAGGATAGGGTATAAAAGGAAACAATATGTTATAAACATATTCTACCTACTCAAAAGGTATTTATGAAATCCACATTACTAAACCACGTGACAAATTATAGGTACCATTCTACTGTATACAAACTACGGCACTAGGTAAATAGTTGATGACTTCGAAAGGGGAGAATGAAAATTTTAATAATTCTAAACTTGCAGTTACTTGTCTCGTTAAAGTTAATTTCTTGCACGTGTGTGAGCCACATAACCTGCAACCATTTAACTTTAAATGTCACAAACTTAGCGCTAAGTATTACTCGAGTACTGATATTGCAACACTAACGTCCTGGATACGACGGGGCGAGCGAATTAAATTTATTCTTTTGAAAATGTATTCTATACTAATATACATAAAGATTTAAACCCCTTGGTAAAAGCCACGTGACTAAATTCGCTCTTGTCATTGATGACTTTTCGCTATCAAGGTGCTACATAGAGTATCTAGAGTACCCATAACGACTCTACTCTTCGTATGGCTCTGAGGTAATCTTTCCCACATTGTTGTTATCTCATGTACCTGTAGTATACGGCAACTATATGGGAAAACAAAAATGGCGGAGTCAGATAAAACAGAAACATTTACCGCAACGTGGACTGGATATGCCATCTCTTTTATAATATTTTATCAGTGAGGTGTTACTGTCACTTAATACAGATTGTCTTGGTATTTAGTTTTCTTAATATCAATTATTCAGCGAATAAGTATCGCTATTCAGCGCGGGAATGCGGCTAGCCTGCTGAGAACTTTCGGCATCGACGACAATGTATTTATAATTTATTCTTTTAAGTAATATATCTAACAGCAGTGGTAGCCTCGTGGGCAAGAACGTAAGGGGTGCAAGGTCAAATCCCAGGCCCGCACCTCTGAGATAATTTTCATGTGCGAATGTCATTTTCAACAATGATTACCACTTGCTGAACAGCGAAGGAAAACATCGTGAGGTAACCTGCACGTCTATAGAAAGGTGTGTGAAGTTTACCAACTCCCCCTGAGACAGCGTGGTGAACTACGGCCCAAACCTCTCTCATATTGAAGTGGATGTGCCCGGTATAATGGCAATAGGTACGTCCCCTATTTATTACATATGGAACCAAAATACATTGGCGATGTGTCGGGGTACTACAGTGCACCTCTGCCTACCTCTTCGGGGAATACAGGCCTAATGTATTTATATATAATGACGAATAATTATCATTACATACCGGTGTGGTTGGTACACCCCACACAGGTCATTAAAAATCGTCCTGCGTATGAGATAAGCTTCTATACCTACTGTTTATACCACGGGTTATATTTAGTGCGTAGTAAAGCGAGTTAATAAGGTATTTATGGGTATTTACGATTGTTTACTATACCACGTGTCAATATTAACATTAAAACATGGACAGATGTGGAGTATATGACTAAGTGTACCACTTTTTCTTGCATTGCGATATCACCTGTTTCTTTTGGGTATTTACCTGTATGTAAATAACAAACAAACAATAAATAAATCGCCAGACAACACATAGTCATCGTATGATACCGAAATTCACGGGGGCGATCCCAGTTTCACCCAGACCAGGGCAGTCCGAAAAGGCCATTTCCGAACATGCCACTGGTGGGAATCAACAACCACTCAGTTCAATAAGCGAAGTGAATAACGCTCAAACCACTAGAATAAGCCGTCGTCTCATTACTGTTACTAAATAGTTTCATAAATAAATCTGAATGTTTGATCTTAAGGCCTCCACACTGCGGCGTCAACGCTCGCACGTCAAAATTTTTGGCATACCAAAACGAACTGTATTGTCAGATAGAAAAAGTTCATTCTGCAACATAATATACACAAACAGCGCGAGCGAATTTTGACGCGTGGGGGCGGGGCTTATACAACGGAAATTTAATCTTAATGCATATTGACAGAGTTCATTTGGTACTGGCAAATATTTTGACAAGCGAGCGTTGACGCCCCAGTGTGGCGGGGGCTATGCACAGTTTTTAAAATTAACCTGCCATGTCTTATTGAAAATTTTGTCCAAAGTTAAAATCAACTTTAAGTGTACCTATTTTAAGCTTTAAGTTTCGGCATAAATTTTCAAAACCGACGTTCTGTTAATTCTTCTTAGAACCGATTTTTCATTCTCCAGACATAATGTCAAATACTGTCAATTTTATAATCTGACTATTTGGAATTTTTTACTGTTTGCCAAAATTTTCATTGTTTTAACATATAGAGTCAGCTTTTATACTACTCTACATTGTTTAGGTTGTTCAGCAATTATACACCACTCTACTATGGCGATGACCATATTTACTTTTCGGCCGCATTCGGTTTTTTCCATCCGAAACAAAGTTCTAACCGCAAGTATATGTAAAAAGTACTATGTAGAGTCACTACATTCGTGAGTCAATTGAGAGTTCACGGAAAGAGTAAAACTGAATGAAGCACCGATTCCCGGTAAAAAGGTCGGTAAAACTCAACATTGGTTCTGGTCATTTGTCATAAATGTGACGAAAACAAACAATATCTCATGCAACATTGTGTGATCTGAGGTAAACGTCAACATTTTTGCGAATACCAAAACAAACTCTGTGTCAATATCATTAAAGATTGAAATTCTGTAGTACAAACCAGTCTGGGTTTATGTGCGAATCTCATTTTCATCCGAGATTATCACTTGCTATGAAACGGTGAAGGAAAACATCGTGAGGAAACCTGCACGACTGAGGGAACTTGACTAGTTCTCGATAGATGTGTGAAGTCTGCCAACCCGCACTGGGCCAGCGTGGTGGACTATGGCCTAAATCCCCCTCGCATTGAGCGGAGGCCCGTGCTCAGCAGTGGGACGTTAAAAGGGCTGTAGTAAGTAAGCCAGGGCTGTCTTAAGTACTTTCGGTGCCGGGATGCGAAAGTCAGCCTGCGGACCCCCCCCCCCCCCCCCCCATTCGCTCATGTCAACAAAAAAAACAATAGCAATACCTATGATATATACTGAACTAACTGTGACCGTGGCTCGGCTCGCGTGGTCGCATTGTTGTAGGTCCTATCAAAATGTATGGCGGTCGGCCTGGCCCCCTCAGGCACCGTACCCCTTGAACCCCGGGTAAAGACGGACCTGGTAAAAGCCGTAACAACCACGCGTCAAAATTCACTCGCACTGCCAATGTCAATGACATTTCGTTGAAGAATGAGCTCCTTCCATGCAATACAGCTTATTTGAGTATTGATAACAGTTTTGACGCGGGCTATGACGCCGCAGTGTGTCCGGGGCTTTACAGCTCAACATATATAACCCTCTTTACATGTCAACAGACAGTCACATCCAATGATATTCTAGTAAACAGATATGTTATACACGCACAAAACAAAAAAGTGTTCTGCGTAACAGCGGCAGCACACATACACACTTTTCATTCATTTTACATTTCACAACACGTAGAAATGTGTAAAAGAGATGGCTTGATAAAACGAACGAGAAAAAAAAATTGCTAGTGTAGTCACTTCCGCTTCTATGTGATGTAACACGTCACATAGAAGGATACATCCTAGTTAAGATGTATTCGAGTCTGCACTAGTGCGCGCTCATAACATATCTGTTTACTAGTATATCATTGGTCACATTCTATTGGATGTCTGCTATACTATATACCTGATAACTGAAACTCTATTAAATCATATTTCATACAGATTTCAGAGTACCGTTGCGACCAGAAATAAATTTGATTTGTGAAATCCCCGCACATGCAGACTCTACTTTTGTTAGTAGAACAAAACCCAAACTGGAATAGCTATTATGATACGGTTACGTAACAGCTGGAATAGACAATACTTGGCGAATCTCAATAGACAAAACAACGTGTTTTCCGTGAAAATGTAAAGGTCATTGGCATGGCACGGTAGTGTTAGTCATGAGAACAACAGAATACTTATGAGAAATAAATTGTAGGGTTACGAAAAAACATAAAACTGGGCAACTATGCAAGAATTACAAATTAAATCCTAATTAAATCCTACTAATTATAATATATCCTTGAAATTTATATAAAAATCAATTGCTTTAAGTCTCGCTAAAACTGAAAAACAGTTCCACTGATGTGAAGTGTGTTTCGTTTTATTTGTACCTTAACTTGAGTGGTATAAAAAATGTGATTACGAAGTTCGCCAGATCATAATACTAGTATGATAAAAAACCAAACAAATTTTTATCTTATTAGGTACATTAGTCACTCATCAGATTCAAGCAGGTGACGAAGAAAGGATTATATATATTTCCGCGTCTCCCGGCTAGTCGCATGGCCAACTTAGGTATGCAAATGCCAATTTTGGACCTCTGCCAAGACACAACTCATCTTAACAACGTGAACCAAGGAAACTGTTTGTTGTAGCGATCTTCCGTCAATATATCAACTATCGATTGATACCATACATAAGTTGACTATCCTCTTACGTACAGAAATGTACAATAGGTGCACTGGTGAGAATACATGACGATATTCAAATCCCTTGTAACTCTTATACCTCTTATATGAATGAGAGGCTATAACATAAACATTGAAAGAGAGAACTTTAGTCGATGGCCAGTTGATGGTCCGCTGATGGCCAGTTGATGGCCCGTTTGCTTGTTTTCTGTTGCGAGAAGATTTAAAGCAATAAAACGCTAAAATGAGCATTCTAACCAAACCAGCTACGTCTCGATTGGGGATGAAACACTTATGTCGGTATAATTGCAAGTAAAGCACCAATTAACCCTACATTCGTAAGCTCGCAACTCCGCCGCTAATACAATATAAACAAGTGCGGCCGTGCGTCTGCGCATAGTTGGATAGTATTCGCGCACGCGTCCTCTTGAACAGTGTTTGTGAGTGCGCGAAGATGACCCGTGTGTTGTGTATTGTAAGTTACTTTTTTAAATTATTATTTTTTACATAAAAAAAAATATTTTTGAAAATAAACATAATCTAAAACAAGTACTAAAGGACAAAACTGTTTATAAAATCAAAGCATGAATTTATCAATTAGTATTTTGTTTAGAATCTTGAATTATTATTTATCTTAATAATAATATAAGAAATTAATACCCATGACAATCTAATTCAATAAAACCGTAATTTATAGATATTCCAACTGCAAAAGTGTTTACAAAGTCACTCTAAATGGTAAAAATAGTACTTATAGGGTCGAATTGAGAAACCTTGAGAAAATTTATGACACACAAATTCACTGAGCAAGTAAACTCTGCGGAAAAAACATTATAACACAAACATACGGAACCTAAACAGGAGGTTATAAGTGGACTAGTGGATTATAGGATCTAAGCATAAAATTTAAAGTAAAAAAACCGGCCAAGTGCAAGTAGGACTCGCGCACGAAGGGTCTTTAAAAACGGCAAAAAAATCTCGTTTATTGCATGGGAGTACCCTTAAATATTTATTTTATTCAGTTTTTTAGTATTTGTTGTTATAGCGGCAATAGAAATACATCATTTGTGAAAATTTCAACTCTCTAACTATCACGGTTCATGAGATACAGCCTGGTGACAGACGGACGGACGGACGGACAGCGAAGTCTTAGTAATAGGGTTCCAATATTACCCTTTGGGTACGGAACCTTAAAAAAGACGAAACAAAGTCGTCTAAATGGCATACCATCAGAACCTAACGACGCGCGTAATTACTTCCACAATTACGAGTTTACAACCGTTTGGCTGTCGCAATCAAAGAAATCATACCGCTCACGGATACTTACCGACATGCTACCATACGTGTGACAATCCCATTGTAAGGTGTAGCAATGGTGTTGCAAGACGCTGTGACCGGTGCTCGAGGCAAAAGCATGGGGTATGCAACAAAGGAAATAGTAGCTTATTAAAGTAATATGGCCTATGGACTATGGCCTGAATCCCCCTCGCATTGCGGGGAGGTCCGTGCCCAGCAGTGGGACGTTAAAAGGGCTGTAGTAGTAGTAGTAAAGTAATATTATGGTATTGAATGGAAGAGACACAGTTTACAAAGGCATAGTGAAGATCCGTGAGACTAGCACTGACAAAAAGCACGCGATTTTTTTTTTATGATACCTAACCGAACTCTGTATCAAAATATATAAACATTAAATATATGTAGTAAAAGCCACGCTACAAAATTCGCTCGTACTGTCAATCTGATTTTGATGAGTAATTAACTATTTCCATGAGTCAATAGAGTTCATTTTGGTACACAGCCCTGAGTAAGAAGCACATTTTTCATCGAAACGTCTTCGATACCTGAAGAAAATATTGTTCCGTAATCGCGTAACTTTTTTTTAATATGTACTACGCTGTTGGCCGTGAGGTGGCCTTTACAGCTTTACCGGAGTAGGCCGCGTAACTTTTTCCACGATCCCAAAGAGCCACGACGTGGACACTTCCATACAAAATGTTCTGGCACTGAACATCCAGTGCCATCCGTAAAAACTTACAGTCTTGCAGCTGTCAGTATCATTATTGAAGAAGACTTTCTTGCACATTAAATCCAAAAATGGCTAAGTTCAGGACAAGGGATTTGAACTTATACCCATTGCGTTCAAGGCAAGCGTTCTACCGGCAAGACTACCATTGCTTTACCATCACTTTAACTGACTCTACAACTTTCAAAATCAGCCCATATTCCCTGTCTTGCAGCATCTTTAATATTATTTTCAGTTTTTAATAGTTGAATCAGTACAAAATCCATCAATAATTGACAGTTCATATTGAAATAAACCGGCCAAGTGCGAGTCGGACTCGCGCACGAAGGGTTCCGTACCATCTATACATACATACATACAAATAAATAAAATTGGAGTGTCTGTTTGTAATATCAAAATAACACTTTTTTACTAAATGCGTATGAAAGTATATACGATACCTATAACGAAAACGCAATTTTATTTTTTTTTGTCTGTCTGTCTGTCTGTTTGTTTGAGGTAAACTTCTAAACGGCTGAACCGATTTCAATGGGACTTTCACTGACAGATAGCTGACGTTCCAAGGCGTAACTTAGGCTACTTTAATTTTAGAAAAAGCATTAGGGTTCCGCGGGAAAAACATAATACCCATATTTCCGGGTAATCTCCCTAAAGTCGACGCGGGCGAAGTCGCGGGCACAGCTAGTTATCTATAAAAATGGCAAAAAAATCACGTTTGTTGCATCGGAGCCACCTTAAATAATTATTTTATTCTGTTTTTCAGTATTTGTTGTTATAGCGGCAACATAAATACATCATCTGTGAAAATTTCAACTCTCTAACTATCACGGTTCATGAGATACAGCCTGGTGACAGACGGACGGACGGACAGCGAAGTCTCAGTAATAGGGTTCCCGTTTTACCCTTTGGGTACGGAACCCTAAAAAACAATACTTTAAGTAAGGCCCATTTCCAAAAACACCTGTCAATAACAAATCCATCATCGTTAAAAACAACTGTAACGATAACATCTGTGGTATCCCTAAATAAATCGTTATAATACATGACGAACTGTGGAACAGAGTTTAATGATACCTTCATGAGACAAGCCCAGCCAAAATTACGCTAACAGGGTCAAGGGTAAAGGTAAAAATATTACATAAATTATCATAACTCGTATGACTGGTACGTTTTATGTCAATTGTTTGACCTATCCACAAACTTAGAAACCAAAAATATTTTTTTAACAAAAAACAAAAATCGACTTCAAAAACCTAGGTGCACTAAAAAGCTAGAAATAACCTTATAATTTTCATGGAGAGTTGCTTGACGATCACGAATATTTTTTATTATGAAAAGCTAACCATTAACTTTTTTGTTGGCTCTTCTCTGTGTAAGCAGCATTCTGATGCAGTAGTACAATTTATTTATGATAGATAGTATACTGAACTATGGCCTGAATCCCCCTCGCATTGAGGGGAGATCCGTGCCCAGCAGTGGGACGGTAAAAGGGCTGTAGTAGTTGTTAGATAGTATAAACGCCAGAAAGCACCAAAATTATTATGTAGATGCTTTCCGGCGTAAGCGAATAAAAAAATCCTCCAAGATTATAAAATGACAGAATACCCGCAAACTGTAGCTATTTAATTTCATTATTATCGTATAAGCAGAATAAAACATGCTTAGTATGTCTATGGGTTCAGAACTCGTGAGTAAAAGGAAAAATATTTAGAGGTACCTACTCTAAATAGCTACACTGGAATAAAATACAATTTTAACCAGAATTCTTGATGTCATGAGGACAAAGATGAACTGATACATATATTTTACATTATATGTTTCAGTGTCATCAAAAATAAATAAGATAATATTTAAAACTCTACATAAATATAGAGTTGTTTACTGTAATCTAAGATCTCGCAATTAATAATAACATTTTCCTGAATAATGCATCATAAAGCGCCTGTTGGCGCGTCAAGGCGCGAGCGACAATTTTTTTACTAATGCCAAAATGAACTGTATTAACTCATATACTAAGCACATTTTTCAATGAAATATCATCATACTCGCGAATTTATTTCATGACTTCTTCGTGTTGCTTATTGCCACAGAAATTCATTCTTTATGTACTACAGAATAAATTTTCAAAAAAGACACACGAAGTCACCTTCTTTAGTGTGGTCACTGAAATATATTTAATTGACAGTATTCGATATATTAGGGGATCCCAAACATGGTAGTAAATTTTAAAAAGTCTTAAGATACGATAAGATACAGTTAGAAGAGTCAAAGTGTGAAGTTATCCGAAGATGCAAACTAAATTAGACACTACCTCCCTTTACAACAAGGTCTCATCTCAGCCGTGACGCTGCGATATGATGTGACAAGTCCTATAACGAGCGCGGTCGCAGTGATGAGGTCCAAAGTAGGTGAAGGTCTGAACATCACTCACATATTAATGACCCTACGTACCCACTGCTTCCTTCCGTCAAATATAATGAAATTACACAAAATATGATGGGGTCATCCGCCATTGTTACCACGTAATTTTTATTTACTTCTTATTTTTCGAAATGATTAAATTGAATGGAATCAGATGAGAAATGGTCCACCTGCAAGTAGCAGGTATTTCAGCCAGTGTCAAGTATTTAATAGCAAGAGAAAGTTCAATAAATACACATTTACATCTTCTATAGAATTAATATAAAATTGAAGTGTCTTTTTATAATATCAAAATAACACCTTTTTACCAAATGCATTTGAAAATATATACGATAAGTATAACGAAAATGCTAAAATTGTTAAAAATGTTGTGTCTATCTATTTGTTCCGAGTAAACTACCAAACGGCTGAACCGATTTTATATGAAAATAAATCTGCTTCAGATTCTGATTCTATCTTGGTAGGAAAAATACTTCGCAGGATGATCCGTCATCAACTAACAGACAAACAAACAATAATTAATATTCATGTTCATTAATTTATTCGTAGTCTGGCGACGTAAAGACCGAATGCCTATGATAATGTTAGAATCAATCGATAGATTACGTGTTATTACTTTTAAAAAGTTTCTTTTCCATGTCTTCTACGCGTTTGTTAATCGCACAATACTTAAAATAAAATTATTATATAATAATTTACAGACTCAATAAGCGCAAAATAAAAATCTCTTTGGAATTAATTAGTAGTAAAATCAAAAACAAAGAGTGTATCATAGACTATATTAAGGTAACATAAAATTCATCATAAAAATTAAGAAGGCCACTGGATTCATCCGCCATCTTTATTACTGTCATCATCCATTTTATTTACAATGTGTATTTATTAAATTTTCCCTTGCTATTAATTATTTGACATGGGCTGAAATACCCGCTAAACGCAGGTGGAGCCATTTCTCATCTTATTCCATTAAATATCATCATTTCATTCATTTCGTAAAAAAAGAAAAAAGAAGAAGAAGTTTACTAACGGTCGGTAACACTCACACACAAATTCAATTATGTCGAAGATACTTTTTTTTTTCTTTGCAGGTATGACATTATCAATATCTACTATAAAAAAAAATATGGTTGTTATTTATTTTGTGTTAAAAATTTTAATAAAATAATCAAAATAAAAGACAGGGACGTGGGTTGAGTTTCCATAACCATTCCCGTTAAATTCGTAATTATCGGATAGCCAAGGAGATATAACGGAGATAGCATATCGAGCCTCACTGCGGTAAAATTATCTGTGTATCTGACTCCATTGTTGTTTTCCTATATAGTTGCCGTATATTACAGGTACATGAGATAACAACAATGGCGGAATAATTACCGCAGAGCCATACGAAGAGTAGAGTCGTTATGGGTACTGTAGATACTCTATGTCGGATAGCCGATTGTGCCGTGTGTTACGTGACACTAAACTACTTTGTTGACAATACTATCTCTACAGGAAATAGACCATCATTATGTCGTTTAACAGCATGAAAGCACGCTTTCTTAAAACCCTAATAGCGTAGGAAATATCATATTCTGAATTGCATACAATCATAACATCTAAAGACGGAGGCTTGATATTGTAGTTAAAGCGTAGAGCACTCGGCTTAGTACACTGAGTGGTTGCTTATTCGATTCCCATCAACGGCAAATTTTGGAAATGGACTTATAAGAATTTTCCCTGGTCGGGGGGTAACTGGGATCACTACTGTATAGCATCTGTAGCATAAGCTTTGCTTAGGAATCATAACATGAGCATATCGACGCTTGAAAGGTAATCCATAAGCAACAAAATGTGTAAAATGAGTTATATATGTACCAAACGATGCAGAAAAATCTGGCCGTTTAAAGGGTACATATAGAAATAGAAATAGTTTATTTTGTAAATAAGAGTACAAAAATAATGTATTGCTGGGACATCCTTTTAAGTAAATACTTGTGCCAGGATGCCCCGCTCTTCCATAACTACTAATTACAGTTTCCAAAATAAACGTAATAACTAATTATTAACTAGGTACAGTAAGTATAACACTAGTAATAATAGAATTTGAGTAAAACTTGAGTATACAAAAGAAATAAAAAGGTACCAATCACAAAGGTACAAAGAAAAATAAAAATTATAAAGTTGTTGTTTGAGTGTGTAAAAGTGTAGGGAAGTGTATTTTTGTGAATTTGTAGTGTAGGAATGTGTAAGTAGGGAATGGTTTTTTTTTTTAATTTAGATATTTTACATGTATGCATGTACTAAATGATGATTTTGACAATGTTCCATAGTTTATAACTTATATTTTACGATTTTTTTGTCGCTTAGTAAGGATTGACTTTCAAGCGTCGATATGATGTCTGGCGATAGTTATTATTAATAAATATATTAAATTCACGCATCATAGAAGCATTGGTAACAATAAGACAACGCCCACTTCCAACGTAAGGGTTGTAAGTTCAAATGCCAGGCCAGCATCTCTGAGACTTTCATGTGCAAATATAATTTTCAAAAATGATTACCACTGGCTGAACGGTAGAGGAAAACATTGTGAAGGCTTGCACGACTATATAAAGGCGTGTGAAGTTCATCAACCTGCACTGAGCCAGCGTGATGGTCTATAGCCCAAATCTCCCTAGCATTGAGCGGGAATGTGTCCGATATATTGGCAATAGGCTCGCCCCATATTACATTGGGACCAAACTACATCGACGAAATATTGGTGCACTGCAGTGCACCTCTACCTACTCCTTCAGGGAATACAGGCGTGAATATTAAATATATTTAATATATATATATGCCGTCCGCTCATTTGGGATGCCACTTGTGTGGTCACCCTTGCTCCATCTCAGGGAGTCGGTGTCCGCTGCGGGAGCCGCGGCTGGGAAAGCTGATCTTGGCAAGCGGCGTAAATACGCTTCTCTAAACATAAATTACGTATTTGTGCCGTTTGCCGTAGAGACGCTAGGTCCATGGAGCCAAATTGCTAAAAACTTATTTAGAAAAATAAGCCAAAAATTAATTACTTCTACAGGTGACAAGAGGGCTGGCTCTTTCCTCGCTCAACGAATAGGACATGCTATTCAACGAGGAAATGCAGCCAGCGTTTTTGCCACCATCCCACGCGGATCAAGTCTTTTTTAATTAATCATTAATTATGTTTTTTCCTTTTTTTTAGTTATTAATATTGTATTTTTGTAACTTAATGTATATACTAACTAAATTTTTATAACAAATTAAAAAAAAATGAAAATGTATGTTGGTGGTTCACTGAACTATGTATATGCAGTTAAAAGTAACATAAGTACGTAAATATTAGTATGCGTAATACGCTACATTTACGCGTTTGTTCCGGACATTCGATATACAGCAGGGATCTTAGTTCGAAGCCTTATCAATTGAAAAGTCTACGCACTTTTATAAAGATTTGTTTTCTATATTGTTTTCTTATATTTACGCGAATACTATACATTGAAATAAAACTATTAAATAAAATAGTAAATAAACGCGATAAAATCCGTAAAATAGTTTTATTTCAATTTATTTTCTTTTGTTTTTTACAATAACATTGCAATATCCTTTAGTACTCGAAAATGCAGAGTTAAAGATGCATTTCTATAAAAAAAAAATTATAAACAAATTTTTATATAATTATTTTAGTTTAATGCCGTAATATGTCTTAGTAGGCAAAAGTTTACTCTATTTATTGGAAGCAGAGTTGAAAATATTATTTTCTTCGATTTTTGTAGGGTGTTTTTGCCGCCGTGTGCGTCGTTGCGAGAGGCTTCCCCTCCGCCTCCCAGCGCGTCTATTCACAACAACATTCCCAAGAACAAATACACCCGTAAGTAATTTATTCTAAATAATACTGATTCTGGTAAGTTAACACCAAAAAACTGCGTGTATGTGCCGTCCTTCTCATGTTCATAATGTAAGAGCAAGACGGCAATATTTGTAGTTTAATCAAATACAGCTTAGATGTAGTTCATAAGTCACATGAACATTTCAGACAAATCAAACGTGTTATGGTACAAAATCATTTGTAACGTGTTCTATAAACAACGAAGCAAATTATGTCAATGAGGTCACTTCACTTCACTTTTTAAAAAGATATGGCCTCCATATAATAGTGGTAGCCGAGTGTTCGAATGCCCCTTTGCAATCAAAGTGCGCAGGTTCAAACCCCGGCTGGCACCTCTGGGTTCCATGTGCGAATCTCATTTTCATCCGAGATTATCACTTGCTAAGAAACGATGAAGGAAAACATCGTGAAGGAACCTGCACGTCTGAGGGTGCTTGACTAGTTCTCGATAGATGTGTGAAGTCTGCCAACCCGCACTGGGCCAGCGTGGTGGACTATGGCCTGAATCTCCCTCGCATTGAGGGAGGCCCGTGCCCAGCAGTGGGACGTTAAAAAGGGCTGTAGTAGTAGTAGTATGGCCTCCATGGTATTTAGTCGATGATTTTGCCAACAACAGAGTATGTAAAAATACTTGGTCGGTGGATGGGTGACTGATGACTTTACAAAACAATAAGGTATTGAATTTTGAGGTGAAGTTCTCTTTTACAGATTGAATTATTATCTGGACAGTCAAGACAACTACTATGGTCCTGTACAGAAACAAAGTGAGTAATTAACTTTTATGGATGAATTCAGTTGTTATGGAACGATATGAGAGGTAGTCAAAGATATTCTACTATGACGTGCTTGATATGGCTTATTATTTGAAAAGACGACCATATTTTAATAAACTTAGAATTTAAAATCTATATGAAATACTTACAGATGTAAACCACGTTCCAAATAGTGCCCCGGCAAGACTAGAGACCTTGGAGCCTGATAGCGAAGTTGAGCTGGTACCAGGAGTGCAGCCCCCTCAGCAGCCACCGCAGCAGGTAAACACGAGGCCATCTTGAGCAGCGCCTTATAAAATAAAAACGCAAAGTTGTAAAAACGGTATTGCTCGTTCAAAAGTTAAAGGGGCTTAAAGATCCCGTGTCAGGTGATGTGACAAAGAAATTGTTTATTATATAATGATATAAATAAAATGACAAAAGTATATGTAAAAATATCATATTTCCAAAGTTTGTTACAACAAATGACAGATGTATCATCTATTCTATATATATTTTTTATAAAAAAATGTTGTGTTCACAGCAACCCGTAGCTCCAAATATTCCCGGTCTGCTGCCCGGACAAAGAGTGTTCATAGTCCACATGCCTATACCGGGATACAGGTAACTTAACATCATCCATTACTCTCACACCACAGAAAACTGAACTAACCTTAACATTAACTGATTAACATCATCAAAGATATATGAAAGTACAGATGGCTAAATGTGTCCAAAATACGTCCCAAAACATTGTGACCGAAATTAGTTTCATTTGTCCTCAAGTAATTTACGTCTTGACAAAGACAATTTAACACACGCAGATGAAAATGTCTCACACAATATTGCACATCTTGTAAAACCATAACCAAATGGAACATCATGTAGGACTAACCACGTAGAAGTGATTCTGCTGTTAAGATACCACCAAGCATGATGTTATACGGGCAAAGAGAATAACACAAAAACCCTCTTGTTTGCAGACCTGGAACTATCGCAGGATACCAACCATTCTACATTGTTGCCGCAGCCCCTCAAGGCAACGCAGGATACCCTGGCAACGGTATGACAACAGATTTAATTAAACACCATAATCTTAAATTCTTCTTATCCGGCTTTTTTTCTTCTTCTTCTTCATTACTGGAGGTCGTGTCTAGTCTGAAGTGCTGATCCCTTGATGGACTATGCTCTTCCACGTGTTTCTATACTCGGCGGTTTTAATAGCTTGAGTTATTAGTAGGCCAGTGAGCGTCTTTACTAGGTATGACCATCGTTTAGGCGAGCGACCGCGAGATCTTTTCCCGTCTCTTATCTAGTCATAATCTTGAAATTACTATCATCTATTAATCACAAATTGTTCTTTTAATAGGTTTTCAAAACGCAGTATTCCTCGACCAGTCAGGGCACCCCGTGTCTCCTGTGCTTGGCTACCAGAAAGGCGCCACGCTGATTCCTCAACAAAACCCTGGGTTTATACTGGGTGGCCCCCTTGCACTGACCAGACCTTACGATTTGGGCTACCAGGAATATGCTAATCAGTAAGCGAACTGATATTGTTATTGAATTAGAATTTGTAGAGTATACTAGTTCGCAACTTACGAGTATACTCAGTATTCTTATATTAGTAACATTTGGCTTTAAAAACCACCAATAGCAGCTTTACAATGACTTTAAGCTTTGCCGGCGTGCAGATTTTTCGCATGCCTGTTACCACCGAAATTCAATCTATAAGTACATATTGTTTTGGATTTGGTAAAAAAATAAAGCAAAAAAAATACCCAAAGGGTAAAACGGGAACCCTATTACTAAGACTTCGCTGTCCGCCCGTCCGTCCGTCCGTCCGTCTGTCACCAGGCTGTATCTCATGAACCATGATAGCTAGAGAGTTGAAATTTTCACAGATGATGTATATCTGTTGCTGCTATAACAAAAAATACTAAAAAACAGAATAAAATAAATATTTAAGGTGGCTCCCATACAACAAACGTGATTTTATCCCCGTTTTTATAGATAATGGTACGGAACCCTTCGTGCGCGAGTCCGACTCGCACTTGGTTTTTTACATTACAGAGTAAAATTTATTGCACAATCGAAAATAGTTACATAAATATTAAAAAGACGTCCAAATTTTGAGCCACTTTTTGCAATAGTAGAAACTCGTAATGCTCAATCAATTGTATTTCTCATAATTTTGGTGAAAGTTTAGTTTTAGCAACAAAAAAAATCTCTCAAAACGATACCGAATTCAGTGATCTTCATTTATCTTACTGTGAATACATAACTTACAGCTATTGAAACACACGCATAGGTATAATTACTGCAATACTAGTTCGTTAACTTTCTACAATATTCTGAAGATCATTTCACACTGTCTACTTTCTTAATGGTTTTGAAGTTAAATCCGCAAAGGCTTAGAAACATTTCTTAAGCGTTTTTATACATCAAACTAAAATGTCCGTGTAAGTAGTTTGTAGAAGGATCAAAAGTTCAGGGCTAAAGACGAGCCTTCTTTACTGAAATTCAGACGCTTGCAGCAAGTCTCTACAAATGATATCATTTGAAATTTCTCAGGGCACCAATATTGCAAACTGTGGACGGTATCAGAGGGATACAGCTCGCACACATCGCTCTGCAAGGACCTGCACAAGGCCAACAAGCTCCCGTGAGGCCGGTACATCAGGAGAATGCTAGACAGGCTCCACATCAAGCGGCGGGGGAGACTGGTTAGCACTTGACTCTACATTATGAAGTTACATTGGGTAGCACAATAATGGGCCTTATTACATACCTTCTATTATTATATACCTCCTTTAGCAGTAATGTTTTAATGTGAACTATTATTTTATTGACAGATTTGGTACTAAGTTGACTGTAAAAAAATACTCAAATATTAAAAATATTGGGAGGTGATGATAAGGTGAGAGATGAGGCAAAAAAAAGTAACTACTTTTATCGTAGTAGCCCTATGAATTAAGAAAACCAGAGAGCTAGTTGGTGCGACATAATTCGTGTCATAAGTCTTATCCTAGCAGATATGCTAGACGTGCTAGTACACAAAGTATTACAGTGGTAACGCGTAGTATTGTAATTCTTACTGCACGAATGAATAAATGATAATTTAGTATTATTTTTTTATTAAAATGTATTTATGTCTTTTTCAGATGCACTTCTTGCTCCTAAAGAAACGCAAGGCCTTAAAGAAGACCCTTCAAAAGACAAATTACGGTCAGGAGCGACACCGAGGAAATTTACTAACGACTCACAATAGTTAACAATTGAAATTTGAAATCTACATATCATGCTCAAATAAGAATCGATATAATTTAATTAGGCCAAAGCCCAATAATATATTGCCAGTTATAGATAAGTTAGTTAAATATATTTATTTATCCAATGACTGTAACCATGCGACGAAAGGGTATAAGATGACCTCATGTGAATTCATCGCAGTTTCTTTTTGTTTGACTATTGTTATTGCAAACATAATGTCTGAAAATGTGTATGATTTTACTCGATTATCAATCGAATAATTGGTTTCAGATATATAAAATATTATCATATTATGTTTACAATTAAAATAATATAATTAGTCGAAGAAGGTTTTTTTTTGGTATTATTAAAATTCCCTGCGTTCGAAATCAATTCCTTTGGTAATTTCAGTGTACTAAAAGTAAAATTAACCAGACTACCAGCAAGTGGGTACCATTAAGCCCCGGTACACTGTAGCGTCAATATTTGCCAATATCAAAATTAACTCTGTGTCTTTTGACATAAAGATTAAATTTCTGTGGTAAAAGCCACGCCTCCACGCGTCAAAATTCGCTCGCGCTGTAAGTGTCATTTCGTTGTAGAATGAACTTATTTTATGTGTCAATACAGTTCATTTTGATATGGCAAAAAGATTTGCGCGCGAGTGTGCAGGGCTCGACAACATAAAGGGTTACAATGTCCGCCTTCGTAGGTACTTTAAGCATAGCAGTACCTGCTCAGATATGGAGCGATAGCCCCCCTATTAATGGGTGGGACCGGTAGCCCGCTTTCTACGGCTATAAATGAACAGAGACTGCGCTCGGGAAATTACGAAGATGTCTATCGTGAAGTATTATTGTGTTGTTTAAGTACAGCGAAATTGAGGTCAAAGACACTTTAAAGATCATAAAATGTTATTATCATACACAGAAGGACATAAAAGCATTGGCAAACACATACAATGTCAAGGATAGTCTGTAAGTTCCTTATCTGAGGTATTTTTCGGCAAAATGCAGTAGTTTTTAAGTTTATTTCCAAAAAAGATGAGACAGTTCGTTGTTTATTAGAATATTTTTCATAGAGTAAGTTTCGCTTAAAAACATAAGATCTCAACGCCTAAAGAATTAGAATTAGGAACGATTTATGTAAAAAAACCGGCCAAGTGCGAGTCGGACTCGCGCACGAAGGGTTCCGTACCATCTATAAAAACAGCAAAAAAATCACGTTTGTTGTATGGGAGCCCCCTTCAATATTTATTTTATTCTGTTTTTTAGTATTTGTTGTTATAGCGGAAACAGAAATATATCATCTGTGAAAATTTCAACTCTCTAACTATCACGGTTCATGAGATACAACCTGGTGAAAGACGGACGGACGGACGGACGGACGAACGGACGGAAGGACGGACGGACGGACAGCGAAGTCTCAGTAATAGGGTTCCCGTTTTATCCTTTGGGTACGGAACCCTAAAAATGTTTCGCTTAAAAGTCGGTATGTATGTGAACTCTACGAACAAAACAAAAAATATGATTCATTAGTTATTTCTAGCTTAGTAGTGCTGCTAGGTTTTTGTAGAAGAGTTACGGTTTTGTTTGATGCAAATGGTGTGTACAAAGTTAATGCTAATAACCCATTAAAAATCCTTAACAACACCGCACAAATGTTATTCACGTTTCGTAAAACATCTTAAATTACTTACTTATTTCCTTCGTTAAAATTCCATGCACAGTTCAACATCAATTTCCACGGAATCCTATCTCTAATCTGCAAAACGGCCACCGTTAGTACCTCAAAGCCCTACTTTATCGTCATTAACGGGTTCCCTTCCTGTATCAGCATCTATCCCCATAAGCATAATAACTACCAACTTAATTCAACCATCATCTTAACTAAGAAACACCTCTCCGACTTTCTAATAATGATCAAATTCGTTTGAGATACGATTGTTAAACTGAAAGAATAAAGTTGCAAAGTTCGAAGAGTGATTTCCAGTTTATGATCTGTAAAGGAGTTGGACATAATTACGACCAATTGAAGATGCTATTGAAGATAAATAACAGATAATTGACGCGAGATAGACGTGAAAAGATTTAAATTCAATTAATATGTGATTCAATTTCAATTATCTTGATTTATTGCCTGCCTATCGATTCTTTTCAGTTATTATCTTGTATTAGTGATACTTTTTGTTGTATTCGCAAATTATACGTTTATATTCTCCAGTGGGTGAACTTTCGAAGATTTTTATAGCACTGAGATTGTTCAGATAAAATCAAGTAACTGGTATCTTGTAGGAAATAGTTAAAGTGACCGAAATCTATTATTCTAAGTAATTAAAAACCAATTTAGTTTATTGTAAAGAAATATCGCCAGACAACACACTCAAGAACGCCCGCCTTGAACGTAAGGGGTGCAAGTTCAAATCCCAGGCCCGCACCTCTGAGATAATCGTGAGGAAACCTGCACGTCTGTAGAAAGGCGTGTGAAGTTCACCAACCCGCTCTGGGCCAGCGTGGTGGACTATGGCCCAAATCTCCCTCTTATTGAGGGGGAATGTGCCCGGTATAATGGCAATAGGCTCGCCCCCTATTACATTGGAACCAAAATACATCGGCGAAGTGTGGGTGCACTACAGTGCACCTCTGCCTACCCCTTCGGGGAATACAGGCGTGATGATGTATTTATTTGATAACACACTCATGGCATGGTAAGTAACGCTTCTACTATACGCATTATGCAATAGTTTTAGGGTAATCTCAGTTACAATCAGACCAGGGTAAATTCTAAATAGGCCATTTGTCAAAGGCTTCGAAACTACCACCTGATGCAGTCAGTCAAACGCCTACATTCAAATCAATAGACCAAGTTGGTAGTCAATCGATACCATCAATGGTCATATAAAATCAGTACCACCACCTTGAGGAATAACATGTTGTAGTAGATAGTGTAACGGACGATCTGGCACTTGAAACCAGAAGTCGAACCTGTTGGAAATAGAAACAGGAATTTTTGCATTAGGCCTCTCAAATTAAATTCTTAAGGGAACCGTTCTTGAGGATAAATATGCCCCTAATAGGGACAGTACAGTAATGCAAATAAAAATAAATGTATACAAATCGTTTCTGCTAATAGACTGTCCAAATTTCTACCATTAAGAACAAATAAAATCATGGAACAATAGTAATCCTTCTAACCGTATTGCGTTCATTTATCATCGACCTGCATTGTGATGACCTTGATACTGCATCATTATATTACCATCAATCACCTGCTGTAATACTTCATCTTGATTGATGTAAGTAAATAAATATGACTTAAAAACTTCACGCATCACAAACTGTAACAGATCACAAGCAAACGAAATGCAACTTAAATGTCTCAAAATTACATATGAACGCGGTCGCAAACAGTTTTGCAGGAATCACTTTAGCATTTTTTATAGGCACTTTAATGATCAATCCATAACCAATAAAGTCAGAACTATGCTAATGTTGAAAGACCAACTTGGATTTGAATAAACTCGAGGACCAACATACGCCAGCCAAGCTCACAGATATTTGGGCGTTGGATAATGATGACTCACTAGAATTAAGATGGAATCGCTTTCCAAAGGAAAGGTGTCGAGAGATCGTTGCAATTATCAGTCGTTCTGTACGTAGCGAGGCAATTATGATCTTTTTGCCGGAGACCCGTTATCTTGGCTTAGATGCGCGGCAAAAACGCAGCGGGCGCAGTGCGGACTCCATCGCCGTTGCGGGCGCACGCTGCCTACTCAACCTGAATACGCAATCACTATGTCACCCCGCGCATTGCTCGTGATAATCGCAATCGCCTGCACCTCTCAGGCAATCGCCCGACCTGTCAAAAAGACCCTCAACTTCAACATGTTCGTGCTACGGCCGCGGCAGGATGCGCCGGACCGTTTCTTGCTCTCAACCGACGGGGTCTCAAGATTCGGACCGATATTAGAGTATTTAGTTCAGAGAGTCCAAGGACTGATGTCTGTAAGACTACCCCATGACAAGTTGGATAGTTTCTCAGCGCCTGAAGTGACGACTGAGGCAGTAATACCTGACGCCGCGGAAAACGAAGTGGACAGCATCCAGGAGGCAAGAATGCCGGGGGTCGTGGTAAGACCTTCGCGGACAAAGCCTGGCACTTACGAAGTGGAGATCAACGTTGTGGTGGACGACGGACAGCCAGAAGAGAAGACCAAATAAGACTATGGCTTAATAATTCGGGAAATTGCGGAAGTGAATGCTCTTTGTGGGTATCTATTGATAAAGGAGGTTCATTAATTTAGGATCAATTAGTTACATACAAAACAAGCACTGTACAGTGTTTATAATAAGACTCCAAGTACCTATATAAAAATACTTCTAATTTTAATTTACTACTTGGAAGTCCATTATTTGATTTGAGCGGTAATTTCATAAAATTATTTTGCTGACATCTGCAATTTTAGTGTGTAATTTCAGTTCTCATGTCGTGATATTATCAGCATGCATTTATTATTATAATTTTATTATTTTTAAGGAAGAGTCGATATTTATTGTATTTATTCTTGCCATATCGTTAAGGCCGAGTGGATGTAATAAACATTTTTACATTTTTATATTTCGGACAATTTTCTTTTTTTATAAAATGTTGTAAAGAATTTATAGAGAGATTGATATCAACATAACATTAAGGTTATCTTAATCATGTGTTCGAGTCAGACAAGGGAGCTAATCAAACTCATTATTAAGTAATTAAAAATATACTTTGAGATGTACAAATGTACAGCTTTAACTAAACGTAGTCTTCACAAAATTACTCGATATTTTTTTGTCATTTTGCACCAGCGCGGCGGCTACTTTCATTTTCGTGCATATATCACCGAGTTTCGCATTTCCAATACTTTCCCAAACAAACAACGATTTGGACGACAAGCACGTATATATTGGAAACACAGTACATCACTTTTTGCACGTCGGCGACTTTAAACGTAGTTGAGAGGTGTTCAAAATACAAGTAGCCCTAAAACTAAGCTAATTGCTTAAGCTAGGTGTGGAGTCAGGTTGATAGTTTAATGGTCGGGGCAGGGATCGAACCAAGGACATCTCGGTTGTCAGGGTGGACCGTCTAACTCCTAGGCTATTGACGATTTCTGAATTAAAAAAATATGATACATTATGCAGAGAATTTTCTAAGCTGCATTAAACCTAGCTACTGCTACCCTTAACGTTAATAAATAAAAGATGTTCCCATTTTTTGTAAGTAATTTAAGATTTCATAGTTTTCCTTTCATTTCATTTACCAAGTTTGTTAGGGAGATTTCATCCTTATAATTGACTCTAACGATCGATGCAATAAAAGTACAGGGTGTAATTTTTATACATTTTAGTCGGTTCGACTCCCGGGTGTGGCTAGCGAATTTTCGAAAATCTTTGAATGCAGTTTTCTTTCTTTTCAAAAATAAATTCAATTCTTTTCAATGTTTTCTTTGAGAACCATTTTCTATCTACAGTATTAAGAGTACTTTCCCTTCAAGTGGCATTACAAAATTCCACCCTGTATAAACATGATCACGCCTGTAATCCCCGAAGGGGTAGCTAGAGGTGCACCTACACTTCGCCGATGTATTTTGGTCCCAATGTAATAGGGAGCGAGCCTATTGCCTTAAATCGAATTGATTTTAGAATTAAAACCAATATAAACTTACGGAATGTAGATGCTCCAAATACGAAATTTTCCCTTAACTTCCACTTCACATTCACATTAAACTTAATCGTCACCTCAAGTTAATAAAGAACATCACGTCAGTTTTATTTGATAAAGCACATTTATAGAAATTGCATTTATTGCTTCATTGCAGAAACGTTATAATATGACCACTCTTACGCGTGTGGGTATTTTGTTTTTTTTTTCAAATGTACGTTCGGACTGTTTTATTTCTACCTACTACGTGTTACGGAATGTTGGATTACAACTGAATTATATTTGAAAGCACTAAAATATTGCCCTGTTGCTCATAGATTATGGTCATAACAAGGACGGCAATACGCTCAGTTTAGGGTAGTTTAAAGGCTTGACATCACCGTGGATACAAATAATCGGAGACTCACGCATGGCGGTCTTATGTTATATCTGAGCAATTGCAAAATGGACTCTGTATCAATATACGGATACGGATATAATAAGGATTTTTTTTTTTAATGGACTACGCTGTTAGCCGTGAGGTTGCCTTTACAGCTTTACCGGAGGAGTGGCGAGCGCAGAGTGCACTCCAACCAAGGCCGTAAGGGCTGAAAAGGGTGGCAACTAGCTCAAGGGCGCCACAGAGGGCACGACCTCGGCTTGGACAGTTACCGTTACCGTGAGGAGAGTAGTGACTGTGCTCCTAGGTACAAAGATGCACCTACGAGCGGAAGAGGGGGTTCCTCGACCTCGCCGGCGAGATCGGTGTCTGTTTGCCATAAGGATTGAATGTATGTGGCAGAAGCCACGCGACTACACAGCATGATTCTCCCGCATCATTGATGACATGTTTTTGAAAAATGTGCTCCTTGATTGAGTTAATACAGTTCGTTTCGGTATGTATGTTGTATTTGGCAAAAAAATTGTGTCACGCGTTTGACGCGCCTATTTGCGCAGGGCTCTGTAGCTATAATGTACACTGGTTAACAACGCTGATGTAGACTACAGCTTACAGCTACTTACATTAACGGTAAACGTGGTTAGTTTAAGCGCAGTAAATTATTTGCGGTGATGATAAATTTCGCTATAAAACTATACGGTACAAGATTGCATTATAAGTTATAAACAGCATTAGCTATGGTATTAAACACGTTGACCATGACTTCTAAAACTATTTACAATTCAAAGTAAAATTAAAGGAAGATAAAACTAATAAGAGAATATGTAAAAAATGCCCTTGGTGAAGCGTACCTACCCAAGATGTGGCTGGATCTGCATTCCCTCGTTGAATGAGTTCTTACGTATATATAAGTAGCAATGACTTCGTTTATCCGAGAGCCATGAGTTACACGCAGACAGACGGACAGACGAAAATGTAAATAAAAAAAATCTTATATCTATGCTGTATAAATGCTATGTACTTTCATATGCATTTACTTAGAAAGTATTATTTTGACATTACATACTTACTAGTTTTTGTGAAGTACTTGAGAAATACTGCTAATTGTGGGTGTAACCTCAACTCACCTTTTCCATCATGTCATATAATGAAGAAGTACAGATACATAAAGACGTAATAATTAATTATCTTTTATTTCATTGTAGAGCCGAGCGTGTATCCATCATCTTTGTTTCCGATGTAAATATTGGAAGCCTAAAAAGAAAGCCACGTGAGGTCAGGACTCCAGTCAGTAGGCCACCGATGTCACCAGACATGAATAATAATAAAGTGGTGCTCGAATATACGAGCACACACTTCCTTGCTGTCAGACTAGCGGACGCTGGAGACATTGTTCCTTGTGTATTAAAAAAAGGAAAGTGAAAATTCGATAAATCAAAAATAAGCTGCGAAAACTGTGAGCGCTGAGACGATTAAAGGCAACGAAATATATGAAAAATCTACTCGGTATAAGTGAAATAAACTTTGCTACAACCCTTTAAATTAAAAACTTTCAAAAACAAATAGGTTACATTTTAATTTACCCTACCGGTAATTTGTAAAATATTAAACAAAGTGATCGTAGACTAAGTGTCATAATTAAATTGAACGATGATTTACAAATCGCTACTAGTGTTGTGTTTACTAATCGAGTTGATATACAGTGTACCAATAAAACTGTTGCTACCATTGCAACAGTTGCAGTATGGCATGCCGCAACAAACACCATTCATACGGCAAATGCTACAAGCAAATATGAACTCTCCTGTTGTTATGTAAGTAGCAATATTTATATTACAGTTAACTGACATAAATATATTATTACTTGGGAATAAGTTTGTTTCTACTTAATCTTTTTTAATTAAAAAGCTATTGAAATACACCAAAAAATCCTTATTTGATGGGCACGGTACTGAAATGCAGCAGTTACCTCAAAGTCCTTAAGGTTGTCCGGTGATTTTTTATAGTTTTTAAATAACTTATTCTTCTTCATTGGTTTATGATAGAACACAAGTATAGCAAAAGAGAACAAATAGTCCCCTTCACCACCTCATTGGTACTATAATTTTAATAACTCTTTGAAGTTTTGTGAGACTTATTTAACATTTAATTATAATTAAAACAATAGTCCTATGAGACTTCTTGGTAAGGGGGCTGGCCGTAGTAATTATGTAAGCATAGAAAACCTCACTTCTTGCTGTAGCACTGTTTGAGATTTAATTTCCACCAATGGCAGTATAGTCTCTGCCTATACGCAGAAGCCCAATAAGATTGAATAGTTTGACAAATATATTTTTTAAATTCTTGTTCGGTTTTTTAGGTATCCACAACAACCAGCAGTGATGATTCTTCTTCCCAATATACCAACTACTGCTGAAGATAACGACAGATACAAAAACCTTAATGAGCAAACGCAAGAAGACCTCAAATCCAACACAGGCTACGTAGACGAGAAGACCGATGCAGTTGTTCTAGATGCTGAACCCAATTCCGTAGCAAACGGTATAAGGAACACGCCGTACCTATCGAATACTATCGTAAACCGGATAAGAAACGAGGTTTTGCTGCGTAACCAGGAAAGGCTTTTCATAGGTAACATAATTTCGTCTATACCGTTTCTGCCTATAGAAATTAATGTACCAGACGCTGTATCGTGGATTTACGATCTCATTACAAGCATCGGTAATTATAACCCGTTTAGACCTCAGCAACCGAGTGATAGTGTAAAAAGGGTATCGAATAAGGGACCCATGATGCCTGTTATGGTGATGCCGTTAGGTGGCGGAATGTTACCAATGTCAGTTTAAATAAATACTTGTAATGAATTCCTGTGTCTTTTTAATTAAGTAGATAAAATTTTAAAAATCTTTATTTTTAATTGATAAATTCAGTCATATTCCAATAAAGAGGTCGTTATCGGCTCCGTATATAGTTTGAAGTCAAATCCCTAGGTCCATGAGGTCCAAGCACCCAAAATTTAATTTTATTATTAGGCAAGAAATTGGTCGACACAACCGGCGACCCAAGAGGAGGCCATTTCCTCGCACAACGATTGGCTCTAGCCATTCAGCGAGGGAATGCAGCCAGCGTCTTGGGTACGCTTCCGCATGGGCCAATTTTTTACATATTTTATAATTATCTTATTTTAATGTTTAATTATTATTTTATTTTAAATTGTAAGTATATAACTCGTCATAATTCTCGGGATCGAAATGGTATTGAAAAGAGTTTGCTTTTGCAAAATGCTTTATTATTACAAAAAGTAATTAAATACAATTTGCTTTCGTCGGCTTATTTGACACCTAGATTTTATGTAGTTGTTTGAATACATCTTAATGATAGCAAGACTGGGTTCAAGAGTTTAACCAAAAGTAACCACGGTTATATTTTTTTCAAAGAGATAACATAACAATAAAATGAAAAGAAAAACATTTCATAAAATAAAATAAAGTTACACTTTCAAACTCCGACCATGCTGTTTCCAAATATATTTTCATATAAAAATTCAATAATGACGTTCTTATACTAAGATAAAAATTATGAGCACAATCTGAATATCAATGTAATCTTAAACTAATTGATTTTAACGATATAATTACAAAAAAAATGTTTGAAAATTAACGCTAATTTCTGTTGCACAAAAACTAGATCTTATAGGCGTAATTTTTCAAAGACTACTATCATAATCACGGTTAGTCC